>JAPDRP010000037.1:0-185744 GCA_030247845.1 Coniosporium tulheliwenetii | reverse complement strand
AAACTCCTCGGCTGGCGCCAAATAGGACCTCTTGGCAAGGTCCACAATATCGCTATCCACCTAAGGGGAACGACTACAGATATAATCTGTTCAAGAGGCGTGCTGGCAGGGTGCTAGGGCTTGACAACGATACGCGCTGGAACTCATAGTTTCTCCTTCTTGGCGTAACACTTGAGAAGCAGGAGCACGTCAAGCGGTATCAGGACAAGTACTACGATAGCCTAAAAGACAACTATTTAACACCACATGACTAGCAAACTCACCGTGAAACCCGTAGCTTCCTTCAACCATCTTGGAGGGTAACGCAGCTCACTGAGGGCTATCGCGCGACCCTCGACTATACGCTGTCTACCATAGATATCCTTCACAAGCACTACAATCAGGCGTTCGACAGATATAGAGACAACCAACAGCTGCTTGGCTGCGTGCTTGCGAGCTGGCACGTCTTTGACAAATACTATAAGCTATCGGATGAGAGCCCCTCCTACGCCGCGGCACTAATCCTCCACCCCTCACGAAGAAAGGCCTATATCCAGAAGAACTGGCCGAGGGCCTGGCATAAGAAGATGTTCAACGGCGTCAAGAAATCGTGGGAGGACGACTATGAAGGACTGCCAACTATAGACTCCACGCCTTCCTTGGCGCCAAAAGCACAGCCAGATGAGTATGATCTTCTCGCTCGACAGCTTGATGTTGTAGGCACAGTGCCCAGACGTCGACGAATACGGAAACTACACCTCACAGACGCCTATATAAACCCCCAACGACCCGGAATTTTGACTACAATACAGTCCTCAACTCCATCAGTAACGGAGCCATTATCCGTACTCTCCTCATATCGAGAAACAGCTGGTTCTATAGCTCTGCTTCTCTTATTTCGGCCTATCCGCTTGATAGAAGCCTTCCCTTCTCTTCCTTCAGCCTCTTTAGGTCGTTTAGTGAAAACACTCCTACCCCGACCAGCTTCCTTCTAGTATTTTTAGGCTTGGTAGAGAGAGTCCTTTTTACCTCTTGAAGGTCTTGGTGCATCACTTCATTAGTTACTAAGAGCTTCTCTACCGTACTTGATAGCCTTTGAGCGTTGCGTTGTTGCGGAGAGGTTGTCGATCCGCTGATGACTGTTTTGGTAAGCTTCCGCACCGATCGAGGGCTTTGCGGCGTACTAGGATTGCAGCTTGATTCCTACGCTTCAGGAGTATGCTCATCAGGGAGGATGCTGTATACTACCCGAGGGTTGAATGGAACAAGACCGCTTTTTGCCCATCCGGGCTTGACTGTTGATGCCGTGAATGCCAGAGCCCTCGCTTGCTGAAGAATCCCCCAGAAGTTGTGCTTTCCAATATTTAGCACTCCATGTGATAGTCGGACTTTGGCATCGACCGCATCACTATAATAGTGCTGGTAGGGGCCAAATACTCCAACATCTAGGGGCTGAAGGTGATGGGTTGAGTGGCTTGGCATGCAGAAAGGGACGATCCGATTCTGCAAGCAGTATTCCAGGAGTGCGTAGGACGTATGGCTTGAATGCCCATCGAGTAGGAGGAGCCGGTATCCGCCTTGCGCCAGAGCTTTTGTTTGTGCATCGAAATCCTGCTGCAGCCACTGAAGAGCAATGTCGGCGTTGGTCCATCCATTCTCGGAAACTCCAAAGAAAACCTCCCCATCTTTAACATCATCATACCAGCTCTCTTGACGCTGTTTTCCCTTGTAGATAACTAATGGGGCAATGCTCTTTCCAACAGCAGATATGCATTCGATTGTCGTAGCCATTTCGCGGTTTCCGTCTAAGAACAACTTTGGTAGCTTTTCAAGTCTTCTACTTCGGCGAAGTTCTAACCCTGAACCAAATGTTTTCCACCAAAGTCTCTATGATAAATAACCCTACATCGGGCGCCTAGCCCTAGAAAAACACCTTTCTCGTCCATATTCCAGGTATTCTCGGGCAGAATATGGTATTGTTGGGTTGCGGCATGAAACTAGCAATCGTTTAGAAATACCGAAATACAGCAGCAGTAGAAGCCCGAACCTTTCAAAAAAGTCTTGATATGATACTTTGGAACTTGCGAGAGCTCTTCTTTTATCTCGGCGGTCCGAATTAGCAGTGCCTAGGCATGGGTGCCGGGCGATAAACCTAGTGATGTAGTTTTTCCCCAGCGGCGGAGCCTCAGGATTCTCAGCTTTTTTGATAGCTTCGATCCGCGCACGCAAAAGCGCATGTGTGGGAGGAAACCTCTTAGCAGTTAGTCTGCCTATTCACTGCACAACAGCCTTTTCTTGAGCTGTGTTTAGTATCATTTGCGCTTCGTGGGCTTGTTTCCGGCTCGTCGATAGGTTTTTATACCGGCGGCGGAGTTTCTCGTCAGGAACACCATACTTTCGGGCGGCAGCGATTGTAGGGCATTCCTTAGTTTGCAATGACTTTATGGCCCGTTTAAGCAACTTTTCTGATGATTCAAAGTTCATGGTGATGATATATAGGGAGAGAAGTACGCTTCGTGGTCGGCGAAGTTCGTCCCTCGCTTCCCGATGATCCCCCGTGTATGTTTCGAATTCTCTATTATAGCACATAATGTGTACCGATAAGATGGCCTTACATCTGAAATACATCTGACATAGTATTTAAAATTATCTATTCCTACATTCAGTTCCCCCTCCATGCGCTTAATCTAGTAAGCCCTGCCCTAACTCTAAACCGCTTCTGTCCCACCTTCAGTGGAAATGGGAGCATCCTCTTGTTCTGGAAGGCGAATGGAGGCCTTTTCTAGGCCAGACCTCATCTTGGGTAGGCAATAGTGTTTGGCTACCAATACTGCTTCTCGCTGGGTCTGAAGACTCTCCAAACCCATCTCATAGGGGTAATCGTAACGACGCTCCTCGTAAGACTCCACCCGGGGTAACCCCTTCGCTATGCATGCACTCGCAACGTCAGTTCTGCCACCGACACCCCTTTTGAATACTAGGGACTACGAGCAAGAAGCACGCTAAACACCGTTCCCAGGACCTTATCCACACCTTTGGCAGCAGAACCAAGCTACGAGCTGAAACGCCGGGTAAAGCTGGAAAAGAACCCGGGCTCATTTGACCGGAAACGAACGATACGGCAGCCACGTGGCACTGCATGGTATCCGAAGCCGTGTCAGGCCGCCGGCACACTAACCACGGGAATGTGAGGTCGTACTAGTCATGAGGACGGAGGCATCACGTCTTCAGCGTCCTGTTGAGCGCAGTACTCAACAATAAGCCGCTCAAGATCCAGCAGCTTATACGGCTTAGTCATGAACCCCTTCATGCCCGCCTTCGCCGTCCTCTCAAGCGCGCCATCCGTGACATCGGCAGTCACAGCAAGGATGGTCGGCTTCTTGTACCTATTGCCATTAATCGATTTGTCCATGCTGAGGATCCGCTCAGCGGCTTCGTACCCGTCCATGAACGGCATCCACAGGTCCATAAGCACGACGTCGATTTCTTTGCCGTCAAGCCGGTCGATGGTCATCTGCCGGACTGCGTCAGCGCCATCGTAGGCTTCGTAGATGGCGTTGTGGCCGAGCTTCCGGAGCATGCTGACGAGGAGCTTTCTGTTAATTTTGTTGTCTTCGGCGACGAGGAAGGTGAGAGGGTGCTTCTTAGCCAGCTGGCGATCGAAGTCGGTTTTCTTGACGGACGTTCGGCGCGTATTCGGAGCGCTTGTGCGACGATCAGTTGAGCTTCGACGCGAGGGTGACAGCGCGCCCGGAGGAAGTGGTGGCGGTGAATCGGTCGTCTGTATGCGACAGTGGTCTGCTAGCGCTTCTCGGAGAGCCCTGGGGCTTGTGGAGGCGTTTGAAGTGTTACCAATGCCCCCGACACAGACCCCGGTGGTGGTACGTCTACATCAACGGAATGACGTGACCTGAGCGAAGGAGCGGGTGAACTGAACGGCGAGCCAGGTCTGCTGCAAACGTCTAACGGTGTCACGGGAACCCGCAACTCGAAGTCTGTGCCCTGTTTGGACCGGATGTTTCGGAGCGTGTGCAGAGAAGATCACCTCCGAGCTTCCGCGCCACACCCTTGGCTACTAGCAACCCGAGACCCAGGCCTTCGCTTTGCCTCGTGAGAGAATCGTCTTCGCGAGAGAAAGGCTTGAACAGGTTTGGCAAGAAAGCCGCAGGGATGCCAGACCCGGTATCTCTCACATTAATCAGGACGTATCGGCATTTAGGGCTGAGTCTGGCTGTGAGCGTGATCTTGCCTTCTTCGGTAAACTTGATGGCGTTGAGAAAGACGCAAGAAATCATCTTAGAGAAGTCTCTCTCATCGACTAGATTGAAGAACAGTCAGCGACAGCTTTGGGATATCTGCCATGAGATCAATCTTACTCAGCATCGTCTTGGGCACACTGGCGTCAACGGACCACTCGATAACCTTGACTTTCTCACCGCCGCTAGGACTTTGGGTACTCACTTCGATGACCTCTCCGCCATTTGTCTCATTCGCAATGGCCGACTCTGGTCTGCCTCCGACTTTGAGCGAGTCATTGATGACATACTGCAGGACGTCGCGCAGATTCGTATGTCGCAGGCCCGGTGCAACGGTATGCTGCGATTGAAACGATGGTGAGCTGGGCGTGGAGGCTCGGAAAAGCTCAATCGAAGCTGCGTGCAGACCGCTTTGTGAACTGAAGGGAGCCGGTACGAAAGGAGCAGCAAGGTCATTTACCTCGGAAGGTGCATGATCCGAGTCGGCTGATGGCCAGTTCCGCAAAGTCCGTATCGGTTCGGTAGCAGGAACCTTGGAAGGTTTGCCGCTGCTCCAACATGTATCTCTTTTTTTCGCCTGTTGCTGCGGAGGTGACTGAGCGTTATGTTGCTTCCGGTGACCACAATATCTGGTCGCTTGTCTTGCTCCGTCCCGGGTAACGCGTCTTCATCCTCGCATGTTGAATGGGGTTTGTCTGGAACGCCCATGTTCATGTCGTATGCGTGTACCACGTTGTCTGCTGCTTCCACAGCGCGTCTTGAGCTGTCTGTTGAGATTGTTAGTTTGGTGTTCTTGAAATGGCGACACAGGAAATGGAGGCGAAAGAATACGACAATCCAGAGGTGTTTGAATAAGTTTGACGGGGCGCACAGTTCGCTTGGAATACAATTAGACAAGGGAACGCTAGGCCGCGCAACTGCGTGTTATGCGCCCCAATGGAGTACTCAGGCATGCCGGGTGAACGTTACCTAGAAAACATTGCTGAGGAAAGAAACTCGATGCAGGAAGCTTACCTTGAACCGTCTCGATATTCGCCTTCAGTGTCTCGAATATCTGCCGTATGCGATAGTCGCGTTGTTGCTCGGCAGCTTCTTGGACCGTTGCGTACATGACGTCAAGCATGCCCACGACGCCCTGCATCGGCGTCCGCAACTCGTGCGAAAGACTACGTGCATATGGTTTGAGCGACTGTGCGACGGTGACTGCCTCGTGCGGGACGACTCTGACCGGCTTCGAAGCTGGCGCCGCGGGCTTCGCGAAATCTCTCCTTCCAGGAGGCGCTCGAGAATCATGTCCTCCAGTGCATGACATAACATCTCGAGGCAGCCCCAGCTCAATGATCGCTCTGCAGCGCCTTCGGCTGACCACATCAGTCCGAAATGTCCGACACATCTATCTTCTGCGAACAGGGGTATGCCGATGTAGGCTTCGCCAGGAATTGGCAGCTTGTTCAGGTTGTTGGCGATGAATTCATTTAGGCGTTCCGGAATGATGAAAACTTTATCGTGCCGCATGTACGCGCATGGACATGAGTGGGCGTGATAATTGAAGTTTCGATCCCGTAGCTCAATGCCCTTCCCGTCGTTGAAATAGATGGCGGCTCCTATCAGACATGGCCCGGGCTCCCCAATGGGCGGCATCTCAACTGCGATGTTCTCATCGTCGAGCAGGATCCTCTTCGAAACGAACGCACACTGAGCGCCGGTGATATTCGCCAAGCCTTCAGTAAGGAGCTCCCAGAATGTTTCCGTGTCGGCATTACGTAGCTTTGCCTTGAGCAGCAAGAGACGTTCGGCGCCGTTGCTCTCAGCTGCTGAGTATAGTTTCTGCAGCTCCTGATTGAAGTTCTCGTCACCACTATGCAGGACCGTGCCGGGCGTAGGTTGGGAGAAGTATAGGGAAGCTCTCTCTATGAGACCAGGAGACTCGTCGTTGCCGCCCCGCCCGCCTTCCCTCATCTCCAAGCTCCTCCAGCGAGCGAGGTTTTTTCTATCCAGAGCGGCAATCGGTGTGACCTGAATCTGGCCCAGAGACGTTGCAGACTTTCGCGATCGCCAAGCTCTTGGCTCTTTCAGACGCGATATCCCCAAATTCGTGCAAAAGGCAGCGGCAGGAATACACCCTCTAGCAGCAGCTTGATAGATTTGTCAGCGGCTCGCCAACTGCCAAGCGCCGGCGGATCAAGGCTGACAAGCGACAAATTCGTAGGACCGCTTGACTTGGAATGTCGGGGAACCGGAGCGCAGCGGATAATGGCGACAGAGGACTTCGGCGGTAGGTAACAGCAGCGGGAGAGTTCGACTGGAGACACGCTCGCGTGGGTAGGAGGTGTCGTAGTGAGTCAAGGTGAGAGGGCGAGCGGTCCTGTGGGATATATCCTATGCGACACCTGGCCCCCGCTGCTTCAACTACCGTCGGTATCTGTCTGCAGCGGTTGCACCCAAGTGCACCCCAAAGGGTGGCAGTAAATCCCTCATCCATGAACGGCCTGGAGCGACAATCACAGAACCAGCTGAGGGGCGGATTGCTGATTTCCTGGGATTCTGGGTAGAGTCCCGCACGCGGCAGTGTGGAGGTCGCGTAGAGTTCCATTGTTACGAACACGAAGCTCTGTTGACTGGTCGACACGCCTGTTGGGGAATCCGGGGCAATGAGACGCTTAGGATGTCTCACAGTTGAGTATGCCTGTCCTTTGTTACTCGGCGCGGATGCTGGATATTCGGTGACGCGGCTTTCGTTTGTCGGGTTCGGCGCCTTGATATGTTAGGTCGGCAACAGCTTCCCAGCGTCGTTAGCAGCGCAGCTCCGTAGCTCCGCTCGCTCCTGCATGAGCGTATGATTCGACCATTATCGCCCGGTTTAGCCCGCATTTGCTTGACCAGAGACATGAAGATCGTAGTGGCAGGTCCGCCTAAGCTTGGCCCACAACTGATGGATATGCTTATTCGGGAAGGAGGGTTTGGAGAGCTTGTCGTGCACTAAAGCTGTCGCCCTGCATGCGGCCCTGCAGTGACCAACAACGTACGACGGGAAACAACCGGAAGTAACGCCTAAAATTGCTCAGCGCACTGATTCCCTGCGCAACGCACTCGCGGAGTCCCCGCATTGGACCCGCCTTCAACCCTGCGCTTCTTGGCTTTCACTGCTGAACGGATAATGTGGTTCGCAGACGCCAGTGGCGTGTTGCACCACCTACCGTTAATAGACTAAGAATATTCGAAGCGGCATCCTGAACGCCATGCCGCACGGTGCTTGCGCGGCAAACGCATAATGACGTACCTGCAGCTCACTTAGCTTCATTTTAAGCTACTTTAAGCTACTTTCGTGGGAAGCTTAGCCAGACTACCCCATCAGTTCGGGGCCATATCTTTCGGGCTTCACTGAAACCCCAGTAATGGAAGGATGACTCGCAGCGCGGTATTTGCAGCGCTCTCTTCAACTGTGGATGGTATGTTGGCAGTCTTTTGGCGGCCTGGGCCACATTTGGCACGCGCAACTACCCCAACTTGTGGGATTGGAGAATTCCTTCTATCCTGCAAGCGGCGCTCCCAGTTGTTGCGTTGCCTGGTTTTCTTCTCAGCACTGAAAGTCCGAGATGGCTCGTGTCTCGAGGCTTGGTTGAGGAGGCGAAACAAATCCTGGCGAACTGCCACGCCGGCGGCGATCTATTATCATCGCTCATCACTTTTGAGATGATTGAGATCGAGACCACATTGCGCGCGGAACAGGAGGCGCATGCACCTGGCAACACCACGCATTGAGAACCCTTTCACCGTATGAAACACGGTCCAGGCCAGTCGAGCGAAGAGATACTCAAGCGGCACGCCCTTTAACGTGGCGCAGCAGGCCGTAGGGCTGATGTGATCTATTATTCGTTCTCATACATTCGGCATTCCATCATGATCATATTGTGGCGCTATTTGATTCTCATTCTTATAACACTGGATGTGTTGATGTAGAACCGACGGCGACTTAGTTTAGGATTCTGATCGCCTTGCGCGCTGTCTCCAAGCCTCAAAAGCCGCAGCATACAGCTAGTTGATCTCCACGATGAACCAGCAGGGTCCTCGTCGTGACGGAGTCTGCGTCAGCCTGCAGATACTTTGTCATTGGGCTGCGTCTTCATCTTGATACCTATCGTTATGTGAGGACAGCCATTTCTGGAATCACAACCATCTCGTTGAGCCACCCGGTACAATTTTCAGCTGCCAGAGCGCACATGATGATCTTCGCATAATTAAAATCACTATGAATGGCTAACGACCTAATAGCCAACTCGGGCAAAGCGCAGCCCTTTCCCCTACTTCTTCCTCTCCCAAGAAGGCGGCCGGGGCTCCAGAAGCACGATGCCGTTTGCCGGCCGAGGATGCGGTGGCGCTCCCCACCCATGTCTAGACAGCTTGGAGGCCATGCTTATCCTTGCTTGTGTATGCTTAAACCAGCCGCTAAGCATGATCGCTGCCAAACGTTGGCTGTCTGAGTAAAGATCGAGTTGTCGAGATTGTAATTGGGCGCCCAACCTCCACGTCTCCGCCCGATCCCGCCCGACGTGTCCTTGCAGTTGTGGAGAGTCATGAAGCAACCCGGAGATTCGACCGCCATAAAGATGGGAGCTCCGCACTCACGATACAGCTCTGCGAAGCACACCACGCCTCCACTCCAGGAGCCTGCGCGAGGTGCAGGTTTACCTCAGCCTTGTCAATAGCTTGCCTCTACCGTTGTGTCGGTAAACCGTCACGCGACACTAGCTTGTACCACAGGCTTACATAGGCCAAAGCACATACCTACCTTACCGTCCTTCGACCTCAGATACCCATCACCGCACATCACCATGTCCGTCGAGAAGTGGGAAGTCCAGCGCATGCCGAACGCCGGCTCCGGTGAGCCTGAAGAGAATATAAGCGTCGGCCGCTACGCCGTGACGCGGTTCACAACGCTCAAGCCGACCCTGTCCAAGGTCCCGAACCCTTTCAAGCTGCTTGCGCTCCTCAACCTGCAGCAATGGCTCAACTTCCTCGTCGCCTTCATCGCCTGGACCTGGGACGCCTTCGACTTCTTCACCGTCTCGTTGACCGTCTCAGACCTCGCCAAGGCTTTCCACAAGACCAACAAGGACATCACCTGGGGTATCACGCTCGTGCTGATGCTGCGATCTGTCGGTTCCATCGTCTTCGGTATTGCAGCTGACCGTTACGGACGGAAGTGGCCGTTTGTGGTCAACAACATCCTCTTCATCGTCATGGAATTGGGCACTGGTTTCTGCCAGACATACTGTACGACCAGTTCCTTGCTGTGAGAGCGTTGTTCGGTATTGCTATGGGCGGTCTCTACGGCAATGCTGCTGCGACTGCATTGGAGGACTGCCCTCTGGCGGCTCGAGGTCTCATCTCTGGATTGCTGCAGCAAGGTTATGTCTTCGGTTACCTGCTTGCGACTGTCTTCGCTCGTGCACTTGTCAGCACCACCCCTCACGGATAGCGCCCGCTGTTCTGGTTCGGTGCTTGCCCTCCAGTCCTGATCATCCTCTTCCGTCTCTGCCTGCCCGAGACTCAGGCATACCAGGAGCGTCAACGTGTCAGGGAGGCTGAACACAACATTGGTAAGACCTTCGTCAACGAGGGCAAGGTCGCGCTCAAGAGGCACTGGCTGCTCCTCATCTACATGGTTCTCCTCATGGCCGGCTTCAACTTCATGGTAAGTTTAGATGACTCCTCCGTATCAACGCGCCCAGTACTAACCGTTTACTAGTCGCACGGTTCGCAGGATATCTACCCAACCATGTTGACAAACCAGTACAATTTTAGTGCCAACGCCATTACGGTGACCCAGGTTGTCGCAAACCTTGGCGCCATCGCCGGAGGCACCGTCGTCGGCTACTGCAGCCAAACCTTCGGCCGTCGCTTCAGCATCATCTTCATCTGCGTTGTCGGTGGCGCTCTTCTTTACCCGTACACCTTCGTCAAGACTGAGAAGGTCATGGCCGCCGCCTTCTTCGAGCAGTTCTGTGTCCAGGGTGCCTGGGGTGTCATCCCGATCCACCTCATGGAGCTCTCCCCCGGCAGCTTCCGCACCTTCGTCGTTGGTACATCCTACCAGCTCGGCAACCTCGTCAGCTCCGCTTCATCTACGATTGAGGCGACCCTCGGTGAGCGCTTCCCGCTGCCGCCGAAGATCGTCAAGACTGGCAAGGTGTCGAGGTACGAGTATAGCAAGGTCGTGTGCATCTTCCTGGGTTGTGTCTATGCGTATGTCATTCTCCTGACTTTCATCGGCCCTGAGTACCGCAACAGGCACTTTGATGCCGCGCACGACCACGACTTGGAGGAGGCTGTGGGTCACGATGCTATGGAGGCGGTTGTGCACCATGACGCGCCGCGTGGCGGCAGCTCGGATATGGAGAAGGCCATGGCGGGCAAGTCGCAGTTTTAGGGGCTTTTGGAGTGTGATTTGAATCGTTTGAAGCCATATGGATCTCACAGCTCCTAACAAGAGAAAAAAGCCATCATAATCACGGTAGCTCAGCTTTGAATCATGTGGTATTCTAAATATGACCCTCTCCAGAACATTCTCCTCCCAAAGAAGCTCCTTCATTCGCAGAAGTGCGTATGATTGGCCAAAAGGGAGTCAGGAAAACCCGTCTAAGAATAGCAGTCTGTTTGATCTAAAACAACTGACTCGTTACCCTCACCAACTGCACCTAAGCCAGGGCTTCTATCCATACGCCATACGCCATACGGGCCCGTATGGAATATGGCGTATGGCTTAAGCCTCGTATGGAGCGATATGGAATATACAGCGTGTCCAACAGTCAGCGTTTCACAGCGGCGGGCTCCAAGACTGACTGACGCCGATATTACCGAGATCTCCGCTGACTGACGGTAAAAAGTTGGGGACTCCGGCGACTGGCTGTCTCACCACTTGGCAGCTGCCAAGGAGGCTACTTTGCTTAATCCGGTAGTCGGTGATAGGCCAAAGGTAATGAATTTTAGGCAGAACTTCTATGATTATATGACACCGTGCCTACAGACGATCCTCCTGTATGCTTAGATTGCTCGCCACCCGCCATGCTGTCACCTTACTGGCGACTTAAGAGCCGAGTGTACAAGCCCTTCGCCGAGCCAATTCTTCTGACATTGTGACGCTTTAATCGCCTTTGGCGACAGCCTATTTCGGTTGTCTGTGATAAGTCTCTTTGTTTCTGAGAACGCACGTTCGCACTCCGCGCTCATTGCTGGTACGCTAAACAGGTCTATCGCTATTCTTGTTAATATAGGATACGGATTTCAGGGGTCGTTTAATCTCCTTATCCACCACTTTAGCGGATCGTTGATAATGTCAGATTCTAGGCCTTCTTCGTAGGACCTCTGGAGCTCGCTCTCAACGCGGCGTCGCTTTGTTCGGTGAGTGGAGTATTCCTCGTCGACGTGAAGGTGAGCTTCGTAAATATCTTCGTCTTCATCGTCGGAATCAATGATCCCAGGCTGGCGGGCCTTCTCACGAGACCTTACTACTTCGACGGGCAGCTTGTGACGAGGAGATCGTGTTTGTAGGTCCTCATCCTCTTGATCCAGCTGTTCATCGGCAACGTATTCTTGGAAGAGCGCCTTCATCCCGTTCTCCGCACGCTTGATCCATAAAGGATACTTCCGCCAGTGGTCTTTGAACCAAGCTAGCTTAAGCTTGGGGTGAAGGATTGTGGCGGCGAAGTAGTATGGTGTTTCTAAGCTCATACGATCCCAGTATTCGTTAATTTTCTGCTTCCCACAGCGAACAGCGCTCCTGAAGTGTGAATCCTCTAGATCGCTGGCGCTTCTCTCAATCGCTTTGCCGAGCTTCGTGCTTAGTAGATCTATCCAGGTGAAGACCTCCCACAAGGAGCCACGCGCACCTTCGAATCCTTCATCTTCTGAGTTGCCCTGGAGGTGAATTGTAGCAGTAACGAAGGGCCGGAGGAGCTTCAAAAATCGTCGAACTTCCGTCCAGTCTTCGTCGCTAATAGCGTCAGCAGCGACTGAATGGGGAGCTTCCTCCTTCTCCTTCTGGGTTGGCCTGTAGTAGCGCTGGAAGAGATTAATCGCCCGCTGAAGCTCGAGAGCGCGTTGAAGCATGTAATAGGTAGAGTTCCAGCGTACTCCACCGTCTTTGACTAGGAGTTTCTCAACGTGGGTAAACAACTCATCGTCGTTAGCAAGGTCAGCCTTTTGGTAGCTTATGAACAGCTGGCGCCGGACATCTGACCCCATAATCCATTTGATTGTGTTGTACAGCGCCAGGGAATGACTTGCTCCAAATGATATCCGTGATGTTGGGCCGCTTCCGGGTGACGGTCGCTTCTAGGTGATGCCCACGTAAATTTTATAGAAGTTGACTCAGAGTTCCGACTCAAGCCGTGCCTCGTTTGGAGGCCAAACAGCTTGAACGCGCGGCCAACACTCGGTGTGCACCATCTCATCCCTTCTTCAGGATACTGGTTTGCATGTGTATTCCCACGACCGGCTCCAAGGTGAAGATATGAGGCTGTGGTACGTTGAAAGAGAGCTGAATGTTGACGCCTGCTGGCTGCTATCTACCAGTGAGGCCGCGAGCTGACATCCAGTCTCAAGGACGGAAACTAAACGGTTGGAAACTATCAAATTGGCTTTGAAGATGAATATCACAGCACCTCGAAGCAAGAAAATTGGAGACTCGCTTTTATGTACTGTGCACAATGTGGTACATAAACAAATACGCCTAAGTAGCCAATCATTGGCAAAAAGGCACAAACTCCTTTTCATAAGTACTACCAAGACCGACTCACAATGTAGCTTTCACACCCTTCGGCAGCCGTAGAATACTCTGTTGCGCCATGCTAACCACCATCCTCCCCTTTCGATCCCACAGCCTTGACTCCGAATACGTCCTCCCCTCATCCCCGGTGATAGTCTTCATCTCCCTTAGATGCCAGTCATTTAGGTCGATTTCCGAGACAAAGACTCTCAGCGCAAAATCCAGGCTCGAGCATGCGCCAGCATCCTCCAGAAACTGGTGGCTATGGGCCAGCGGTACGAAAGACAACGCGCAGTCCATCACAAAGGCCAGAGCAGATAGCCGCTCTGCTTTCGTGATCAGTGGATGCTTGCTCCTGAGCCAATCAGCGGATGCCTTCTCCGTAATCGAAAGGTTGTCCTGAGTTGTCCTGATTTCCTTGGCTATCCCCATCAGATTCTGCGCGAACACACCCTCAGGACATTGCCGCTGGTCCCAAAATCGGCCCATGAGGTCGAAGACTGCTTTGTGCGCATCCACACGTCTTTTTGTGAACCCATGCTCAGACACCAGCGTTTCGCGAATCAGTCCCAAGTGGGGCAGTCACAGTGTGGCTAGTAATCGATCCGATTGATTATTTGGTGTAAGTTAACGACCGGATCATTAAGATACGGCTGATTGATCGACTGATTATTAAAAACGGGGCCTAACGATCCGTTAATGATCCCTTGTAAAAGACCATAGATGGGCGTGTGCACGACTTTCTCAACAATCGGGTATCAATCTGCTTGATTATTCGATCGTTAAAAACGAGGCGATTGATTGATTGGATCGTTAAGACCCCTTGGTGATCAATCCATAACAATCGAATGATCGTTAGGCGCTTGATTACTAGCCACCCTGGTAAGAACCGTCGTGTCGAGGGTTGGTAACGCGGCTCTCGTCGAGGGCTTCGTCATACCAACAATGCCCTTCCCCACGCCGCTAATGACGCCTGAAGGAAGTTTAGTATGGATTCTTTATGGCATATGCTCGTGCTGTTCACCTCCTGATACCAGGACATACTTCATTGATGGCGAACAAAGCCATCGCAGAGGTATACAGCTTGGTTTCTCCTCCATACGCCGTCCTCGTCATGTCGTTCCTCGAAGGGTATCCTGAACACCGGTCCGTAGCTGTCTGAAGAAGACGGACCAGCCAAGAGCTTGCGCGAAACACTGCCAGCCCCTATCCCGCTGAAGAAGAAGTCAGGACATGCTGTATCCAGCAGCCCGTCCTACGATCATCAAGTCATGCCGCTGCCGCGGGAAATGTATCCGCCTTCAGCGCCCTGCTAATCTTCCTCAGAAGTGGTACGCTTCCTCGCGAAAGATTTATCATTGCCTTTCTTGACCCGTATGTTGCACCCTTGGAGCTTCAACACCCTCGTCAAAGCGCTACTCGAGCCCATGCCCGGGAAGTCCTTGGCTATGTAGACGGTGAAGATATCGCTCAAGGCCTCAGACACGATTGGCGTGAAGCCGCTGACGTGCAGGTTCATCGGATCTATCCACATGAGCACGAACCGCAGCCGGTACCTGCCCTGTGTTCGGCAAGACAGATCCGGAAAGCAAAAGAAGCAACCCTCCACGTCATGTTCGTCTTTGGCGACTGACGGCGAAGCGACCAACTGACCCATCAATCTCCGCGTGGTGGAGCGGTCTGGCCGAACTAACGCCGTCTCCTCCTGCGTGGCGTCTGCGTTCCATAACGTGCAATGGACGACGTTTAACGAGTATCGCATTTCGTCGTTGTCTGGTCTGCCAGTTCTCGGGTCCATGGCCAAGAGCTGAACGATTGGTGGTGGGTCTATCACCCTGCGGTCCCGCTCACCGGATCCACAGGCGCGTGCGGCTATCGGCTGCTGCCGAACTCGAAGCTCGTAGTGAAGCTCCCTGTCGTTCGAAATCAGCGGTCGTCTGCTTGGCATTCCGCACACTACTTACGCGTTATCTCGCGACAGCACTTGCTGAGACGCCGCGGGCGCAGCGAGCACCTTGCTTGGACCGGCAGCTGCAGGCTCACCGTAACTCGAGGAAGCAAAAGGAGGACCACCGGAGCTGTGCTGCATACCAGTTGCTCTTCGTTGAGAAACATTACTGGGCGGGTAGCCAGGAGTGTAGCTGGGTGACGGAAGTGGAGCATATTGACCCCTTTGTGTAGCATCGGCTGAAGATACGAATGATGATTCTTGGCTCATGGACCGCGAGTCATCCAGTGGGTACCTCTCGTACCTCTCCCCCAGCTGAGGCGGATGCGGCTGGCTTTCGTACTCTGAACGGGGAGACAACGGCGGGCCAGAGTATTGAGGTGAGTACGGCGGATCCGATCTCGGGGGAGTACATGGATGCGAGGTCACCAGCTTCTCAACAGGTACGGCCGCCACTGATGTTGGGGGCAATCGCGGAGGCCCTCTGGGCGGAGGCCCTGACTGTATCGGAGGTAGAGAATGCCTCGCCAAGGACCCATGGTAGAAGTCATGTCGTACAGATGTCGACGGGATGGTCAGCGGCGGAAGGTGGATAGGCTGAGGGACTCGACGGTAAGGGTCCAGAGGCAGGGGAAAATTCGGGAGCTTCTGAGCCTCTGTCATGGCTGAAGGAGGGAGGGCGGCGGTACTTGATGGCTCCTTGGGCGGCTGAGTTGAAGGTCGGGACATAAACACAGGGGACAAAAGTTTCCCGCCACCGCGGGGCCGTCCGCACCATCACCAGGAGACCACCACCTATTCTACTATGGATATCTCCACCAACACGTGCTGCACGAGCTCGAAGTTTTGCATGAAGCTATAAGTACTGCTTATGTAGCTCTTCAGTCAAAAAGCGTGGCGTTCAGTACTTTGTCCACCAGCCGTGAGCCGTAATGACCGCTGCTACCCTACGGGGCATCGATTCAATCAGCCCATCCATGACCCGCTGCGGAATCCGCTCCGACGCATATTCTAAAGCTTCATCTAGAACGTCAAGGGATTTGTCTTTGTTCGTGATCAGACCAGGACCCGGTCGGAGCTTGTAGATAAGGCGTTTAAGGTACGCCCAGAAGTGCTCAATGGGGTTCATATCAGGGGAGTATGGCGGCCATTTAACGACCTCGATCCAGTTGTCTATAAACCACTTGCGCACCGTATTTGCTGTGTGAGTTGAAGCGTTGCCTTGCATAAAGATCCAGCCAGGCTCATAAAGCGTTGGTATGGCGTCTTCGAGGACTTGGAGGTAGGAGTTGGCTGAATATCCTTGCTTCGGCGCGTCTTCATCGCGCTCCATCACACAAAGCTGTGAGCGACCGCAATCGCCTCCAAAAGCTGCCCAAATCATAGTGGATGACCTCTTACCCTTGTTCACTGGCTGAATTGTATCCTTGTCCCACTTTTGCCCTGGAGTCCTAAAGGCACAGCCAGTCCCTTGCTGCTTGCCTCTGCCAAGCTCCACGGAGCATCCGTCGCTCCATATAATCGAGCGCCATTGAGCGTCCGTCCAGTGTCCTTATGCTGCTTTGCCCACTTTAATCTAGCCGCAGCGTGTTCTTTTAGAAGGCCTGGACGCTTCTTGCGGCGCCACCTCTTTATATGATGCTTGTGGAGTGTGCGCTGAAGGGTCTTGGTTGAAAACGGCAAGTGGAGCTGTTCTATCAGCTGCTGATGTGTTGTAGAAGGAGCTGATTGCACTAAGCGGACGATATGACGTTCATCACGGTCGGTATAAGCTTTTGGACGGCCAGAGCATGGTAGGGAGCGTTGGTGTGGTCGAATAGGAGCTTTGCTAAGGGTATCGCGAATGGTGCTTCGTGGCTGGCCAGTAGAGCGTGCGATTTCGGGTACCGACTGCCCTGCCTCAGCGCGGTCAATGATCTTGCCTTCTGATGCTGGCGATAGGTCTTTTTCCGCGGCTGATAATGTTCGGTGAGATTGAAGCTAAAGGGGTACGCGCCATAGTGTTACGTGGGGATGTTCTCAGGGGTGGTGGAGAGCTGCGTACAAAGTTAGCTGGTGTCCTCGCTTAAGTGACGGGAACTTTTGTCCCCTGTGTGTAACGTGATTCACCACCGGCCGTGCCACCATCTCCACAAACACCTTAATCATCGAACCACTCTAAAATGCCACCACCACGCCCAGCATCGCCGGAATCGAGGCTCCAATTGGCTATCGCAAGCCTCAATCATGAATATAGCCATTCGTACCGCGCCGCAGCCTTATCGCACGATGTTTGCCGAGAGACCTTACGCGCCCGCGGTGGTGGCCGACCCTCCCTCGCAGAATCGCACCGCGCACAGCAGTTTCTAGCTGAACAGCAAGAGGAGCAGTTGCTTCAGTGGCTTAAAGAGATGGAGCAATTCAGTATGGCAATTAAGCCCGGGCATGCCGCCGTAATAGCTGAAGAACTTGGTGGTCGCCGACCAGACCCAAACTGGGTGTCTCGATTTGCTAAAAGACACCAGATTAACTCGATCTTTTCACGTCAATTAGACCATAATCGCGCGTGGAATAATGACCCTAACATCGTCTCTGCCTGGTTCGAGTTTTTCAGCAGAAACACCATGAGTATAATATCGAGCGGGCCAAATTTCTATAGTATGGACGAGAAGGGTATTATCCTTGGCTTTTCAACTACCGCGCGAGTCCTCGTTAGTAGCGGAGATGTCTTTAAGAGCGTCCAGCAGCCTGGTAATAGAGAATCTGTCTCTATCATCGAGTGTATTTGCGCAGATAGCACTATCCTACCGCCGTTTCTCATTTGAAAGGCCGCCCAGCATCAAGATAGCTGGTACGATCGCGATCATGATAGAACTAGATGGCGCTATGCGTATGCACCGAACGGGCGGACCGACCAAGAGCTTGGGATCGCATGGATTAAGGCGTTTGATGAAGACACTCGATCTAAAATGCAAGGCGAGGCATGGAGGATGCTTATTCTTGACAACCACGACTCCCACCTTACCTGGCAGTTTATTAAGTACGCTATCGATCATTGTACCTGCATCCTTAGCTTTCCACCGCACTCGACGTACCTTCTCCAGCCACTAGATATCAGTCTATTTAGCCCGCTTGCGCACTACTACGGGCGAGAGGTGGATAGTCTTTCGCGCGCCGGCATTACCGGCATAGATAAGGAGCGGTTCCTCTCTATATATCCTCACGCGCGGAAGCAGGCGTTTACCAGCTATAACATCAAGACGGCGTTTCGATCGACTGGCCTCTGCCCGATATACCCGCACGCTATCCTCAAGCATCTGCCGCCTCTACCGCGGACCCCTCCTTCGGAGCCAAGGACACCGAAAAGGACACCTACTACATACTGAGGTATCGAGCGCTTATGGTCTTCGATACGCTCTCGTAATCTCTTACTCGATTCACCAACCCGGAGTAAGATAGACTGCTTATTTAAGGCCGCCGCTCGAGCGCATATAGATGCCACTATTCAGCGGAGGCTAAACGCTGAGTACCAAGCTTGGCGCAAGCCAAAGACGAGTAGTAGACGCCTTCTTAGTAAGGATAGAGTCCTCACGGAGCAAGACGTCCAGCAATTAAGAGTAGAGGCTGATGAGAAGCAGCAGGAGGCTAACCGCAAGGCTAGGCGGCGGGCATATCTTGATGGCAGCTGGCAGCCAGAGCTTGATGCCGCTAGCTACTATTATGCTATCCTAAATCCAGCGGAGGAAGGTCATGAGTGGACTTTATCTTCATACGTCTTCAGATGTAGTTATATAGTTTCGAAACCGAACCCTCAGCTATATATTCCTCCGCTCGGAGAGAACTGGGGTCTACTAGCACAATAGCATCACAACCACCTCGCATTTCTATATTGTTATAAGCTGCAATTGAAGCGCATGCATCATACTGGTAGCTCCTATATAATCAAGCGAAAACACCAAGGCGTTGTGGTTGATCGGTGGTCGTCGAATCGACGATCCCTGGTGGTGATGGTGGCACGGCTGGTGGTGCGGCACGGCCGGTGGTGAATCACGTTATCGAACACGCTGTTTGGGGTCAGTGGCTTGCATGTTCGACGCAGGCCAAACCCACACCTTCGGGGCTGTCTGTACGCAACCTGTGCCGTTATCGCATCCAGAAGGAGGCTGCTCTCGGTGGCATGGACGGTGATTCAGCACGTTGCCTTTTGCCGGGAGAATTTGACAGCCGCAGGACGATGGGTACCTTTTGACTCAAGATTCCCATCGCCCGACTGCCGGCGATCAAGCGAAGGAGATGAAACGCATCAGTGAATGACCGAGAATGGGTTGGACCTCGCTATGCAGGACAGATACCCGCAAAGACGCAGGTCGGCTGTTGTTGTCGCTTCGGGTTATTGGAAGCCAAGTCACCTGCTGTCTCCGCTCGCGCATCTTAGCGTCGTCCATTTCTTTGACGTGCACACGACTCGCTCGACTTGTCTTGCCCGCCACGTTAAGGGTTGGGTGAAGCACTGTCGCCGAAACAGAACCCTTATCGCGCCGAGCGGTATTTGGTTAGATTACCTTACGCGAGTACGAGTGGCTGGCTGCCGGTCCTACGAGTTAACATGGAAACTTTGTCGCTCAGGACGCTTGCTGGCACGTGGGAACCAGTCTCCGCGTGCTTCCAGGTTTGCATTGCATGATTTATGCCTTGGCCAGGCCCCGTCCAGTGGGTTCAGCCGTTTGATGATTCGCTGTGGGCTTGCCGCGCAGTTCTCACCGATTAATGCTTGTTGTTCTATCCTATCAGCTGGTAGAGTGACCAAACTTGGTCCGTGGGCAGGCGGTCTTGGCACCACCACACCAGAACTGTTCCAAGGTGTGTGTACATAGCTAAACTAATTCATTTTTCAACGCTATGGGCAGAACTCGTACTTGTGACGATCCTGATCATTATTGATATGCAACAAGCACCCTCACAACGTAAGAAGCCCAGAAAACCACCGCCGGAGTCATGGCAGCTACCTAACCACGAACCGATGTATATTCAGCCTCTTAGTAACTGGCACAAGATCTCCAACCTCCCTGAATACGTTAACCCAGCGCGGCCTTGTCAGATATTCAATCTCTTTCTTATAGACGAGCTTCTTGAGACTCTCGCACGGCACATGAATGAGTACGCAGCCCTCCACCGTCATCAGCCAGTCCAGCAATTCGCTCGATATTGGACAGACACTACGCCAAAGGAGCTTCTTTCATATGTCGCGACGTATATTCACATGGGACTCCACTCAGAGTCTGACGTAGCTGAGCACTGGAATATAGATGCGACGAGGCGGTTGGCAGGAGGATGCCAAGAACGTGACATTATGGGGGTGTCAGAGATGGTGTGCGGTTGAAAGAGCGTAGGTACCAGAAAGATAGCAATGAATGCGTTCCATCCGCAGAAAGGCAAGTGGAGCTCTTGCGCACCCGGGAAGAATGTGGCACCGTGGCTTTACCAGAAGAATGTGTTGCTCGCCTCTCAATATGGAAACTGATCGGTGGTATCGTGGCTTGTGTACCGCCGAAATAGAGGTTCCCCTTCTCCATTCGCCAAGAAGCCTCAATTGAAGAGCTTCGCCAAAGTATCGACCAGCTGCTCGATGAATTACGCTCTGGGGATTGCACCGACACTCGTGCTTCTGCCGAATTAGGATGACACCCATTCGAGAATCAAGGCCGTTCAAGAACCCACTCCCAGCCGAATGCGAAAGAAGATGGCTCTCGAAGTCCTTTGTGATAAGCCTGCCACCCAAGTTCCTGCCTGTCCATGGACCACAGTCACCCAAACGATGATATGCTGCTAAATGGTTTGCGGCTTGCGCCAAAACTTCTGATATGAGTGTACCAAAATGTCATTGATGGCACCTGGCTCGCTTCCAATCCATGTTACCCCATACATCATTAAGGTTCATCCTGATCCCTGACAATCCGAAGACCATAGTACCTAGTTCCAAATCGGCAAGCACAAAAAGAAAGTCAACAGCAAAACCGTCACCGCAAACGCACCCGCAACACTCTGCACGACGATTTTATGCTGCAGATTCCGCAACCCCACATCCTCGACCCTGATCTTGCGCTCAAAAATCATTAGCCGTTTCATGAAGCGGACGAAAGTGTTCCCGCTCCCGGCGGAACGGATGCTCTGGTATTCCTCGACGCGCTCCCAGGGGAGTTCCTGGCGGCGGGTGAAGAGAAGCAAGAGGAAACACGAGCCACGTGTGCCGGCGAAGAAGAACGAGAAGCCTAGGACCCAGAATGGGGCGGCGGCCAGGCCGCGCCAGCGAGAGGAGCGATGAATTGATGGGGAGGCGAAGGCGACGAGGAGCATGACTAGGAGGCCTAGTGATGTCAAAACGATGCCCATAATAGTGACCATGCAGAGTGTTTCGAAGGTGCCATTCTTGACGCCGAGGCGGATGAAGTTGCGATGTGAGCAGCTGTGGAGGAGGTCGTAGATGTGTTCGGCGATAGGGGCGAGGTTCGCGGGGCAATCGGAAGTTGCGATACTAGCGATAGCGGCTTTGCGCATTGAGTCAGGGAGGTTAAGTTCCTTTGGAGATCCAGGGACGAGAAAGAGTGCGACGATATGTTGGAGCTCGTGGTGACAGCTTGCGATGGTTGAAGTTACGGGAGCGTTGTCTGAGCCTTGGAAGCTGTAGGTGCAAAAGTTGCGGCAGGTTTTGGGGAATTTACAGTCGCGGGAAAGCACCAGGGATTCAACATAGTGAACGAAATCTTAGGTCGGTCAGTCCGTCATGTAACGAGGCGGAATATGCACATCATACCAGCCTGTTCGTCATAGATCAGCTCCTGCTCGCTTTGGACCTCACTCACGGCCAAGCTCGAGCATCCTGACTTGGCGTCCGACTTTTCAGTCAACAGCAACGGCGACGCTTCATTTCGGGGAAAGGGGTGGGAATCTTTACGATAACGCGCCTCATAGTCCTTAAACCTGGTTTCCCGTGAGAATGTGGTCCTTCAGGGGAGCAAGCAGGATCGGCGGCACAGCTCACCAGACGTAGAACTCCAGATTCTCCTGAGAGAACTCAATGTGCCTGAGGTACATGTAAAAGTCGTAGAAGGACAATGGACTGCCTGGAATGACGCTATGGGTCAGTCGATGGCCCATGTTCCTCTAGACAAACAGTCTCCCTTACAGGTCTTGTTGATGAGCACACGTTCCAATGTTAAATCCTGTGGGATGCTCCCGTCTGACCCTGAGGAACTGGGTTGAGGCCTCGATGTCGACGCTTTCTTGGAACCATCATTAAGAGCGGCAGCAAAGGCTCTCAAGTCAACATACGAGGGCTTCTTGTACCATCTCAGCCACGGGGGCAGATTCGGGACCATCTTTAGCAGTGGTACGATCAGTTGCAGTGAGAGCAGAGCAATGGATGATATTAGTACCGCGCAAGGTCACAAATCCCAAGTTCCCGGAGGTTGAGGTGGACAAGGCGACCAGGCCGAAGCTCGACTGTTATCACCCTGCCGCGATTGATCTGCATGTTCAGCGGTGCCTTCAGCTGGCTACTCCACCACTGTCGATAACATCGCTCGATCCAGGTTAGTCACAACTCGTACCAGACCATAACAGAATGTCTTGCCGTGCAAGCTTTTCCTGATCCAGCGAATGATCGGCGCTTGCTAGGCTTTATCGATTGGTACTCATGCAACCCCGAAGCCTATCACGTACATCCATAACTTGCCGCCTCTTGGCGTCTTGATGCGTGTTTACTCGCCACGTCATACTTCCACTAGGCGCATTCAACTCAACCATCTACCAACTTATAATAACTGCTACTCGACAACCGCGGCGAATTCGATGACCTACGCGCTCCTAGGATGCAATTGAAGCCTTAGAATCACGTTCAGCAAAAATTGCCGAAGAAAAGCGCCCCAGGAAAGGCCATAAGCCACGCGCTCAAACCGATACCTATGGAACAGCCCTTCGAGGGCCGCGCACTCGAGACCCTCCTCCCCGACCACCGCCCTGATTATGAACCCCCACTCCGAGTCGCGTACCAACCCTGGCGACGACCGCCGACTACAGGGCCTCAAAGGCCTACAGACCTCTTGTTCAAGTTCTTCAGCCTTGAATCGATTGATATTATTGTACACAGGGGCAGATGTCTGACGCACCGAGGCTAAGCCACCGCGAGCGCTAGACAGATAGCCCAGAACAGTTCAGCCAGTCAGAAATCAAGCCAATCCAAAACATCCAATCGGACCCTCATTCGCTTTCCTGCCTTGCGCTACCTTGCGCCTCAGATTGCACGGCCTTTGACACGCTAGATCCGAAGTCGCTAGACCATAAACTGCCAAGACTGGAGCTAGACCAAGTACAGATTAAAGCACGACCACAAACTGACCACAATTTGACCATAATTTGACCGGAAATTTACCGGAAGTCGCTGGACCACAATCGCTGTAGTCTTCAATAACTTTAGCCATAGCAGTTAACTAAAGATTGTAGCATGGATGCGCTCTGATTCCAGAAACGTGATGTGAAGGTCGCCCCGAAGCAGAGAGTTCAAACGAAGAAGCCAAGTTCTACAGAACAGGCAGACGGTTTAGTACTGATTCGAAGTATATGATTCGGGCGGGGAGCTGAGTATAGAGAAGTGGAGATCGATAATACCATCTCAAGGAAGACCTGCCCGCTCTTATACCCATCGACCTAACGTAAGTTGCAGCTGCGCCGCGGATACGACAGCATCTCCTCTCCCAGCCACGTAGTACCTTCCTATATCAACCCTAGGAGACGCCAGATGATCCATACTGATATCGTTCCGACGTGGTGGAGAGCTCAACTGAATGAAAGCTGTAGCAGGCGTTCTTGCCCTTATGGACAACATCCGTATGGCTTGCATACGGGATCTCAGTTCCAACCGCTAGCGAGGAATGAAGAGAGACGATTGCCCTAGTTAATATGCAGGAGACAGGTGGATAGAGACACGCGCAGAACTACGCTGTGACAATCGTTCACCATGGAGAAGTCGTGCCTGTATGCTTAGACTAGCGAGAGCGCTTATTGTCACTGCTTTAGAATCTTCAGTGTTATAGCTAGGATTGAGGAATCTCGGTCCAACGCTCGCAAGCCCCTACGGGAAACCTCTTCTCCCCGTACAACTCGAGAACTTCGCCACGTCTTTTAACTTCGCTTCACTTTTCGGCCTCGAAAATATCACTTTCTGATCATTGTATTGATAATCGAATATCAGCCATGTCTACAGCCGATTGAGTATTCGAGGAGCTCGATCTTATCAGCCAGCATATGTGGAATATCAGTCTAGACAGCTCTGCCTTCGATATCCTGAAGAAGAAAACTTCGACGTAAACCTAACCATGTGGATGTAACGAGGCCCTCAAGTGGGACAAGGTCTTGTCGGAGTTCGCAAGGGGTTTGGGATCTGGGGGCACACGATGGCATAAGAGCATTGTTACTGAACAACTGTATGAGACAGATATTCAGTTGAGTTAACCACTCCGAGTTATCTACATAGGAAAGTCATGGTCATTATATGCTCGGTGCTGGCCAGGGTGAGAGTCTCCTGATCACCCTGATCACCTTGATCACTCCCTTGGTAGTGGTGATCACGGTGACCAGTGGGTGCCTCAGGCATCTCCGCAGGGTGGGGCCTTCTTCCCAAGACTGCGTCCCGCCTGACTAGTCTGGATGTCTGTAACAGTGGATGCCGTAGCGCTTGCTATCTTTAAAGATCGGTTAGCTAGTGATGATTGGAATGTTATCACTCAGTACGAGGCTATCTTGGCACCGCTTGAGGAGGCAATAAAGGATCTTCAAGATCGTCCAGGTGATGTGCAGCATGGATCCGCTGACTGTGCCCTTGAGACGCTCGAATATCTCGTTGAACACCCTGAAGAGGTAAAGGCGCGGCATCAAGGTCACCCAGAAAGCCGACGAGCACTATCAGCTGATGGATGAATCACCGATTTATCTAGCCGGTACTGTACTCCATCCGCGGTATAAGTCGCAGTACGTCAATAAGAAGTGGGACTTTGAGAAGAGCTGGATATCGAGTGGAAGGGGTGCTATAAGGCGGCTATGGGAGGCTTAGTACAAGAAGTTATCTATTGAGAGTGTACCAGATTATCAGCAGCCCTCAAACGCAGAAGAAGGAGCTCACCGGGCTAAAGGCCTACCGTGAGAAACACCTTGCAACTCCTTCCTCAACGAAGATGACCGTCAAAGACGAGTACGACGATTGGTGCGCCTTGGATCCAGTTACCACCAATAACCCTATTGAATGTTGGCTCAATAATGCTAAGACCTGGCCGCGGCTAGCTCAAATGGCCTTAGATATCTTCACCTGCCCAGCAATGAGCGCAGAAGCCGGAGGCAACTTTAGTATGGCGGGTGTTATGGTTACCTATCGGCGGAACCGTCTTCACCCTGAGACTATCCAGGCTTGCCAATTCGTTCGATCGTGGGATGCGGAAGGCTTGATCTACCGGGCGATGGCGGCGGTGGGGGCGGCGGGGTAGGGAAATAGGGGGTTTGGAGGGGTCTGGCGGATGTTCTGTGAGTGAGGTAGTTAGCAATAGAACAGATTTATGACGTGAAAACGCCGTAACGCCTTGCTAAGACTGGTGATACCCAAATCTCTTCACGCGATAATGAGGTGAGATTGCAGCAGTTTGACTTACACCTGATATGGATCAATCCGTGGATCCATCCAATCCACCATGGATTGCCAAGATCCATATGGATGGATGCGAACCCATCCATCTGGAACACTTGTCCCACGCTTGAGCAAGCGAAGGCTAGGCATAACGCCCGAGCTCCCGGATGTTGCATATCACTCATTCCTAGCATTAATGATAAGGAACATGCAGATTGAATATTGCTTGAGCGAGAGACAGCTTCGGATGTAGGGTCGGTTATGGCACGGGAAGAAGCTAGAAATTTCAGCCTCATGTACGAGTCCATCGACGATCGTGCGGCTTGGCGGTCCGAGTACGGGCACGAATTTGATTCTGGTCAAACAGTCTGAACCATTTTGCTTCACACGTTCTGTCAAACTTCCGCGTGTCACGTACAGCGAGCCAGCAGAACCGCAGAGATGATGAACCAGATAATCGCTCTTACGCCAGTTGCAAGCATTATCCTCAACTCGTCCTTTCGCATACTTCAAGTCTCTGCGAGCTACCTGGGTCTGCTGCAACTGACCTCGGAGGAATGCATCGGTCGCAATATTCACGAGCACGTCCAGGCCAATATGTCAGTGCCTGATGTAACCTCTGTCCGGCATGCCGTCGACACTGCGGTAGCAACTAAGAGGGTATACACTTCGGAAGACATACTAGTTGAGGACGGTAGCTACTGGAACGTACGCGCGATACCTATCTTCGATAAAGACAATTTGCTCTACGTGATACTGGAAGTCCAGAACACCACCGAGGAGCACCTGAAGCTGGAAGCGCTAAGCGAGGAACTATACACCAACGAAATATATCGTATGCTGGTCGATACCGTCAAAGACTACGCGATATTCATGCTGGATACTAAAGGCAACGTTGTGACTTGGAACTCTGGTGCCGCACTGCTGAAAGGATACGGACGTGAGGAGATCCTTGGCCGGCACTTTTCTATCCTCTATGGTGAAGAGGACCGAAGTGCTGACAAACCGGGAAAAGAGCTAGAAGTGTGCTTGCGTGAAGGCAGAGTAGAAGACGAAGGGTGGCATTATCGTAAGGATGGTTCACGTTTCTGGGCAAGTGTTACAATCACGTCCGTATACCGGTCAGACGTTCTCATCGGGTTCAGCAAGGTCACCCGTGATCTTACCGAGCGCAAGGCTGCAGAAGCTCGCCTGATTTCTGCTTACGAGGAATCTGCCAAACTCAAGTCCGAGTTTCTGGCCAACATGAGTCACGAGATCCGGACTCCTATGCACGGGATGCTGTCAGCACTTACCCTGCTCCTCGACACGGGCCTGAACGCTGAACAACGAGAGCTTGCGGTGATTATACAGGAGTCGGGCGCTGTGCTGTTGCAAGTCATAAACAACATCCTCGACTTCTCAAAGCTCACATCAGGCTGCTTTTCCATCAGCTCCGATATCATCAGCATGGTGGATATCGTTGCGTCTGTCGCTCGCGGTCTTCAAACTACATTAGAGCCCCGCGTTCACTTGGAAACTTCGCTGGAACCACATCTCCCGAAGGCTGCCCAAGGCGACCCGCTTCGTTACCGCCAGATCCTCCAAAACCTGGTGGCAAATGCGGCGAAGTTTACAGAGATGGGTTACATCCGCATACATGCGTCTCTCATCAACAATGACTACAATTCGTATACTGTTCTGACAGAGGTTATTGACTCTGGCATTGGTGTTCCAGCATATGCCACTGACTCTCTTTTTACGCCATTCACCCAGTTCGACATATCGCCCACGAAACGGTACCGGGGCACTGGACTCGGCTTGTCTATCTGTAAAGGCTTAGCAGAGCTGATGGGAGGCGCCATTGGCTTTCGCTCAAATCCCGATCAACAAGGTAGCATCTTTTGGTTTACCGTTAAGCTGGTAAAGCTGGCTCAGTCGGAGCAACTGGACGAGCTGGATGAGAAGTTCAAGTCCCAAGCGGTCGCGTCATCCCTCTATCCCTCGATTAACCTTGAAGAGGTTGCATCGCGGAAGCGACTTCTGTTGGCGGAAGACAATGCTATCAATCAAAAGGTCATGCTGAAGATGTTAAAGGGCCTTGGCTTTGAAGAGGTGAACACAGCGATGGATGGTGTCCAGGCGGCAAAGCTCGCCAAGCAGGGTCCTCAGACGTACGATCTAATCCTGATGGACATCAACATGCGGCTCCTGGATGGAATTGGAGCGGCAAGGGATATACGGAGTGCCGGTATAGGCACACCTATCATTGCCATGACCGCTAACGCTTTAAAAGGTGATGCAGAAGCATACTTGGCAAAGGGGTTAGAGGACTACATACCTAAACCTGTGGATCGGCAGCTCCTGCTGAAGACTCAAGCATTACTATGGCATAGCCATCGATAACCTCTGCCGCAGCGGCATCACGGCTATAGATAAGGACACCTTCCTTGATAAGTACCCTAGGGCACGTGAGAAGGCGTTTACATCAGTAACGATCAAGAACGCGTTCCGAACAACAGGTCTCTCGCCGTTTAACCCGAAGAAGGTGCTCGATAAGCTGCCAGAGCAGCCTAAAACGCCCCCTCCTAAGCCCCAAACACCACAGCGGACCCCCATAAAGCACGAAGACATCATGCACTTATTCGATTCAATACGCTCTACATCTCCCTTGCTAAGTTCGCCTCTACGCCGCAAGATCGACCTGCTATTCCATGCTAGCACACGGGCACGGGCAGATGCAACGATTCAAAGGCAGCAGAACTCCCAGTTCCGCGCTAGTAAACACCAGAAGAGCAAAAGTAAGAAGATGCTAAGCCGCGCGAGAGTCCTCAATCGAGCAGACATCGATCAGCTCCAGGAGGAGCAGCATAAGGGCAAGGGTAGGGTAGGGACCCAGCTGGGTAGCCAGAAGGCTAGCAAGGGCAGTTTAGAAGAGGCTCCGCAGGTCATAATTGCCATCGCCGACCCCAAGGAGGCTAGCAAGCCCTGGGCTAGCAATGCGCATATCTTTAAATACGGTATTACTCCCGCAAAGGAGTTGCGATTAAGGTGGTAGAGCTTGGTGGGGGAAGACTGGAATCTCCACGTGCCTTCCACCACAACCACTTGATGTATTTGCAATATTATTTGATAATCTTGAAGCGCATAGTCTATATACGTGGCTTTCAAGTTATCTAGCTAAACTCTATTGGCGTTGTGGTGATTTAAGCGCTTTCATAAACCCGCTTCTCCATACAAACTGGTGTTCGACTTCACGGGGTGCACGGGCCCCCGTCTTGCACGGTAAGCCTTTTCCCCTCACTCGGTTGTCAAAACAAGGGGTTTAGAGCCGCCGCTAGTCTTACGGGGAAGCGACTTGGCGCATCCAAGTGCCTTTCCCAGCCGTGTCTGCTTCGCTAGCTTGAAGCCACTACGGGCTGGTCCGAGCGACCGCACCGGCACATCTGGGGAGATCTCGTGGACTTTTTCCAAGATTCGAGTCCCCTCTCCCGACCGCCTGCCTGTTCCGGTTCGCTGGACACATAAAAACCAACAGCGGGTGATAGATGCGGCTTCTGATGGCGGCCGCAAGCCACGAGTTGCACCTCTTTCACTAACGGGACTGGTGAGGTCGGCACACGCAGCTTAAGTTTGGCATGCTACCTGCATGCACGTTGCCAGATCATGACTCCGCAAGCGAGCATTGCAGCACTCTACCTTGCTAGCTCGACGCCGGGAACGTCTCTAGACCATTTCCGAGGTCAATTGACCATCTGTGTCTACTCCTCAAAGGATATAAGGCGGTCAAATCCCACATCACCACGCAGAATCAGCCACAGCATCTCCACGCCTCTGGTTTCGACTCTCTGCATTACACAGTCCATTCAATACAAGCGCTATGAAGCTCACCACGATCATCTGCTTCTTTGTCGCAGCGGCCGTAGCCGCGCCAGCTGCTGACGCTGCGGCTGAGGCGGAAGGTGTGCACCTCGAGGTATGTCCTCTTGCTGGAAAAGCTTAGGGGCACTCTTGCTGATACAATCCAGGCACGGCAAAAAGTCTACACTGGATGCTATAGTACGTATCTCCTTCAATCCCAAGCAGATTGCCGAGTGTAACAAAGTTAGATAATTCATGTTGCGTTACAGAGTGCTGCAAGAGGTATGGCGGTGGTTGCAACTACATGAATTGCGGGAAGTCGACTGTGAGTGCCACCACTATTTTTGCCCCCGGCGTCAGCAGATATTGCGGCATGCCTGCTGGGCGGTGCTCCTGTCTCCATTTGCCGCTGCTTTGTTCACACAGTTGACTTTGCTCCTTTTCCTCATAGGTCGCGTATGGTTATTGCTACTGCACGTGCGGATACGCGTAGGTTCGGGACCATCAACATTGTAGATGTCGGATCGGCTTGTAGCGCTTTGGAATCAAACCCGGAATACATTTTGCGGCTCCATTCTGGTCGTTTCTCGAGGTATGGCAGCCAACCGGAGCGTGCGAGTCTTTCTGAAATCAATGAAGCTTCTACAATCAACGGTTATTTGCATATAAACTCTACAGTCTCATTGATCCGTACCCTTGTCTGTCACTCAGCCAATACATCCTTCCTTCGAAACATCCACTGCATTGGCCGTCATCAAGAGTGATCTGCTGGAACCAGAGCCATCCCCGTCGCCACCGCCCAAGCATCTCAAAGTTCAAGTCCCGAGGATATCAGAGGATAGGCAGGTAGGAAATCAGCAGATGGAAGGGCAGCAAGTAAAATGGGGACAGCAAGCAGACGCGGAGTAGGCGGGAGGCCGGCCGGCGGTTCAAGTGGAGCAGACACCGCAGGAACACACGGGCGAGACACAGGATCAGCACGAAGAGCGGACTGAGGAAGGCATGCCAGAGGCTGTCCCTGAGACACATTATGAGTGCTCTGGCATGGGCTGAGGAAACGCTGAGCGTACAGCATCAATAGTTACAGATAGAGCAACTTTGAGACGTATCCCTTGCCGAGTAATCACGGCGATGTCTTGATGTGACTTTCCGGGGTGGATCAACGCTTCGCCGGATTTGACTGCCCCCCAACTCTCAGCAATCGAAGACCAGAGCTTCATCATCAGCGTGATCACGGAGGGATCAAGCCTGCCGCCCCAGTCATGTCCTGGACCAGCTGCTCAACGCCTGCAAGTGCGGAATACACCATGCAAAGCATGCGCGCACGATCCAGCTCCAGTCGAGTACGAGCCTGCAACGCAAGATCCTGACCCTGTGTGCACCGGCTGATTCGACGGCTCGATCATGGTGGATGCTGTGTACTTCCTTCATGACAACGACGGCGGCCTGGTGTAGACCAGCAACTCAGCCTGAGCGGCAACCTTCCTGGAACCGAACGCGGCCTAGGCCGGCACCAATTCGACCGCGAACGAAGCCAGGCAGATGGCCCAGAGCCTGAGGGCGCAGGTCCGAGGACACAACGAATGGCACGGCGATGTTCTGCTTAAGAAGGACGGCGATTTCCTGGACCTGGGCGAGATTATGAGCTCGGAGCTGGTCACATACTGGAAGGGACAGCCTTGAGTCAACGACGAAGGCCTGCTGCGGTACATGGAACGCCTGGGTCAGAAGCTCTCGGAGTGTCACAGTGCCAAGACCAGCGTCTTTCAATCCACGATTTGCAAGAAGCGCACTCAAACATCGCCGCAAAACCACCAAATGACTGAAGGGCTGCATCAGTCGAACGCCGGTCCGATTCAACGACGTTACGTACCATGGCAGCAAGACCGGACGTAATGGTTGCAATGTGGGCCTGATGGGGGCGAGGCGAACACACTGGGAGCGGGCGTAGACATACTGGGCGCGAGGATTGAGGATTGGGAGCAAGGGGAGACACAATAGGCAAGCGCGAGCGGGTAAGGGAGACATTCCTGGGCAAGAAGCTGTACACAGGACGAGGTGCTATCATGCTATCGACCTTCAATCCAGAATCTTGCCAAAGTTCTGTGTACACCCCACGCAAAGACGGCAATCAACAGCGCTCAATAATGACTCCAAATCCCCCTACTTCCAATCTCTCCAACATGCCCATCCGGATCAGAGAAATAAACGCTTCTTCCTCCCTTTTCCCAGTCCATGGTCCCCGTGATCTGCACGCCTCTCTCTTTCAACGCCTCCTCCCATTTGGCCACATCCTCCCGGTTCTTGACCGCGAGGCAGAAGTGCTGCTTCAACTGCTGCTTCAACTGCTGCTTTGGCTCGGACTCCGTACCCAACATGTCGACGATGCCTTGTGACGGTCCGTGACCAGGAATGCGGCCCCCGGAGGGCGGTGTCACATCCTCCGCTGTAAGGCCAAGTTGGAAGAGCAAGAGGGTTGTGGAACCAAGAGCGAAGCCCGATATGGGTGGCTATTTGGCAAATGAGACAAGCGGAAGATGAAAGCTGAGAAGGATGATGAAATAGACATGCTACTGTGATTCAAAGATTAAGAGACAGCAAGCTTACCGTTTCCAAGAACGGTTGAAGACCGAGGACGCTCTTGTAGAAATCTACCGACTTGGTTATGGAGCGGACGTAAAGGCATGTCTCGAGAATGTGAGTTATGGGCGGTGGTGATGAAGTAGTGCTTGTCATATTTGCATTCAGAGCACGAACGCGGCTGCTGTCAATGAGGCAGACCCAGTTGCGAGCAGGACGTCGGTATATAACTGGTCGGCGGAGAATAAGCAAGGAGCTTCCTGAGCTCTGCCTGGCAGAGCATCCTAGTTTCAGTCGCATTCAGAATACTGTAGAGACGATGGAGATTGGTTAGGATTTGATCATCCCCCTCTTCTCGTAAAGATTGATTGATTGATTGATTGATTGATTCCTACACCTCCTGAGGCCGTAAGGCCTATGAGGGAAACACGCTGATAGTGCGTCCTTAGAGTCATTCTGCCAACCCGGTTTCATCTTAGCCCATCTAGTAGTTACGCAGAAGAGGGCCAAGTCACCCTCCTATTCTTCTCGTAAAGGTTCGAACATCCCTACATATCACGCGTGGATATTAGTAAGCATTCACGTCATCGCCCTCTGGGATTGAATGTGGATTCCTTAATGAGAATACTGCAATTATACGCAGACGGACGCTTCCAAAGCACTGATCTCTTCTTAAACTTGCACTGGATCTCACCCCTGCGCCAGTCCGACCGCTTCAAACCAGTGATCGGAATGGTCTGGTCTGGTCTGGTCTGGGGGCCCAGACCAGACCAGACCAGTTGCTTACATAATAACCGGTCTGGTCGGACCGGTCCGACCAACAAGACCGCCAAGAATGAGGCTGAAGTAGTGGAAGGAAGAGAGGATATGTATTTTACTACTAGCTATCAGCTATCAATCCAATCGTTGTCATTCTCACTATCCTCGCTATCACTGTTATCCTCAACCTGAGGCTTTCCATACCAGGCCCGGAGACACCCACAAGCTTCTATAATATCTGCCTTCAGCCTACCACGGCGATCAACTATAGTAAGCTTTGCGCTACTAAAAAGACGTTCGCACTCATCTGACATAGGTGAGATCGCAAACAGATCCAGAGCGAAGCGAGCGAGATCTCTTTGGGAGTCATAACGGGATAGCCAGTACGCAATGGCGTCATCGCAACCTGCCTCTTCGTCATGGAGCCGGTCGGTAGAAATAGAAATATATTGTACATACAAATCAGTTGTGGAGACCGGAGCGTCTATTCGAATACGCTTATGTTCCCGCTGGCGATCAAATGCTGGGTCAGGATCTCTCTCCTTCCTGGCCGGTGGTGGTAGCATCTCAACAGGGTACCTTCCCTTATACTCTGTCTCCCAGAGATGCTTCACCGCTGATTGTGCGTTATCAAACCACCTCTTCCTCTCTTCGTCGCCGTGAAGAACCCACTCTTGCCTGAACCACGCCCACTTGCGATATGGATCGAGGATTTGAGCCGCATAGTACGCCGGTGGAAGGTCGGTATCTTCAGGGAATCGATTCTGCCAATTCAGCTGCTGGTTGTTGTAGTACTCGGCGCATTTTGACCACGCGGCATCTGCGCAGCTTTGAAGGTACTTCCATGTAAGGTTATTATCGTCCTCAGTGTGGATGTCGTGGTAGTGATCCTTCGTCTCGTTTATCTCTCGAAGAAGGCAGTCCAAAGTTGAAAACCAGTCAGCAAGTGACGTCTTCTTACCTTCAGAAAGCAAAGTTGCAGCGTAGAAGTCTTTTAGAGCGAGTTCAATCTTTTCAAGCTCGAACCAGTGCTGTCCATCAAGTTTAAAGTTCGCAATCCCTTGAGAGCCTTTCCCAGGTACATGGCGAGCCGAGAAGAGCTCTAAACGTTCCCGAACATTCAACGCACGTGTAATTGAATGAAACCATGAATTCCAGCGTGTCGAGTTGTTCTGGATCAGCTCAAGCCCATCGAATTCAGAGAGATCTCCGCCGATAATTATTGCAGCAAACTCCTCACGGCGTTGTGGAGTAAGCCTAATGTATCGCACGAGGTTATGAAGCCGACCTAAACATACAAATTTCTTCCAGAGCTCCTCCACCTTCGTATAGTCTCCGCGTTGATAGTGCTTTTCAAGCTTCGCAAGATACTTCTCACAGTTCCGGCCCATGAGGAACGCCTGGCAACAGAGGTTGATAATGTGGCCTAAGCAGCGCAGCCGGCGATGGCGACGTTGTTTTGACTTCATCCACGGGCAGAGCTCCTTGAGTACGAATTCAACAGCGGTATCATTTGACGAGGCATTATCCAGCATGAAGTATCCAATCTGATCTCCGACAATATCGTATTCTTTCAGCAATTCAAGGACAACTGATCCAAGATTCTCCCCAGTGTGTTCGCCGTATACACGTCGCATACCCAAGACGGTAACACGTCGCTTGCCAGTAGCGTCAATCCACGTAGCGACGACGCCTAGGATAGCATATGGGTTTGGTGAAGTCCAGAGATCAAAAGAGATTGAGATTCTGCTCCGTGAATGGTATAGGTCCTCCCTAAGCTGTTGCTTCTTCGATATGAAGGCATTCATTACCCAGCTTCGAATGGTCCTGGCTGCCTTTGGGAGGTGGTTGAGTAGTGCCGGATTCAAAAAGAAGAGTAGTTCACGAAAGTACCGATTCTCCAATTGAAAGAAAGCAATATGGCAGTATACAATCCAACGAATTAGAAGCTCTTTGAACTTCTCAACTGAGTCCTTCCAGAAGAAGGTACTGGATGCAGCCGCATCCTTCTGCTGGTCAATTACAGACTTCCGTACAGAACCCTTCCTCTTGATGCCACTCTGGGGATCAATCTGGTGCTTCTGTTCTAGGTGATTTCTGGCCCTGGAAGTTCCATTGATAACAAACAATTCTTGCTTGTTCTTTCCAACAGTGCACTCGTGGCAGTAATACACCTCTTTCTTATCGCTACCTCGAATGTATTGGAGGCCATACTTCCAGATGTGTGATGAACCTAGACGAAATCCCTTCTTTGCAATTGTCGCGCGTTTCACGTACGTGATACGGTCCTGTACGAACTCATCTGGAGGTTCGTGATATTGAACAAGGGCAGGTGATAGAGTAGGGGTAGGTGACGACGTAGGGACAGGAGATGGCGTAAGAGACGTTGAATTTGGTATCATTATAGTCAATGGGGACGGTAAGGTTGGAGTTGAAGACTCCATAACAATAGCATACAAGCAGGGTGTTATGGACTTGTTTGTTTTATGTGAGTGGAAAACTCAGCTGTACTCAGGGGTTCATTCCGTACTGAATGTTCTAACTGCATTAGTCTAAGATTCAGCCACCCCGACCTATTTATAGCCAGACCGGTCCAGACCATTAAGACCGGTCCGACCATGGTCTTGAGAAATCCTCAGACCAGGCCAAGTCTTGGCGGTCTAGACCAGACCAAGACCAAGTCAGACCAGACCATTCCGATCACTGCGTACTGTTCCGTCTCGCATTCAGTTATAGTACGCCAAAGTCGTCTGGAACTAGTCGGACTATGGACTTATTCGAAGTCCTTGCGGAATACGAATCCTTGTGCAAACCGTTGGCTTGCTATACCGCCTGTAGAGCTGCAGACTCATCTACTGGGTTAAGGGTGCTGCGGATTATGACCTAACAAGGACAATTTCCCTTCGGATTCTGTCATAATACGCCAAAATCGCCGGTATCCATACAATACGTACAAATTGTCCGGAACGTTCGGCGTCTGGCCGGAATCGACCAACCAAGAGTGGAACAGAAACACTCCATGCCAACCCCAACTCTTCTGGAAGCGTTGGAGGTGATACCTACGAGCAACACCACCATCACCGTGAACATACAATCAACGTGGATGCAGTGGGAACTCAGACCAAAAATCTTCTTTGATGGAAGGGCATGGGGAGCAGAGATAGACGACACGCAGACATCTCAATTCGAAAATAGTACTCGCTAAAACCATGGAAAATGCAGTCACGTGCAAGCGGTCTATAACCGGCCCCGCACCCTTTTCGTATAGGAAATCATCAAAAACCTCAACACCACGTCCATATACTGTCTAAATAATGCCTGCAAAGGGCCAGAAGGACACCCACCATGCTGATAAAGCCGTCAAAGGTGGAATTGTCGTTGCACACCTCATCTACAACGAAGGATGGGTCAGAATTGGCGAGATTTTTCATTGCGATCCGAGCACGGCACAGAGGATACTTGAAAGGGCTCGACAGCGTGCTGGTAGCCAGGAACTACTTGATATTCTTCGAAACCTTGACGAGCATCATCCAGGACCTAGTGAGCTATATCCACCTGGCTCAGAAGTGTCTAGTCTCCTAAAGGATACGTCACAACAGGACGAAATCCACCAAAACCTTCCACACGCCGCGGTTATCCAGCTCGCCAGCCAGCAGCTAGGCTTTCGAATACCACTTACCACAGGCGAGAGAATCCTTCATAAACACCACGAAATATTCAAATACACCCCTGTCATCAAGCCTAAGCTACTCCCATATCACAAAGCTGCCCGGGTGGAACTAGCTGAATGGGCAATCCCTAAGCTCGAGCGGGGAGATATCTTTGTCTTTAGTGACGAGATGAGCATAGAGAGCGAGAAACACACACAAACGCCTAAGGTTTCCCGCCCAAAAGGATCAACCCCACATGATTTCAAAAGGGCACCCCCAGGACGTTCCAGAGCTTCATGTTTTGGGGCTGTATAGCTATAGGATATGGCACAGGGCCTTGCCATGTATGGGAGAAAGAGACTAAGCAAGAGAAGGAGGCAATACAGTGTGAGCTGGACACCGAGAACGCGATCTTATTGGATAGGCAAGGACAAAAAAGGAAGCGTGCGACGGAGCCTAGTACTGAGGAATATAGGATACTTCAAGAGTTAAACGCAAACGTTAGACGTCTCGATAAAGAAGATCCTCTGCCATCCGGACGTCCTCGCAAGCTTCGCAGACCTGAATGGGAGTTCAAAGAGGATATACGAACACGAGGGAAGGAGACAGTTGGTGGAGCAGATTGGGCTCGTTATCGACGGACAATCCTCAGGCCACTACTACGGCCCTTCGCAGAGAAGATTCAGAAGGAGCATCCAGACGTTACTGTCCGGATTATAGAGGATAATGCTCCACCACACAAAGGAGCACGCAGATACTCGATTGAGGAGAGGATAGAACGTGGTATCCACGTCGTTGATTGGCCACCACGCTCTCCTGACCTCAACCAGGAGGAGCCTATATGGAACCACATCAAAGACGCTATTGAAATGACACCTTGCCGGCTCGAAAGTGGCTTGGTGTCTCGCGAGCTTGTTCTACGTAATGTGCGTCAGCAATGGGATATGTTACCTCATGAACTTGTAGATAGTGTCTGTAGCGACTTCCTCCGACGTCTGTATAAGATAAAGGAGACTGATGGCGATAATAATTGGCATGGTTGAATAAAAGGATTTCGCCGGTTATAGACCGCTTGCACGTGACTGCATTTTCCATGGTTTTAGCGAGTACTTCTTGCATTAGCAAATCACGTCACTTCGATGCTGCATTTTGCATGCTCCACGACTTCTCATAGCTCAACCTGACATGCCAAGCTGCTGAAAGGCAAAATACGAGGGTTGAAGGCTTTGCAGTTAATAGTACTGCTCCTTTGAATTAACGCGCAAGGCGGGAGGTACGGCAACGCTTTACAGGCGGCATCAGCTAGGGGCTATAAGGTGGTGGTAGAGCTGCTGCTGGGTAAAGGCGCTTAGGGATGGCGAGACGACAGCGAAGACAACAACGATCACGCTAATTACCACAAAGCCGAGGAGGAGGAAGAGTAAGAACCTTAAGGCTCTAGCGTACAACAACTTACTTAGAGCTTAAAAGGAGCTCGGTCAGAGCGCAGGCTACACGCCCGGGTCAGCGCTACAGTTTGCTACGCGAATTGTAGCAATGGCCGCGGATGTTGGTGAGGGCGGGGTTCCGGGGATGTTTGCTAGGGGAAGAACACGCGAACACGGCCACTCAAACAGTCGAGAATCGAATAGATCGCGATCGCCATTCGATGGCAGCGCCTATAGCAGGTCGTCTTACTTGAGCAGCGCCCACAGCAGCCGATCTCAGCAAGAGGACATCAGCCGGACACCGAGTCGCAAACGGCTATTCAGAGACGCCGACATCACGCCCACGCCGAGAAACAGACACATGGACCTACCAGAGACGACGGAGGGGCTGGCAGACACTATAGCAGTGTTGGCCATCCTACAAAGGATGGAGCAAAAGCAAAAGGTGATGTCAAGGGAGAACAACGCGATGAGAATGGAAAATCAGGCATTAAAGGAGGAGCTCTCACGAGCCAGGCAAGAGCTGCAGGATGAGCTATCGCGAGTCAGACAAGAGCTGCAGGAGGTACGCACCACCCTGAGCCAGAATCCGCAGCCGACACGAGTACATGACCTAGGGGGACCAACAGCGCTAACGCGGCCAACGGGCTCCACAGGCCCTACAGTCCCTGCGCGCCCGACGGTAGGGACGTACGCCGAGGTCACGGCAGCCGGTGACAGAGAGGGCTTCAAGATGCACTAGAGCAAGAGCGCAAAGCGCAGAGTAGGCTAACAAGCGAAGGACGGGTTCCAGAAGGTGGTGGGAGCGACGGAAGAGATGAGACGGCTCATCATCACGCGAGACGGCACGCCTATGACGGCAACAATGGCAGATATCACTCATGCGACGAACGGCAAGCTACTCGAAGCGGGATTCCCGGCACATGCACGCATCCAGAAACTAGGCAAAAGCGTAAGAGGCAACTACACGTGCCTGACGGCACCCGGCGCAACGGCCAGCATGGTCCTTCAGATTCATGAGCAACTGCTGCAGGCCGTGAAAGGACGGGACAGCGGGATCACGGGCATCCGCGCGGACGAAACGTGGACCAAGCTGAAGGTGCATGGCATCTCGCTGGCGGGATATATGCGAGGAGATGGGTCCGGACTACGACTGTTTAAGGAAGCACTGGAGGCCGGGAACGAAGTGGAGGTACCCTTCATCCGGTGGCTTCTCAAGGAAGAGCTCATCCAGCAGAAAGAGCGTGAGCAAGGCATCCGGGCAACTTCGGTCCTGATTTGCGTCAAGAGTAGGGAAGCGGCAGAGCGATTCATCCGCAAGGGCATGTGGGCAGGAGGCAGACGCCACAACGTGGAGAGGTTCTGCCACACTGGACCGGACACCCAATGCAGCACGTGCTGCGGCTGGGGCCACGGAGAGTAGCGTTGTGACGCCGACGGACCGAGATGCGCCGTATGCGCCGGAAGTCACCACACGACCGTTCACGTTTGCGCGGATGAGGGCTGCACAGCAGGTCAAGGGCGAAGGTGCGAACATGTGGAAACGCGGTGCTGCAACTGCGGTGGGAATCACCCAGCAACCGCAAGAGGGTGTGAGTTTAGGCAAAGGGCTTTCACGATGGCTAAGGCGGCGAGGAAGGAAAGGATGGCGAAGCTGCGAGACCGCGCGAAGCCAGGTGATGCCGGGGAGACACGGACATGGAACAATGATAAAGGTCGTCCAGCACAACTGCGGACGAGGGTACACGAAGATGATCAACGCGCTAGAATACGGCATGGACATGGGCGCTACGATGGTATGCCTGCAGGAGCCTTGCGTCAACAGCCCGCAGCTGGTCAGCCACCCCAACTACACGATGCTGTGGCCATCGGTGGGCAGGGCAAGAGACTTTAGAGTGGCAGTAGGGGTGCGACGAGGGAGCAATGTCCGGGTGGAAGTACGGACGGACCTGGTATGCTATGCGGAGGCGATTGCGGTAGACGTATGGGAGCTGGACGAAAGGAGGAGGGACAGAAGGCGGACGAGGATGGTGAACGTCTACGATCAGTGGAGAGGCGAAGGGGACCATCGACGGCGCAACATCGATGATATTAGGTGGGAGGAAGTCATTAGGGGAAGGACAGTCCTGCTAGGAGACTTCAACGCTCACAGTCGGGTGTGGAATGCGCATGCAGCGAGAGAAGACAGTCACGCCAGGCGACTGGAGGATATCATCGGAAAGTTCAACCTGATCATCGCAAACGACGAGACAGCGACTTGGGTGGGCGCACGTAGCAGCAGGTCCATCATAGATCTGACGTTACTAGCAGGAGTGGAACTGGTATCGTGGACTGTGGAGACGGACCGACAGACAGGCTCAGACCACGGGCTCATCGCCTTCGAAGTGGCGCCACACGACGGGCAGTTCTAGGAAACCGGGACGCAGGCCGTGACCGGTTGGGACATCCGAGGCATGACGGAGGAGGCCCTGCAAGCAGCAACAACCTTATGGAAGGCTAAGTAACAGGGTCGGCCCTATCTAGAGGATGGAGTAGAAGTGGAGTAGATCGAACGGGAAGCCCGCTGGATCGAAGAGACGCTGACGGGTGTTCTCGCTAAGCACTGCCGGAAACTCAGGATCACGGCCAGGTCGAAGAGATGGTTCCCAGCAGTCAAAGACGCACGGCACGCTCGGAACAGGATACGTCGCAAGTGGCGGCAAGGAGAGATCAGCTGGGAGGAAGACAGAGCGGCGGCACGTCTCTACCACCAGCAGGTGCGAAGAGCCAAGAGAGAATGCTGGGAGAAATACATCCAGTCCGTCGAGGGAGATGAGATGTACAAGGCGCTTCGGTCCACCTCTCCGCGGATGGCGGCGACGACGCCAGCATTAAGGGATGAGAACAATAAAGTAGCGGTGACGCTTCGCGAGAAAGAGGCCATAGTGAGGGAGAATCACTTCCCGAAGCCCCCGCCGTCCACACCATACCGGCTACCAGATGAAGGATCGGGGCGACTCTACCGTACGATCACGGACAAGACAGTGGAGAAAGCAATCTTCACGCAGTCGGTCAAGAAGGCAGCAGGCCTGGATCGGCTGAGCTTTCGAGCCATCCGGCTGTTATGGAGCTGGGACCCAAGACGAGTCACGGCTCTGGTACGGGCATGCATCCGCAAGGGCGCCCACCCTTGGAAGGTAGTTTAAAGGCGTGCTGCTGAAGAAACCAAACAAGCCAGATCGCGAGAAGGTGAAGTCCTACCGCACGATATCTCTCCTCAGCTGTCTCGGGAAAGTGGTGGAAAAGGTTATGGCCGATGAAATCGCGACCTGGGCGGAATCGAGCGGAGTCCTCCATAGGGGACAGATGGGTAGCAGAAGGAAGAGAAGCGCGATCGACGCGGTGGCGATGTTGATCCAGAAGGTCGAAGAGGCGTTTCACAACAAGCAACACGCAGCGGTGCTGCTGATGGACGTCAAGGGAGCCTTCGACCACATCTGCCACGAGAAGCTGATACGAAGCCTCCAAGAGAAAGGCGCAGACGCCAACGTCGTACGATGGGTGCATGCCTTCGTCACCGAACGACGGATCAAGCTGGTGATCGACGGCTGGGAATGCGACGAGCAAGCAGTGGAAACGGGCGTTCCGCAAGGCTCGCCGGTCTCACCGATCCTCTTCGTCGTCTACTTGAGCGGAGTCTTTGCAGAGATTGAGCAAACCGTGGACGGGGCAGAGTGCATATCCTTCGCGGACGACGTGGGGGTAGTCGTCACTGGAAAGGACTTCGCTGAGATCGCGGCGAATCTCTCCGCGGCCGGCAACAAAGCGTGTGAGTGGGCAGCGGAAAATGGCATCAGCTTCGACGTGGCCAAGACGGAGGCGGTCGCGTTTCACAAGCGCAGGAAGGCGTTAGACGTCCGGATCCGCGTTGGGCAGCACGAGGTGCCATTCAACAAGGAAGCCACAAGATGGCTGGGTGTCTGGGTGGACAGCGCCCTGACCTTCAGGACGCACTTCGACAAGCAGAAGACAAAAGCACGCAACGCCGAGAACCGGATCAGATCTCTCGCAGGCCAGAGGGGACTTGCGCCGACACTGGTCCGACGGCTCCAGATAGCAGTCGTGCAGTCCGTAGCACTCTACGGGGCCGAGGTGTGGTGGAAAGGGCAGGAGAAGAGGAAGCTTGAGCTCCAGAAGCTCATCAACCGCCAGGCCCGAGCGATTACAGGCGCGCTCACCAAGCTCACGCCAGAAGGATCTCTGGTGAAGGAAGCAGGCCTCGTGCCTGCCGGGCCACTGCTAGACAAGCGACAGAGGAACTATGCGCTCAGACTGTTGGGGCTCCCTGACAGATATCCTGCGAAGGAGCTGCTGCCGTTTGTGATAAGACACGGAGACCTTGCCACCAACGCAGCGGACGAGAGGTGGATCGACAACAGAAAGGCGGTGACGATTGGAGAGAGGCTTGCGCGGCAGATAGGGACCGACGTGGTGGATCCAAGCCAAGGCGTGGAAGAGGTTGAGGACTGCGTAGGACCAACGGCGTTTCCAGGAGCGATAGCTATACAAGACAGACAAGAAGCTCTAGCGGTCGCCCAGGAGACGCAATCAGGCGAGTCCGAGATGACGATCTGGGTGGACGGAGCAAGAAGCAAAGAAGGAAAGGCAGGGGCAGCAGCGGTGACTCAGGATGGCAGTGGCAGATGGAAAGGGCGACGCTGGCATCTCGGCGCGAACAAAGAGGCAGTGGACGCCGAACTGTACGCGATTGCAGAGGCGCTAAAGCCGGGACGGCAATGGCGATTTCGGCCAGAGACACGTGTCATCATCTTCACGGACTCCCGGGCAGCGCTCCAGCGGATCACAAAAGGCGTGAGCAGCGAAGCAGGGCAATGGCTCGTACGGAGGATCGTAGAGCGCACGGAGGATCGTAGAGCGCACGGAGAACATACGACGAGCCGGTGGACAGGTGATCCTCCGCTGGGTACCGGCACATAGTGGGATCGAGGGCAACCAGCGAGCAGACGAAGCGGCGAAGAGTGCCGTGAGTCATGTCAGAACGATACCGCAGAGCGACAGGGTTACGACGCTGGCGTGCGTGAACAAACGCTGTGCCGAGAAGGCCCAGCGAAGCGCGGACGAGTGGTTTAGGCAGCGGCAGAGAGGAGTACAAGGACGAGCAAAGGCCTAATCGCACAGCCATGAAAGCGTCGAAGCCCCTTGCGACCCGCTTCTACCAGCTGAAGCTGGGCACTCCGCCTAACGCGGTGTATCTTTGCAAGCTGAAGCTTCGAGACGACGACACATGCTGGGACTGTGGGAGAATGAGGATGACGGTTGAGCACTCGATGCGTGACTGCTCGCTGTGGAAGGAGGAAAGGAAGGTGATGTGGCAGGAAATCAAGGCAGCAGGAAGCGTAGCGATGGAAAGGAGCCGGCTAAGAGACGTCTTCGCGGACCGCAAGGCGACGACAGCGATTCTGAGGTTTATCAGCAACACGGGTGTAGGCCGGAGACGGCGAGCAGATGAAGAAGAGGCAAGGAGCAGAGAGGAGGACGAGATGAGAGGGTGGGTGGAAGAGGAGGAAGGCGGAGCGGAGGAGAGCGAGCACGATGAGTAGACGCAGAACAGAAGCTCAAAGCCGAAGAAGGTAAGGAGCAAGGCAGCAGCATACAGTGAGAGGCAAGGTCATAAGCTTTGGAACACACACTTTACTGTCATAGGCGACAACGCCTGATTAGCTGAGATAGGTACAGCTGAATACAGAATGATTAAAATAAAAAATTAACATTATTGCCACACCTGAACGCAGCCTCGCTCCAAATTCAACCCCTGAGAGGCCTTCATACGTCGTGAAGCTCTCCGGGTTTCTGACAGCTGTGCTAGGCACTACCAAACAAGTTCATACCCAGAGATTACGAGCTTGTTCGGATAATACCACTACCGTTATTGTTGTAGAGTATGCAAGTTTTGGTGAGAGATCGCTCTTGTCCTCTAGTCGTACCTACAGACCAAGCAAATCTACGAGCGACCTGTTGATGAGGCCACGAGGCGTGAAAAGGCTAAAGAAAATCGACGACGAGCTCGGGAGGAATCACTTCTCCAAGTTTCACGCTGTATCTAAATCCTGCCTTGTGCCGTGTTCTGCTTGATATCGCACGACCTTGGTGCGCTATGCCAGCATTGGCTGGACAAGAAACGGACCAGAAACGGACCAGAATATGACCAGAGCATGACCAGAGCATGACCAGAACATGACCAGAAAGTGACCCTGCAAATTGACAAGCAGTCGCTGGACCATCCAGATGTCTCAGCCACAGCAGTTGATCAAACACCGCCGCATAATTGCGCCGTGGAGTCGGAAACTTAATGCCGGAGGCCTAGCTACTGCAATACGTACTTTGGCAACTTAGGGTTGATTGATTGATTGATTGATTGATTCGTCATAGACCATCCCAGCCACCGAAGGTGGCTATGCGGCGTGTGGCTTGCCAGTCCCGCCTACTCAGCACGAGCGTCGTGCTCCGTAGGGTTGGGGTGGCATCGCTCAGCGGCTACACTATATACGGTTTTACATATATGGCTCGTGGCACCTTCGGTTACCCCGTTGGTGCTACAAAGGTCCGTCGAACTATACGGTCTTCCCCCAGTGTCATTCGTCCTGTTCTGCATCTGCTATCGCTTCGGATTGCCCGAGGAGCCTTATAGCTACCATGAACTGCGCGGCTGTAATGGCTGTTGTGCGATGGTTCAGCATTCTTTTAAAGTCCGTCGTCCAGTGGTAGTGGCCGCTCGTCCGGTTCCGGAAGGTTGTCCTGAGGTCTACGTGGTTCCTGCACGAGTACAGGACGTGCTTGACCGTCTGCTGCCCTTGACCGCAGTCGCATGTTCCCGAGGTAATGCCTGGCACTCGCCTCTGGTACAGGAACCGTCATAGGCCGATCTTTGCTGTCCTCATCTGGATGATCACCGAACTATACGCCCTCTTCGTTGACCGGTGGAGGCCTAGCACCTCCTTGGTAGGCTCCTGTACTACTGAATAAAGCTCTCGCCCGTTCTTGCACTCTCTCCATGACCTCTTCCACTGTCGTGTACTATGTTGTTGATCTGCTGCTTGAGCGCTGCCGTTAGGCTCCTGTTTCCCTGGAGTTCTGGCGCGGGCTCTGCATGGTTCACGGGGTTCAAGGTTGTCCTTTCGGTCCATCCCGGGGCCCTTTCGCTAAGCGGTCTGCCTCCTCGTTGCCTTGTATTTCCCGGTGGGCGGGTATCCAGTGTATTTCCACCTCTGCACCTGCCTCCTGGAGCCCTAGGAGGTTGATGATAACCCAGACGAGCAGGAACTGGCCAGATTGCTCCTCGGAGTTTCCGATGGCCCGGATGGCCGCTTGATTGTCTGTGAAGATCGCAAATCTCTTCTTCCCTTCATGGGCCATCTGTTTCGCGATCTCGAACGCCATCCTGATCCCCTTGGAGCTCTGCTCCATACACTGTGCAGGTACTGCTTCTTCCCATCCTTACCGTCCGCCTTGCACCGGTTTTTGAAGCTGTTGCTGCTGCGCCGATCTGGCCGTTGATGCCGCTTCCGTCCGAGTATATGGCTATCTTGTCTCGGCCCCTCATGACAGAATCGTGGTGTTTCTCTGTGTCCTCCGCGTTGCTCGATATGTACACATCGGGTGGTTTCCACCACGGAGGGATGATGAACGGAAGCTTTTGTTCAACATTCTTGACGTTCTCCATCCCAAGCTTGTCGCCCCAGTATGCATGAATTCTTGCGAGCGGGCTACTGTTTGGCGGCATCTCGAGTTTCCTGCACTCCCAAGTAGTTTCCCTAATCCTTAGGATCTCCGAGTACAACAGGCTGGAGAGCATCCGTAGTAGTGCTTCTCCCATGAGTTTCTTGATCAGCTGTTCTGCCGGCAGCAGGTGTACTTCTATGTTCAACGCTGCCCGCGACGTCGCTCTGTATGCTCCGGCTATTAAGCGTGCCGCTCGGTATTGGATCTTCTCCATTTCCCTTGCCGGGATTGCAGTTATGGAATTATTGTCTCTTCTGCCCGCTCCCCATATGCTGCAGCAGTGTAAGGCCCTGGGGATTATTATTGGCCTGTAGAGCTGTCGTAGTCCTGTGACTTCGATACCCCATGTTGAGCCCGCAATGCTCGCTAGTGCTGTTATGCTCGCCGTCGCTTTCGCTTGTATGTTCTGGACGTGGGCTCTTCCTTTCAGTGGCTGGTCAAGAATTGCTCCCAGGAAGCGGCAGGTCTCTTTCGGTTTGACCTCCTGGTTTCCCAGAGTGATGCTCTGCATGAGATTGTGTCGTCTATGATGTCTTGTGAAGTGGGTCAGCTTGTATTTGCTTGGGGCGAACACGGATGCGTGTTTCTGCGCCCATCTCTCCGCTTTGCTATAGATTGCTTGTAATCTCCGGCAGTTCTCTTCCGTGGACCTGCTTGCTACAAAGATGTTGACATCGTCAACGTATCCTATAGCTGAGATGCCTTCGGTCGGATTGGTGCAGATGTCAAGGAGGCCTGCGTTGTAGAAGAGGTAGAGGACTGGAGACAGTGGGGATCCTTGTGGTATACCCGTGGGGGTTGAGAAGCTCGTCTCAGTCCCATCGTTTAGTTTCAAGGCTGTTGTACGCTCGGACAGAAAGCTCTTGATCCATCCCAGTACCCTGCCTCCTATTCTCCTCTCCCTCAGATTGTGCAGTAGGCGGGCGTGTGAGACGTTGTCGAATGCGCCCGAGACATCGAGCTGGAGGAGGCTGCCTACCCTCGGGCCTTCTGAGTTCCATGCGCTATGTATCCTCTCGACAAGTAGGTGTACTGCGTGTTCAGTCGAGCGGGCCTTCCGTCCTCCGATGTGGCTGTTGGGAAGGAGTTGGTATCGTTCGGTGAGGTAGCTGAGGCGCCTTGCAACCACCGCCTCCAGTAACTTCCCGATCGTGTTTGTGAGTGCTATTGGCCGGTATGACTTGGGTTTTGTATAGTCATCCTTCCCTGGCTTTCTGAGGGCCAGCGTTATGGATTCTTTGAAGTGTTTGGGACAGTATTCCTCCCGCAGACACGCGTTAAAGAGCGTGGTGAGGGTGGGGACAAGGGTTGCCATGGCATATTGGAGCGTTCCGTTCGGGATGCCGTCTGGTCCGGTCGCTTTCCATGGTGACGTTTGACGAATAGCTCATTCGACCTCTTTTTGCGTTATGTCTGGCCATGACACCTCGCCGGGGTAGTTGATGTTTTCGATGTCCGATAGGTCTGCCTCCGGCGGGGTCGGGAAGAAGGTCTCCTTTAGGACTTGCGCTTTTCTTTTGCTTCCCCTGCTAGGGTCCCATCGCCTCTCTCCAGAGCTGGCATCTTCGTTGCTTGTCCGGTCTGTCGATTCTGGGCCCATTTTGCGAGTCTCCATAGTCCGTCTCCTTTCGCAGCTGCGTCCTGGATTCTGTTGCGGTGCTCTTGCTGTAAGGCCTTCTGGATAACTCTTCCCTTTCCGTTCCTGGCGACCCGGTACCGTTCCCAGTCCTCGTCCGACCTTGTGCGTTGCCATATCCTCCGCAGCCTTCTGGCTTGCATCTGGGTCTCCTTGCATTCCTCTGTCCACCCGTGTACGGACTGTGGTGATGGTCTCAGCCTTGGTGTTGATGCTTCTATTGCTTTCTGGACGGCCTGGATAATGCCGTCAGTCTGCTTTTCGATATCTGTTTTTGTCGCTAGGTCTGCCCTCTGCGTTAGGCTGTTGCGTATCGTGTGATTAAGCTTCTCGATATCTGTTCTCTTCCAGTTGAATCTCTCTTCTCGGTTCTGTCGAAGGGTCGAAAGATCCACTACCGTCGAGAGTGGTATATGATCTGAGTCTTGGTGAAGATCTTGTCTGAGTCTGCACTGTATGACCTTGTCCCGCAATCCTATGCTTGCAAATGCCAGACCGATGGTTGACTCGCCTCCACGGGCGACGAAGGTCGGTTCTTCCGGAGGCGATGTAAGATGTAGTTGGTGGTTCTCTAGCAGCTCAATCAGAGTCTCCGCTTCTGGGTGTTGATGGTGGTAATCTGGCCTTGTCCACAGCGGATGATGGAGGTTGAAGTCCCCCAGGATAATGTGATCCTCTCCGCGGTGTTCCTGCACGGCCTTGGCTAGGTCCTCGAGTGTTCCTGTCCGGGTTTCGCCTGTAGGAGATGGGTTGTAGGTGTTGTGGATGTGGATCGTGTACCCGTCGTTGGGGTCATCCATTGGTGACACTCTTAGGTGCAGTGTGCACAGATCTGCCGAGTGATGGGTGGTGGACCATGCGGTGGGTGCGATATGCTTGTTTATGAAGAGGCATACGCGTGCCGGCCCGTCTCTGTGAACCAGTTCGAACTCCTTCTTGAGTGGGTGGTATGTCGTGCGTTGGTACGGGTTTTCCCATGGCTCCTGTATGGCGATGATGTCGAACTCCCATGTCCTTTTGTCTTTGAAGAGCGGCGCCATTACCTTAGCCCTGGATTTCATGACATTGTACTGCAAGATTGAGAGCCTGCTTCCGTTACTCATCTATCATTGTGATCTCTCTGCTCTGGGGCTGGGTGTGTGGTCTCTCCGTTGGCTTCGCTGTCGCGCCGGTCGATACTAGAGGCCTGTGTTCGTTGGCATCCCGTTCCGTCAGAGGGGTTCGTTCTGGCATTGCTATAGTTGCTCTTGTGGACACTCCGTCTCTGTGCACTACCGCCCTCTCTCGGACGTCTTGGCTGGCCCTGAACAACCAGTCTATCTCGTTCTGTCTGCCGGCCCCTGCCTGCTCCATGGTTACCCTCTTCGTTGGTGACCTTGATCTTCCCCGCTTCCTCGCTGGGCGTTCCTCTTGTGTAGTCCCTGTTCCGGGTAGGTTCCCTTGGCTGAACTGGAAGATCGATCCTTGAGTCAGGCTCGGTGTCTGTGTGGTTCGGCCTGACGAGGTTGTCGTCTCGGATTGTCCCGAACCCCTTATGAAGCCGCTGCTTCCCATCGGGTTGCGGACAGGGTGTAGGAAGGGTCGGAGTGCTTTGGCCTGCTCGACCCTCTCTTTTCCCTCTTTCTCTGCGGGCATGTCGTGCTCCATGCCGTGTGTGGTCCCCTGCATGCCGCGCATTTCCTTTCCGCCCCGGCATTTTCTCTCTGCTCGCACTCTCTGGAGCTGTGCTAGCCGGCGCAGTAGCCGCACGCTTGCGGTGCTTGACACTGGGTTCCTATGTGTCCGTATCTTTGGCAGTTGAAGCATTGCTTGATCTTGCAGGACTTGTCATACAGTTCACATGTGAGCATTTCCGCCTGCCACACTATGCCTCCAATTATCGCCGCGTTGGCGTCTTCTGGTCTGGCGAACTCCACCACCAGCGATGAGTTCTTCTTATTGGTTGAGGCCTTAGTAAGCCAGCCTATGTACTTAATCTCAGTCTTGGGGAGCAATGGCCTGTTTTCCGCCTGCAGGAGCCTGATCGCTCCTGCCATGCCAGAGAGATCGATTAACCTCGTGCTAATCTCATGCACCAGGACACCGTATGTTTGGACTACGACCTGCGCCTTGTTTCCCCATACCCCTGCCCAATCCTCCGCGAACTCCTGGAGCGCTTCCCTCTCTTCCCCTGTTGTTGTGTATATCGCTATGTCTCCGCTTCTCAGCTGTTTCGTCGCGACGATTCGGATCTTCCTGATGTTTACGTTGGCATGCTCTTTTAGCGCGTTGTTGATTCGGTCTTTGAGCTGTTTCGGGTCATGCGAGCGGAGGTGGCTGCTCATGTGTGGATCTGTAATCTTGACGATTGTTTCTCTGTCTTTCTCTGCTGCGCTTGAGGACGAGGAGATGGTTTGGGCTTGTGGGGGTACGCCGGCTTGCATCGACGCGACCCGGGCCCACGTCGCGGTGCTTCGGAGGGCTGGGGGCGTTGAGGCGCTGCCTGTAGCTGGACTGTGGTGGTGATATTGTCGGTGGTGCACTTGATGTTAGCGGTGTCCTGTTTGATGTTGTTGGCTGTCTGCAGGACGGGTTGTAGCATCGCCTTGAGCTCGGCGGGCATCGGCTGGTCAAACACTTTGTTGCAAAGCTCTATGGTGCTCTGGATGGAAGGGGCGGCGGCTTGATAGCGGAACGCTCTCTTCTGTTCGCCTGCTGCTTCAAGGAGCTTCGTTGCCTGGGTCCTCAGCTGTGCGGCGTGCTCATTGAGGGATAGTGGTCCATTGCCTGTACTAGGCCAGTCCGGCATCGCCATACTGACTGTTTGGTATCGGGCGGCACCTCGCAGCCTGGCCAATATCTGACTGGATTTTCAGAGCAATTGTGCGGAGTTTGAGGGCGTGATTCCAAAAATTCGTTCTAGCTGCGTGGAGTTGTTTTCATATAGCGTATTCCACAAGCGAGTGGCTCACACAAGCGAGCGGCTCGCTCGAAAACTCACCAAAAACCACGAACTCTAGACCGCGATATCTCAACAGCGGCTTTACAATAAACTCTAAAACTTTATAACTACGCTTTTCTATACCTTCGTAGTCTCATGTATCAATTTTGAAGCATTTTATCAAGTAGTTATAGAGATATTACGATTCGGGCTAGATTTAGGAGTCGAAAGGTAAGATCCCAAGAACTACTCAACGAATTTCTTTGAAATCAATATATAGGACGCGGAGAGTATAGAAGAGCCTAATCATGAAGTTTTAGAGTTTATTATAAAGCCGTTGTTGAGATATCGCGGTCTAGAGTTCGTGGTTTTTGGTGAGTTTTCGAGCGAGCCGCTCGCTTGTGTGAGCCACTCGCTTGTGGAATACGTTAACTATAAGCTGTAAGACCTTATCTGCAAGACTTTTACACGTTTTCGTGGGGTGTATCGGACAGACTTAGTCAGACCCTCGGTACGGCTGGGTATTCATGTGCATAAGGAAACGCTGCGATTGGGTACTTCATTCACTGTAAGTTCTCGCCGCTATATTTTTGATTGAATGAGCTATGACATATATAATATGCGATTGTGGAACTTCTGAACCCCTTTGCATCAATGCGACTTGAGGAAATACGCGAGTGAGCACGAAATCAGTACACCGACTACTCTAGGCCCAAGCTGTGCAGCAGAAGCCTCACTCGGAGTGCTCGACAGCTCCCTTACCCTCCACCACTGAAACTCTGCGCTCCAAGTCGTGTGTCTCATAATCAGACCTCTCCATTGTAGGGACAAACAGAGGTGCATTTTCGAAGAGGTACTTCATCTCCTCGAGCGGACGCTTAGCGGTCTCGGGCAAGATAGCCCAGAAGAAAAGGGCATTCGTGAAGTTGCAGACCTGCGTGAACGTGAGTCAGCGTAAGCTCTTCAAAAATGTCGTTTTCGACAACTTACGCAGAACAGGTAGTACCACTTGAAGCCGATGGTTTTCATGGCAATAGACGTTGTTTGCCCAATCATGGTATTGAACGCAAAGCTAGTCATAGTAGCAATCGACACGCCCCTAGACCGCGTCCTGGTGTCGAAGATCTCGGCAGGGATAATCCAGGATAGCGGACCGCATGTCGCGCTGAACGAGAAGTTGTACAGCCAGGTCATTGTAATGAAGCCCCACCCCGCACTACCATTGCCCGCTGTACCCGGTGGAAATTTGGCAAGAAGGATCGTCGCGATAATGAAAGTGACCATGTTGCTCAAGTTTCCGAGAATCAGCGGCCAACGTCTGCCAAGATGGTCGATGAACATCATGCAGAGGAGCTGTGCGAAGAGTGCGATGATGGAGTTGTAGGATTGATATTTGAGCGTGGCATCTCCTGCGATGCCGATCTGGCCGTAGATATCGACTGAGTAATACTGAATCGCGCTGACGCCGGTCATCTGCACAGAAGCTTGAAGCGCGCAGGCGATGAAGAGACGCCGGAAGCTAGATTTGTCTTTGAACAGCTCGACGTAAGATTTTGCCTCTAGCTCGTGCTCCATGTGGATAGTGTCTTGAATTTGATCAAACTCGGCTCGTACCCAAGGATCGTCGACGTTGCCATGAGCATGCAGCTGCGCGAGAGTCTTTAGACCTTTGTCCGGCTTCCCATGATCTATGAGCCAACGTGGTGATTCAGGGAAGAGAAGAATCAGCGAAGCCAGAATGGCCCCCGGGATGATCTGCACACCCAAGCTTACGCGCCATTGCTTGCTGTCGTCGTCTGGAAATCCGACATAACAGGCCCAAGAAACCCAAGCTGCGATTAATGCGCCGATGCCAAGCATGAACTGCTGGAGAGAAGTGACACGGCCACGGATGCTCGGATGCGCAAGCTCGGCCTGGTACAAGGGAACGATCATGGTAAGAAAACCTACACCGAGTCCCGCAATCGCGCGTCCGGCGTACAGGTAGGCAAGAGACCGGGCAGCTGTCTGGAGCGCTCCTCCGAGACAGAAAATGACGCCTCCGAGGAAGATGGTCAATTTTCTACCCAGATAGTCGCCAGATGGCCCGGCGAACATAGCCCCTAAAAAGGCGCCACCGGTGAAGACGGACACAACGGCACCTCTAAGACGATTTAGAAGCCCTTCTGCCGACACCAAAAATCATCAAATGAGCACTTACTGTTCATTCGCGGTTGGAGTAAAGGAGTTCCTGAAATTCGGACTGGCAATTGCTCCTGCAATGACGCCAAGGTCGTAACCGAACAAGAGCGATCCTAGGGAGGCAAATACACTGACAAGGAACTGTAGCGCTACACGTCAGCTGCCTCATTGCTTGGTATACGCGCGAGGGTCAGAAATACTCATGTTAGATGTGAACAACAGGACTAGATCTGGACGATGGTGGTAGGTAGAGCTAGATAGATGCATAGTATGCTCGTTCACAGCCTTGAGCACTCTTGAGAGGCCGAGACTCAAAAGTCATTCAAGGTCCGGGCGTTAATTTGGTGCCAGGACCTTGACTAACTTTTGAGCGTCGCCCTTGTTAATCAAGATGTCAATGGCGCTGTTTCATTAATGAGAGTTGCTCTAGCTGGATGAGTCGACTAGGGTCTCCCACATGACCCGAGTATCTCTATCCTCGCCAATATGACATACAAATCCAACATACCTGATACAACTTTGGAGGGAGCGCCATCTTGGACTTCGCGCGCTTGTCTCGCGAAACCAAAGCCTTTCGCGTGGACAATATACTGAGAGAACGGATGAAGGGTTGCAATTCCAAAGACGCCGGAGGAAGCCCATACTATATGTCCACGGCTCATCGTCGAACCACGCCCATAGAAGCCGCGAGCGCAATACCGAATCCTCGGTGTTGGTCTTCCCGAGCTCGTCGGGCGGGTAAATGGCCTTACTGCGAAAATTTCGCCGCGAAACTCACGTTTTATCGACCACGCCTCGCTTTACCCTCACCACACCCCTTACCAACAAAGTGATAGATTACTTGAAATAGTGCACTAAGGAAGAGGATAGATTAATGCTTTATAAGATGGCCTTTCTACACTGTCTACAGCCTTTAAAAGCTAATTGTGCACGTGATAGTTGATAAAAGCATGATTTTCGCAGTGAGGCCATTTACCCGCCCGACGAGCCGAGTCTGACTATCCTTGCTCTTTTTCCCCGGTGAAACGTGGAGTACGCGGTTACGGGGCACGTCGGGCGGGAAAATGGGTGCACCCATTTTCCCGCCCCACGTGGTAGGTAACCAGAAGGAGTGCTATGGGGGATGGGTTTAGCCGGATGATGAGAACCAAGAGAGTAGTGCTCATGGTTGGTGGGGTTGATTGCGCGGTCCGGAAACCGGAATTATCTATGTCCACCAGTGAGCCGTTCCTTTCGCACATTGGTGCAATATTCTTTCAAACTGATGCCGAAAGCTTGTTTTGCATCCAGCACGAGCGTACATGGTGTAATGTAACGTATCTCACCACCACTCGGGCCACACCACCACCCGGGCCACTAAACCCGCACCCATCCTGCGGCTTTACCACACCACCACCACCACGCTATAGCTTCTAGACGCATTAAATCACCTGAATCAAGGTTGTAAAAGGGTCCTACTAGCTACTATAAAGGACACTATCTATCCTTACGCTCTATAACGTATTTGACCACCGAGCGGAACGAACCACCGAACGGAACACTTTTGCCAAGACAACCAACCCATCCACATTAACGCGTAATGTCTCAACGAAACAACGCGCAATCATCCCATAGAGAAGGGAAAATCCTTCTTGCTATAGAAGCTATTAGTTCTGGCCAGATACAAAGCCTCCGACGCGCTACATCTACCTTTGATGTCCCTCTTTCATCCCTACACGCACGAAACGCCGGACGACCTCCACGACGCGATTGCGAAGCCAACTGCAAGAAGCTCTCAAAATCTGAAGAGAGTACGATTGTGCAATACATACTTGACCTAGATTCGCGAGGGTTCTCCCTAAGTTGATTGAGGTGGAAGATATGGCGAATAAACTGCTGGCTGCGCGGGGTCAAGAAGGTGTTGGGAAGAACTGGTCTAGGGGATTTGTTAACCGGTCAACTGAGCTTAAGATGAGCTTCAATCGGGCCAAGGACCATCAGAGGGCTAAACAGGAGGATCCTGTTGTTATTGGTGACTGGTTTAGGCTAGTTGCCAATACAAAGGCCAAGTACGGCATCACTGATGGGGACACGTACAACTTTGACGAGACTGGCTTCCAGATGGGTGTTATTGGGACTATGAAGGTTGTCACAGGTTCTGAGAGACGTTCAAGACCAGACCTCGTTCAGCCAGGCGACCGGGAGTGGGTTACAGTTATCCAGGGCATTTCTGCAACTGGATATGCGCTCCCACCTCTCGTCATCTACAAGGGCAAGAACCACCTTTCTGGCTGGTATGAGGAAGCAGGCATACCGAGTACGTGGGTTATAGGGGTCTCTGATAACGGCTGGACAAACAACGCGCTTGGTTTTGAATGGTTAAAGCACTTTAACGCGCATACAAAGGATCGGTGTAAAGGCGCGTACCGTCTCTTGATTCTGGACGGCCATGAGAGTCACCAATCCCAGGATTTTAAGGATTGTTGTGAGGAACACAAGATAATAACCCTCTGTATGCCTGCACACTCATCTCACATCCTACAGCCACTGGATGTGGGTTGTTTTGCACCGCCGAAGATGAGGTACTCTCAACAAGTCAGAGGCTTGGCACGCAACCGGGTCTTCCACATTGACAAGATGGGCTTCCTACCCGCCTTCCAAGACGCGTTTAACGTATCCATTACCAAGGAGAACATCCAGGGAGGCTTCGGAGGAGCTGGCTTGGTTCCATTTGACCCACAGACAGTGTTAGAGAAGCTGGATGTCCGGTTGCAGACCCCACCAGGACCCCCACCAGAAGTAACACCATGGCAGTCCAAAACACCAAGCAATTCTTTCGAATTTGGATCGCAATCAAAGCTGATTAACACTAAGTTTGGCAGCTCACCTGCTTCAGTCAAGGATGGATTCAATCAGCTTGTCAAAGGTGCTGAAGGGATGCTAGCAACTAATGTGTTGATGAAACAGCGCATTGAGCAGCTTGAGAAGCAGGTTGATGAGCTAAGTAGGCGCAAATCACGCAAAAGAAAGCGTATTCGGCAAGGAGGGACACTAAACTTTGGTGAGGGATCACAGTTAGTTGCTGCAGAGTTGTTGGCTGCACAAACTGGGTCAAAAAGGGCCCGTGGTAGCGGTGGTGCAGATGAGGCCAGGCCAACTCAAAGGCGCTGTAGCAAGTGTAGAGAGACAGGGCACAACGCTCGTACATGCCAAAAAGATGAAGAAGTCGCATCTGAATCAGATGCAAGTACTGCATATATACTTTCAGATGGCGATGCTGCAGAATCACCATGTTCTTAGGTTGAGTTTGGTGCGTCTTGGCAAAAGTGTTCCGTTCGGTGGTTCGTTCCGCTCGGTGGTCAAATACGTTATCTATAGGTAGAGACTACGTCAGTACCCGCTCAACCGCGCCCGTCTCGCAAGCAGCACCGCCTTCCTCCTCTGTACACGCTCCTCCTCGTCCTCCAGCCACCGCAGCTCAATCTCCGTAGCCGGGTCCGGAGCAGGCACGTTCGCCGCAGCAGCGGCCGCGGCATCCGCACCGTCTCGAACGTGTGCTGCAGGCGGAAGACTCGGCGCCTCGAGCTCGGCTTCGTGATGCGGGACGGCATCTGCTGTGTGGTGGTAGCTGGTGGTGCGCGGGACGTCAGCTGGTATGTGCGAGCCATGTAATTCGTGGGCGGAGCTTTGGGGGTCGAGGAGTTCGTAGGCTCTGCTGCGGTGATCGGGGAGTCCCTGGGTGGAACTGCGGTAGATAGGAAGCACCTCTGCTGAGCTTCGTTGGTCGGGTAGTTCCTGTATTGACGGTCGATTATTCTGGCGTGTCTCCCGCCCCCAGGGCCTACCCATCAGCTCCGCTTGCGCTTGTGAGCCGGCGAGCTCTTGTGAGCCGGCGAGCTCTTGGCGCGCGGTTCCTGGGCCTGAAAGTTCTTGAATCGATGGTCGATTGTTAGGCGGCCGTGGCGGCAGTTTTGGAGCAGACGACCGATTGTTCAAGGGGCTACTTGTGCCTTGCGAAGTGCGATTCGGCGCAGCTGCTTGCACACGTGAGCCATACAGCTCTTTCGCCGGAGATCGAGCTTTCAAAGGCATCTCGGTGACTGCGAGCTCCGGCACTTTGTTCTTTGCCGCCACTCGCACGTTCAGCATGCTGCCCTTGCGTGCTCCGGTGTCTAGAAGACTGTTCGGTGTTGGCCTCCACTGTTCGGCGGTTGGTTGCTGGTGCTGCGTCTGCATCTTCTTTTGCGGTTCCGGCGCCGCAGCACTTACCCATCCGACACGGATAGGCTGGTCTTTGCTAAGTTTTTTGCCATCAAACCCTGCATGCGACAGATAATCAGCTTGATATGAGGAGCTATCGTAAGAGAAAAGGCACATACAGAGCTCAAATCGGAGGTCAGCAGGTCCTATAATGACCTTGATTTGGTAATCGACTCTGAGATAATATTCCTTGAAACAAGAGTGCTTATTTTTTTTCCGTGAATTTGGTCTCATCAGCACCCGATAGGTCAGACTGTAACTCGCATAGGATCTCTGCATCTAAACGAACAGAATCAGGACTCGTCACATCATAGTGAAGACTTTAAGGACCTGAACTTACCGCCATTCATTTGATAAGGGAGAAATTGCCGTCAATGTGGGAGACTACAACAGCTGTCGGGAACGTCCGTGAGTCACCTTGGCGGATTTTCCGACTGAAATTGTGTACAATCGGCTTGTCAGCGGAGACAGGTTCCCCCTTCGGAGACTTAGCAAGCAGTACTAAAAGTCCAGAATTACTAACTACCTTCTTGATGAACCAGGCTATTGTCTGCGTGACGTACAGCTTTCCGTCCATGGGATCTATCTGTGTGGGCCGTCCGACATGATTGGGATTATATTTATCGTAGCGCATCTTGCATAGCGTCCCACGAGAGGCACGACAGCATCGCCATCCAAGGACAGCTTTACCCTTCCGCAGTTTTCGGACACGATCTGACACCAATCCTTTGCATACAGCAAGCTGCGGATCTGGCGCGATACGTACTTGCACATTTCGAGCAGTTGGAAGGGAGCTGGCTCCAGCAGCATAACGAGCTCTGAGACGCTGCTGAACATATGCTGAATTACCCAGTCCACCAGAAAGAACTATATGGGACTGCTCATGGTCAGATGTACAGTATGAGGAAAAATTGTATGAGAAACGCACCACTTGCTCGTTAGGAAGTTTCTGTTGGATTCTGTGTAGCTGGGTGTCTATCAAATGAAAAAGCTTCTCCACTTGCTTATCGAACAGTCTCTGCAGGTCTTCCCTGTTCATAGTGAGCACAGTTGACAATACGAAATAAACACTGGCGATCGGCACAGTAAACTAACCGAGAGAATCGCATTTCTCCGTTTTCAGTTCCCGGGCCCAGATTGACGTAAGCTCGACTAAGCTTAGGTATCGTGACGGTGAAGAACGGGGCATCGTCCGGAGAGCCGTGATCGCACTTTGCATTCTGAAACTCTTTGCTCTTCATCATTTCCCATGTGGCATCGTCGAGTTCTATGTGTAGCTTCGCCACACGATCCGCTTGTTTCAAGCGTGATAGGACCAGCTTCTTAAAGGCATCATCTATTGCAGCAGATCCGATAGTTTCGCCTAGCAAATTATCAGAAACTATCCAACTTAATCACACATACCAATTACGGAATGAAATATAGCTTTGCTAACGAATCTCTGATATCAACGCTGCCGCACTGAGTGAGAGACACAGCGGTTCTTGATATACAGCCGCAAGAAAACGGAGACGTACCGAATACCACATCAAGCTGCTGTAAAGAAAGACTTCCGCTTGCAGTGTCGGTGACACGAAGGACAGAAAGATCCTTCCGAGCCTCAGCATGTCTCCTGGAAAAAGAGTGAACGAAGATCTGCTTACCGTGGTCCCTCCGCCTGCATCGCACACCAGCAGAACATCGCGTTCCTGTTACGTGTGAAAACCAGCCAAGAAATTGCATGCCCAGAAGTATGGTAAGATCGGTGGCATGTACATACTTTGAAAACACCAGCTGCCTCTGTCGAAGTATGCACTGCTGCGGCCTCGGCTTCCGTCAATCCGACGGTCATTCTATGGTTCCGATGAGTTGATGGGCCGCTGGGCCGTGATTACATAAAGCGCAATGCAATGGAGCTCGGGTTTACCCTTAATCCGAAATGCAATGGAGGAACATCGGTAATGTCAGTCTGCCAAGATGACACTCCGGCTCCCGCCAAGATGACACTGAACGGCAGTGAATGACATGAAATGACACTGTACCTTGAGTACTTAATGGGCGGCATGCCCGCTGCTTTCGCTCTCTCTCCACTTCATGCCTGCCGGCATTCCGTTGCGCTTGCCGCTCTCGCTCTGCTGCATCGCCTTCGGCGACTCCGCTTCGCTTCCTGGACCAAGATTGGATCCTCTGTACGCGGTGTTTATCTCAAGTAAGTGAAGGAGGCTCTATTGGGTGGCTGCGCCCCCACTGCTCCGCAGTCCCCCTGCGAGCTACACTTTCTTGCTAGCTCTTCCTGGGCCGGTAGGCTGATTGTTTCTCTCAGGTGAGGAGCTGGGCCTTGTCTGCTGTACGATGGTTGCGACAGCTTTCGATACGGTTACGGTTTTATCATGTGTTGGTGCTTGTGAGCGCAATCTTGTTATCACAGGACAAGGTTGTTTTGTTGATCCTGGGCCTTTATTGGAAGGCGAGAGTGTCAAAGTCGTGGTGGCCTTCTCGATTTGCTGCAGTTGCGAGGCGAGCACGGATCCGAAGGCCTTTCGATATGAAGACAGGTTTATGACCGGGTTTACGGCCGTGGTTGATCTAGCTTGGCGGTACATTGGTGCGCCTTTGATTTTTGGCTACGATGATGCGGTTAAAGGACGTGAGGAAGACCGAGCTGAAGGGTTTGTTCCTATTGTGGCAGTGCGGTCTTTAGCTGCGTGTTACCAGAGCGGTTACACGTTTGGAACGTTGGTTGACGGTGGTCTAGTGGAGCTTCCATTGTGTCGCATCTTCAGCTTCATCCCTCTAGAGCATGGATTTGCGGTCGGAGACAAGAGTGTTGTTAAGTCATGGTGTGACTGTGGATAACGAATGCGGTTGAGTGTGGTCCTGTGGAGTTTCGCCTGTGTTGATTCTCTCTGATGTTCACTCGTCTCCCTCGGCGTCTTGACGATGGTGGGTGGCTAAGTATGCTTAGCCGACCATGATTACATTCCTCTTACTGTTCCCCTTAGCATTCTACTGTGGATTGCGGGGGGATCGCGGAGCGATGGGGGTGCAACCCCGATACACACATCTACAAGCACACCACCGGGCTTCTTACTTTGGAGGAACACATATGTTTTTACTGATAGGTGGACAAGCGACAGCAGGAGCCAGGCGACAGCCTGTGGACGGTAGTCCTCGGGCGACAGCCCCCAGCCGTCAGGCTAATTATCTACGGCCCAGCTGCAAGGCCCAGCGGCGGCCCATCAACTCATCGCTGTATGATTGCGATTTGGGTTCGGAAGTCAAAGCGATAGTACATTCTTACCTCCGGAGGTAGAAGGATGCTTGCGATCTATGTCAACCGTAGCAGAGGACCAGGATGGTAATTCAAGCTACCCTTTGCCAACCATCTTCGATGGCTATCAGCTGACTGATTAGCAACTCGCATGGCTTTCCTGAGCAAATGGCGTGTCTTGACTGCTGCGCTGATGAGATCAAGCTACGATTCCGGCACTATTTCCCCCAGTGACCTTCGAATCCACAATATCGGAAGCACTGTTGAAACTCTCAACGCAATCCTACGACCATTTGCCAACGAGAACATTAACGATGATCAGCGCCTTCGCAATCTCGAAGAAATCACGAAACGTGCGGCTCGATTCGCTTTCTTATTCTTCTCTCAACCCAGCTTCTGGGAATTTGACTGGCAAGGTAATCACGGAGATCAGGCAGGAAGCCTTGTTCTCTTTCCGGCTTTGATTCAGATAGCGGATGATGCTGGACAAATGCAGATTCGACCAAGGACTTTTGTCGAGAAGGAGTCGGTCAGAGTGGCTTGAGGGCTGGATTAGCTCTTAGAAACATCCAATGATTTCGGCATTTTAGCTGCGTTCACCCGGAGACTCCAGTATCGCAGGGCGGTGAGGAACGTATGGAGTGCTGCGGCTGGCAGTGGTGTGATGTCGTGTATTGAATGTCTATCTGAGCTGTCGAGAAGTGGAAATAACGTAACGTAAGCGACGGTGTGGTTCCCACTGCCGCGTGATTGAGGAGCCCCATCAGCATGACGAATGATAATGTTGACGCTTTCGCAGAGGATCTTGTTACTACAGTCAGCGAAGCGGTGGAAGACTTACACCGACGTCGAACCCGTCACCCTTCGCTAAACCGTGGTGGACACCTCACCTTACGAAGCTCAGGAAGGATTTCAGACTGAAAAGGCTTCGCAAAGCGGTCTAGGCAGCAAGGCTGCTAACGACCCACATGGAGGAGGTTCAGCAGACGAAGAGAAAGCTCAAGCAGGAGACGAAAGAAGCAGAGTGTCGATATTTCGAAGCGGTTAAGAAAGCCAAGTGCACCTACTGGAGGTCCTTCCTCGCAGAGGACCAGAACATCTGGAAGGCAGCCAAGTGCCTCGATCCAGGAGCTCGGTCAGGCTTTACCAAGATACCGGCGCTGACCACAGAAGACAAGCAGACCATCAGTAACGACGAGGAAATAAGCCGCGCGCTGATACAGAGTTTCTTCTCACCACCGCCTGATATCTCGGAAGAAACAGATCAAAGCAGCACCCTGCCGGAACCAATCGAACACAACCCGCTCACCAAACAAGAAGTCGAAGAGGCCATCTTTGCAGCAGCGTCACACAAAGCCCCGGGCAGAGACAACCTCCCAGCGGTGGTGTGGCAAGAACTGTGGCCAGTGGTGCATGCGGAAGTGTTCGAGCTGTTTGACACATCCCTACGGATAGGCAGGCTGCCTAGAGCATGGAAGGTCGCCAAGATCGTCCCGTTACAGAAGCCTGGCAAAGACAACTACACGATGCCCAAGGCCTACCGCCCCATCTCGCTGTTGTCGACGCTGGGCAAGGCATTAGAGCTCACGGTTGCGACGCGCATCTCCTTCCTGGCAGAGGAACACGGGCTACTCCCCAACAACCACTTTGGGGCGAGGAAGCGGAGGAACACAGAACAAGCACTCCTGGTACTGGTCGAGAGGATCCATCAGGCCTGGAGGAGCCATCAGGCCTGGAGGAGCAAGAAAGTCGCCAGCATGGTCAGCTTCGACGTCAAGGGTGCGTATAATGGGGTTGCCCGAGAGGTCCTTATCAGAAGACCACGCGAGAGACGGATCCCGGAGGTACTAGTCCGTTGGATAGATGACTTCTGTACGGACAGGAAAGCGTCGATCACGGTCAACGGAGCGGACTCTGAAGTGATGGAGCTACCTCAAGCAGGCCTGTCGCAGGGATCGCCTCTATCGCCGGTTCTCTACATCCTTTTCAACGCCAACCTGGTGGATCAAGCCATCACACATCATGGAGGTGCGGTAGCCTTTGTGGACGACTACACGGTATGGGTCACGGGTGAGTCTGCCAGAGGCAACCTGGAGATACTGCAACAGGTAACCGTGCCGCGGGCTCTGCGATGGGCAGCCGCCAGTGGAGCAACGTTTGAAGGGGACAAGACGGCATTCATCCACTTCACTAGAAGCAGGGAAAGAGACGACAGCACAGCATTGAAGGTGCTGGAGGAGGAAGTGGCGCCTAAGCAATCCGTCAAGATCCTGGGCTTGGTTCTTGACAAGCAACTCAGATTCCACGAACATGTCGCCAAGGCAGCGGAAAGAGGGTTCAGAGCAGCAGCCCAGCTTAAGAGGCTCAAGGGGTTATCGCCAAGAACGGCACGCCAGCTCTTCCTAGCCACGGTCGCTCCCGCAGTCGATTACAGCTCTAGCATCTGGGGCGGTAACCTCAGCACGAAAGACCTGCGACTTCTCCGCCGACATCAGAGGTAGCAACCCAGGCCATCGTGGGGACGTTCAAGACAGTAGCGCTCCCAGTAGCGGAGGCAGAAGCAGCCATCAAGGACGTCGGTGACCGCCTACAGCATAGACGTCTCCAGTTCCTGGTCAACCTGCACACTCTCCCCGAAGATCATCCGTTCTGGGGCTGCAGGAGGTCGGCTCGAAAGGCGAAGAGGCACCGCTCTCCGCGTACGAGAATGCTGAATGAAATGGGCCACCCAGCGCTCCCCAACCTACGAAGAGTCAAGGCGTTCTGCTGGCCGCCGTGAGGAGACAAGACAACCGTACGAATCGAGGGTAGGGCGGCAGCAATGAGGTGGATAGAGACGCATCAACCGGCAGTGAAAGAAGTACTATGCTTCACTACCGGGACCAATCGAAACGGGATAGTAGGAGCAGCAGCAGCAGTAGTACAAGCCGGGGGCAGGCAGTGGACCTACAACAAGGTTCTAGGGTCCAGCAAACACCTGAACACTCACCTCGCGGAGGTGGCAGCCATGCACCTGGCGCTGAACGAGCTCAGCAAAACATTCGCAACCATCCACCACCCCAGAGCAGCGGAAGGGTTCTCAATAGCAGTAACATCCAGCAGCCTAGCCGCACTGAAGGCTGTTGAAAGACCCCCGCCAGCAGAGCTGTCAAGATCTCTTGCACAAGATACTGATCAGTACGGCCCAACTACGTAAGAAAGGAGCCCGGGTCACGCTTGTGTGGGTGCCCAAGCAGGCAAATGCCCAAGGCCTTAAGGATGCCGTTAGGGCCGCTGAACGGACTACGGCCATAGGTGCTGAAGCTCCAAAACGCGTTAAGCTACTACCAACGGCCCTATGCAAGGAAATCCGAGAGAGCCTCCGGGTGGTAGACCACCTCCAAATGTCCAAGACAGGATCGTTTTCGAAAAGACTGGATGCGGCCTTGCCAGGAAGCATACGCTGGCGTTATACAACTTGTGCACGAGAGAAGAAGCCGAAATCCTCTCGCAGCTCTGAACGGGAAGATGTCGTCTAAACGACTACTTGGCCAAGATACAAGCTGTGTCAAATGCATATTGCAATCAATGCAGAACTCCAGAGACGGTGGAGCATTTCATTCTCAAGTGTAAGAGGTGGGAGAGCCAGCGCAGAGAACTGATACAGGTGGCTGGCCGCCGGGCTGGCGACCTCTTATACCTACTTGGAGCCAGATCAGACCATCGAACGGCTCAAGGCGACTTCCTTGACGGGCCGCCCCATAGGTGGAAGCCAGACCTTACAACGGTGAAGGCTACGGTAGCCTTCGCCCGCGCTACGAAGCGCCTCGAAACCTCGACCGCCTACTAGGGCAGCTCGAATGCTACTAAGAGAGTAGCTACGCTATCAGAGAAGAAATCCGAAGACGAGTAGGGACGGGCTTACAAGCAGAACTCCCTCAAGGTTGAAAGATCTGCTTGGCGTCAACTTCAGGCCAACTACCCCACCGCCACGCCTCTAACCTTCACAGCAGCCTCTCCTCTCCCCTCCCCTCTCTTATCCCCTCTAACCTGTATCGGTATCGCAGAACCGGAGCGCTGTGAGTTTGGACCGACAGTTGTCTTCCGGTGCCTTGTTGTTCGATTGGCGTTGTGTCTCCCCTCTTTGATATTCTGGTGCATGGAGGAATATAACACAAGGTTTTGTGGATATAGGCAGGAGTTGTGATGGGCTATGGTTTCGCGGGCTCGTTTCACTACTCCTGTTTTGCTAGACTTTTACTTGGTGGGCTGTTGGATGAAATAGCGCTTGGCAACGATTTAGATTAGCTTTTGTAGTTTAGCGGGGTACACTCAGGTTGACGTGGGCCCACAATGAAAATCAATCAACAATAATGACATTTCTGTCCAAACGAAGATATCAATCAATTCATACCGTCGCCTACATTCCATCTGCCAATTAGAAGCGAAAAAAGATCCATTAATCGTGAACAGAAACTCCAAGTACTCCTTCGTATGCTGTTTTCGGGGGATTCTGCCCCATGGCTTCGCCATCCCCCTTTCAAACACAATAGAATACTAGGGTAAGAACAGAAAAGAGAAGCAACAAACGCAAACGGAGAACAGAACAACACTTAAACAAGCCGTCAAGAACACACCAAAAAATGACCAGAGTATGACCAGAGTATGACCACAGAGTGACCACAGAGTGACCAGAGAGCGGCCAAAACCTTTAGTACACACAACACACTGGAAATGCTCCCTTCCACTCGTCCTACAAATCCTCCTTATCCTCCTCGACAAATCCTTCCTTACGGACTCAATCAACCGCAGCTCTGCCAACCGTAACCGCTCCGCCTGTGCCACCATAGCAGCAGCCTTTAACTTAACCCGCTCTTCTTTCAACATAGCTTGCTCCTCTCGTGCCTTCTTCGCTAGTTTTATCCTTTCATCAACCTTATCCGCACCAAGCGTCTCAACCATTTCATCCAACTTTATCCGCATACCTTCAAAAGCCCTTCCACCTCACCAATCGACGACCCGTCCAAACAACCATTGCGCGACCGTACTTAACTCCAGCCGACGTATACCTTCGACCACAACACATCAATCCAAGCTGACGATTTAGATCTCCAAAACAATCTTTAGCCGAATCAAGCCCGTATAGCTGATTCACACAAGCAACGACAAACTGTTGTGGTAGCGAATGACTTGTTGGGACTTGTCAGGACTTGTTCTAGATACAGGAAGAGCACAGCAATATATAGGGAAGTGAAGCATTCTAGAAGGTTCCATGTGGTGGCGACTATCCACAGTAAAGTCTGGATTCCTCTGTACAACACAAACTCATGCTCCTCTCCAGGCGTGGACGCAGCAACGAGGACGACATCAGTAGCCGCTTCAACCAAGAGCATCAGCCCTAACAATCCTGGAACACCGGCCTTCTCTCCATACCCCGTCGGGTCTGAAACTGCCACGAGAACATCATAAGACACCTCGCCCGTGTGCAGTGCAATGCGTCGACCGAAGGTAGAAGTAAATCCAAGACGCCTCAACCATCTCTCAAAGATGCGTCGACCAGGCCCAATCAGGACAAATCGTGCTGTGCATCCGCGAAAAGCACATACTCCGCCATTCCGGGAGCAAGGTAAATGTCCAAACAAGGGAAAAGCACACATTCCAAGGCAGCTGTGCCATCTTGGACGCCATCTTGCATCTTGGCACCCCGCTAATGCATCATCCTGCATCGTCCGGACACTAAGACCGCCATTCCTCCGTTGCACTCCGGATTAAAGAAACTCCTCGCTCCGATCTTCTTCTGATCTGGGGGCCTACCCACGAAACTCGCGTAAAGGACCCTGGACGAGTCGTTCACGTCACGCTTGCTGGTTCGAAATGCTTGGATGACCCGGGTACTGCCGCTTATCGCGTCTGGCCTCATGATCCTGGGACATACGCCTTTCCGTGGGTGTGTGGAATAGGGATCAGCTTTGGCCGACTCTCCCGGAACTGGGGTTTGTTTAACAGCCTGGCCGGGAGGCAGAAGAGATGATATCCTAGGCAGGATACAAACAGCTCCTGTTGAAGGCGGTCTGCTTGGAGTTTGAGTCAAAGCCGGCCTGGAATGCGGAAGCTTGCTGGTTGGTTGAGGCGGATGGACGGAGTGTTGCGGAAGTCCTTGCCGAGTTGTGTGGGGATAGTGATGCCGAGGTACCTGCTGATATGGAAGTCCCTGCTGATGCAAAATTTCTCGTCCGATCGGCCCTGAGTGTTGGAGGGCGACCTTTCCTGTTTTCAAATTCTCCGCTCGTTTAGCAAGCAAGTCCACTGATGCCTCGTTCATCTTTTGTTTACTCCTTCTTTGGTGATCAGGCTCTTGGTGTCGTCAAGTCCTTTCGTTATCTTCTGATCAAGCTTCTGGATCAACGTCTTCTGATCCTCCATGGAACGGAAAATCTGTTTGAGCTCTGCTGCTACAGGCTTGATTGTTGGCGGATCGTTTCGGTCCGAATCCAGAACTTCGCCTTGGCTTCCACTTTCCCTTTGGTTTTCAGGTTGGGAACGACATTCATCCATCGCTTGCGGCATGTTGATACGGGAAGGCGGGAAATGAGATACAACGAAGATATGCGGCGCGACAGTTGTGGGGGACGAGAGTTCCAAAGGAAAGATTGGAGATGATGAGGCAGGCGGATGCTGGACCTATATTTATGAGCCAGGAGTAAAGCAGACGTCGAACTATGCGTCCGCGAACTGCCACGCAATGGCCCTGACTCAGTTCGTCCCGTCGTCATCTCCCGATCTAGTTGGTGCTGCAGCTGCTCTGAATACGCCCAGAAGCAACGGGTTCCTCACAGTCTACTTCACGCTGCGCCATCCGCTGAGCTCCAGATCTGTCCAATCACCTCACGATGGCTAAGCGAGCTGTTGTCACAAAGGGGGACCATCCCCGATTCTCCTGCTCCTGCACTCCTTGCTGCAGCAGTAGTCTCGAGGGCTGAGCCCTTGCTCAACAGGGATTCTGTCCTTCTATTCTCGTGGGTACAGCAACTTGCCAGTTATCTGAGCTAGTCATTAATGAAATGGTATCAGCTTCTTCTGCATGGGAAGATCTCGAACCACCGTCTGGACAGGGTTTTCCTTCTGCCGCTTGAAGCAAGCTATGTCTATTCAGGTTCTGGAGCGACAAGTCTACAAGCGTTCCGGCCGCTCGTATCTCCGCTGCGCCTCGAAAGTCATTGGCAGGCTCCGGCAGCCAGGGGCGCACGAGGGGTCGCCACGCTCGCTAGCAGAAAAAGCATCGGAGGAAGTGGCTGGAATGCCTGGTAGCCTTTGGTCTGGAAGCGACTCAAGATCTTGCCCGGGGCCATGTGCAAAAAGTCCGGGGATAGCATGGGTGACTTGCGCACGCTATTTTTGCTACCTTCCCATGTCCAATGGATAGTCTGCAGGTAGCTTGCTAGAGTTTGCATACCAGTTAAACTCTCAAATCCGCAGCGGAGTAGTTTCCTGGACGAACAAGATCTTATCCCACCAGAGTTAAGCCCTTGTAGGCTAATGCGGATTATCCATCGGATGTGGGAAGGTGGTGTACGGCATCTCACCAAAACGCTCTTCCTTGGACGCTCCTGAACCACAGGGACGGCAACTCTCTGCAGCAACACGCAGAAGTGGCGTGATACACATGTCGTTGATTAGTACGTAGTCCAACAATCGGGCCCGGTGAACCGTATGCTGACTACCTTGTTCTATTTAGGTAGCCTAATCTCATGTACAATGAGCAAGGCTATTTTTCTGAGTCGAGGAGCTTGAGGTTGTTCAGCGTATCACATCGTATACTAGAGATGGCTGTTCATTAGGAGAAATGCTCCACCCGCTCTGCTATGATCAGTCAGCGACTCTCAAAGGTCTGCAACAGCAGTGTAGTTATGCATGGACCTACTCTCTGCTGGACCAAAGATTCTGACCTTTTTATTTAAAAATATAAACTGAGCTCGTACACTTTGATAGGACTACAGTCCTCTCACGGTACCAGCACTCCGGACACTGCATCGAATACCCATTGGTCCAGTTTGCTACTATTCCTCCCCAGTTTTCCGTACTCAATTTGGCCAACTTCTTCTTCCAGTGGCTTTGCTTCGTAAGTCGGTATTGTAAACAGTCAATGCAGATCTGCCAGACCTTCTTCGGTCGTCCAGTCACCGTCAATGGCTTGATACGCCTCAGCAGTTTTTCCATGGTAGCGCTGTGGCATGACACTCTCTGCCCGACGAGAGTGGATGTCTTGAACGAGACTAATGCAGAGACTTGGAAAAGGTGTTTGCACACAAGTGCCAGTGAAAATTGATCTATTGGTTCAGCGCGATGGAAGATCTTAATGAGAATCTCTGTAGGCAAGCATAAGAGGGGTGAGGAGCGGGCGCATGGCACATTGAGGAACTGCAGTAGGGTTAAATCTGTAGAGCCTGAATTCATGAACGCGGCTCACATTTTGAGGTATGACAAAGGTCCTCCAAAGACGGTCTGCCGACATGGCGATGCGTCTCAAAGCCAAGAAAGTGGGATGCTGTTACTTCTGGGTCATGCTCTGGGTCAAATCCGCAATAACGCTAGTCATATAGTTCGTAACCTCAGATTCCAAGGTTGCCTTGGCAGCGCCACTATACCTGACTGAGACAGGCGAGGAGCTGCGTGACTGATAGTGTGAACGCCTCCGTAACTCATATGTATGGCTCCCCCTGGTGGAGGTGCGGGAGGGCGGAGTCGCGCAATAACTTTGTCGCGGAACTGTAATAGACCCACCGTCCGGTGTTATGCCGTGGTATGATATCGGAGATCTGTCGGCCCGAAACTCCTTCCAAACAAAGACCGCTGCCTCCGCCTTTACCTCGCAACAACACCACACCCGCATCATGTATCAACAGCATGACGTGGTTACCTACCTTCAATATCCCTACCATCAATGTCCGGTAACCTCGGTGCCCCTGACGAAGTCGTTCTCCGCGAATACGACCCTCCGAAAGCCGCGCAGCCATCTGCCACATTCTCCGGCAGCTACCACCACAAGATTGCGTTCCGACACCCGGGTTACCGCGATGAATTCGAGCAGAACGTTCTCCTCACGCTCTACGCTTTCGACAATCACAGTAGAGCCCTCCATCATGCGACTGCGCATACCGTATGTGCTCTCGTGGCATGCAACGCTTGGGACGGTTACTTCACCCGCACGCGCGATGGCGAAAGGCTCCAGTTGACAGCCGACGGATTGCTCACTGAGAAGGAGTACTACTTCCACGTTCCTGGCAACACGCGATATCCGGTGTATCCAACTTTCTCTAGTTGGAAATTCCCCAAGGACAACCTGCCCCCGCACTGGCCGGAAGAGATACAAGACGATGGCGAGGACGGAGGCGGACTGGTGGCTCCTCCTTCAGTGTCAGGAGTCACGAAAGCCGTTATTACTCGGGACAGGGGCTGCGTTATAAGCAAGGATCAAGATTATGTGGAAAAGGCTCACCTCTGTCCACAGAGCGAGGCGGAATGGTTTCGGATCAATGGGATGGGAGATTACAATCTGAACGATACACTTGCTGACGAGGTGATTACCGACGACATTTCCAATGCGATCGGCCTCCGTCCGGACATCCACAAGGCTTTCGACGACCGAAGATTCGTCATCGTACGGAAGCATGGTCAGTGGGTCGTCCACTTCATCAACCTCACCCAGAACCTCGGCCGTCGCTACCACAACATCCCACTCAAGCTCCAGACTGGCGTCTCCGCACGCTGTCTGCTCATCCGATTTGCATGGGCGATATTTCCAAGCGTCAAGAAATTTCTTACGCGCGGCGCATCTCATGCGGTACGGATACGGGTACAGGAGGATTCGGAGGAGGGGTTTCAGGATTCACAGAGAAGACGACAGAGATGTCGCGCGATGAAGCTTTGAAGCTTGGTGGTGGGGGTCGTAGTCGCAGTGTCAGTCCAGAGGGGAAGGGGAAGAAACGAAAAGTTGATGAAGATGCAGAGGAGCAGGCTGACTCCGGATCTCTATTGTTATATACAATCAAACGCCGGAGGATCGATTCTCCTATATCTCGGATTCCCTCCGCGAACGTTTCGTCTTCACTCATCCCGTCCTCTCCAAAGCTACTCTACCTCCACACACCGCCCGACTCCCAAAAGCAGCACAAGCCGCCAGAAACCGTCGAAGCGCCCTCCGCCGGCACCACCTACAGATCTCCGAATCCCTACGCCGGCATTGCAGAAAAGCTCGCGGAGAAAGAACGCCTCGACAAGCTCCGGATCTCATGGATCCGATGCCAACGCCCCTCCAACCCGGACCTCATCTGCTGCGACTATAATGCGGCCTCTGCCGCCTACAAGGCTGGAATACAAGGTCGGGCAAAATGGGGCGGAAGCCATCTCTGTGAGAAGTGTTTGGGCGTGGAGTATGCGGAAGATAGGGATGACGATGAGGATCTGCCGCCTTGGGACAATGGAGAGTAGGGATATAATAGTGGGGCAGTATTTCTTGGTCACGTAACGTGTGGCCTACCCTAAAGCCGTTAATGGTCTCTGAACCATTATCCCATCGGCTGGTGATGTGACCAATGTGGCCCGTGCACACATAGTCTTGACACCAACCCACCACTTCTCCGCATGTCGATAGCATGTAATATATCGTCCAAATAAACTTATTTCTTATCGCTATGGGCAGAACACGTACTAGTGACGATATAGATCATGAAATTGACACCAAAGAGCCATCTCAGCAAGGTAAGAAGCCTTCTCAGCAACATAAGAAGCCTCGACGAGCGCCGCCGGAGCCATGGCGACTACCTCAATACGAGCCGATGCATATTGAGCCCATAAGCAACTGGCACAGCCGATCCAACCTCCCTAAGCACGTCAATCCTGCTCACCCAGAGGCGATATTCGATCTATTTATCACAGAGGAGGTTCTCAAGGCTCTGGCACGTCATACGAATGAGTACGCACTACTCCATCGCCAGCAGCTGGAGCCACACGCCAGGCCCTGGAAAGACACTTCCTCAGCAGAGCTCAAGGCCTATATCGCAACGTATATCTATATGGGCTTGCACCCTGAGCATGACGTAGCTGAGTACTGGAATACAGACCCTCTTAGAGGGCCTCTCCACCTGCTCGTTTCACGCAATATCAGTCTTGTGAGGTGGCAGCAGCTGGATCGATTCTTCCATATTGCCAAGCCCAAGCCACAGCAGCAGGCAGAGCAGGCAGAGCAGATACAGCAGAAAGAGTCTCCGTTTGAGAAGGTTGAGCCATTGAACGAGGAGCTAAGACAGAAGGTCAAGCAATACTGGAATCCTACTACTCATCTGGCTGTGGATGAGGGAATCCAGCGGTTTCAAGGCAGGGCGAAAGAGACGGTCAAAATACCTTCAAAGCCCATACCCGAAGGTTTTAAAATTTGGTGCTTAGCCAACGATGGCTATATACTGGATTGGCTCTATCATGCTAGGAGCACAGGGCCAGTGGATCTGGACGACTACTGGACTGAAGACCGTGGATTTCCTGCCACCCAAGCAGTAGTACTAGATCTATTGCTCCAGGCCGGTATCCAGAGCGATGCAAAGCATATTGTGTGGCTGGATAACCTCTTCACTTCAACGAGGCTTCTATCTACGCTCCGTGAGGAAGGATTTGGCGCTGCTGGCACTGTTCGAACGATGAAAACGAGGGCTGAGTGGATAGCAGACACGGCAGCAGACACGGCTCCAGACACCCAGCAGTCGCAGCAGCAGTCGCAGCGCTCAAAAAAACCGCAAAAGTCAAACCTGAGCTCAATCGAGGACTCGGACCCTCACTTGTGGAGCTCAAGAACGACTTTAGTGGCCAAATCCCATGGGGTAAGCTCTATGGGTGCCTGTCTGCTGACGGCAAAGTACTTCAATTCGCGTGGAAGGATCAGAACGTCGTACTATTCATGAGTACAGTCTCGAAGAGCCCACAGGGCTTTGTGAGAAAGCTCAGAAGGAGGCCTGCTCGTACAGCTACTAATGCGAGAACCTCGCGAGCAGTCTTTGGAGATGAGGTGCTTAAAGAGCTCGAGATACCTGAGTTTATTGACCTCTACAACCACTTTATGAGCGGCGTCGACAGGGCTGACCAGCTACGAGTCTATTATAAGTGAGTAATCCATCAGATCTGTCGACAGGGCTGACCAACTAGTACTCAACGAATCCACCTCAAGTCCTGGAAGCCTCTTTGGCACTGGCTTCTCGACACTGTAATCGTCAACTGCTACAAGCTCTCTTTCCACGCTCAGCACTACAACGATCCAGATCTGCCGTGCGAGCGATACACAAAGCAACGATTCTTCCGCCGAGATCTCGCCACAGCCCTGTTCAAGAGCTCCGAGCGACTCACCCACAGCCACTACGATAGAGCGGTGCCACTTGCCCACCTCGTATATCCAGCAGAGGAGGATGCAGAGCACACTAGATACAGCAAAGGCACGCTCAATCACTGCAAGGCTTGCGAGGCAGTAGGCAGGAAGGTCGAATCACACTATCCAGGCGATATAGCAGGCACGAAACCACTCAGTGAGCTATCGCCGAACTGTATTCGACACGGGCAACGTAGACATAGCAGCAGACCACCTAAAACAAGCTCTGGCTGCTGTTTATGTGGTGTAGCGCTCTGTCTACGCACAGATTGCTGGGCAGAACACCTTGTATTGGCACAACAAGCAGCGAGTAGATAGACGACGTCATACAGCACCAATCTAAAACCTTAACACCACGCTAAAAGCTTCAAAATTTCCCATTCGGGTCGTATTCGAACAGCAGAACAGTACTCAAAGTAGTGCCAAGACCGCTTGCGCACGGGCCAGAGCTATCGCCCACCTCACCAGCCGAGGTGATAGGAACTTCCGGCTTGTTTAGCTTCCCTGGCGGTCAGTTTTGGCTTCTGCTCCCAATCACGCCGTGTCAAGATTTTTCCTATTGTCTATGAGCATCACGGTACTCGTGCTGGAAGAGTCAGAGACTGAGTTGCATCCGAAAGTTTCCGATCCTGATATGAGATGCAAACGTCGAATCTCACGCGTGCCTTCAACCGTGGCTGCGTACAATGAATGGGTAAGAGTCCCAGCGGGGCTGTGTCCGCCTCCCACGGTACCCTCACAAACTTTATTTACTCAGCACTTCATCCAGAATCAACGATCAGACTGCTGCAACCTCCAACAAACGTAATGTTAGGCTAAACTCCCACTGGTGATCCACTGCTCACGTGGTCTTCAGCACATTCAGCTCTATTCGGGCCCTGAATCGGCCGCGCCCTCACTCCTCCAGTGACCCCGTGGGTTTGTCATTAGAATAGTGACTATTAGCGCCCGCGTCAACCTCTTCTGACCAGATCAGCTTCGACCTCGTCTAAGCTTTGTTCTCCTCGCAACAATCACTAAGCATCCCGCGAATCCTGTTTCCATGCTCCACCATTACCTCCACATACTGTAGCGATCGGTCGGTCCTCTATGGTAACGACTGGCCAACCTTATGAGTACAGCAACCAGTTGAACGTTCCTACACGTCCTGCCACAATGCCTTTTACTTGCAATCTTCGATCGAGGGAGGAAGGTCCAGTAGGTGTTCATACAAGCGTCATGACGATAGTCTCAGCATTCTCCCTCAGAAAACCATCGGAGCGAGCAAAATGGCACAGGTACCCTATCCGCTCGTACGCACCCGCCACACGCTCCGATGGCTTGAGGATCAACCAATGCTCGAGAGTGCCGTTCATGCCAAAGAGCAGGCCTCTGTATCCCTTGTCGACAAATTCCAAAGGTTCAGGAGCCGGCACATCGTATAAGATGTCTGCGGCACCTTTGTCGATCCATTTCAATGACCAGGATGCGCGACAGGCCTGAAATTTCTCGTCGTTGGTTAAGGTCCGGTTTCGAATTGTGTACCTAGTACTACACAGGTCCATTTGGGGGTTGACCCGATGTTCGCCTACGCGATAGTACCTCAGCTCGATAGGGACAGAAAGACCCCGCACAGTCAGCACACCATCTATGACCTCGCCTGTAGGATCTGGACTGAGAGTTGCAGCTAGTGTATTACTCGTGGGTTTAGCCATACGTGCAAATTCGCACCTTGCGTCGAGGACCTCGAGCAAGGACCGAACGACGTACTCGAACGTGACAGGGCCTTCGACTGCCGCCCAGCTCCATGACGGCGCGATGTAGGTCGAAGGCCTTTTGAGCGTGGGTGGTGTGCCCGAATCCCTGTGTTCGTGCCATGCAAGATGGTGTGTCACATTGAACTTCCAGAGCAGGGTGGTTTTCAATACGGCGATAAGGTATCGATTTAGTATCGGTATTGTATCAGATCGACCTGCCGATACCGATACTTCAATCGATACTTCTTGGCATTGTGGTACGTGCGTCGACTAGCCCAATTTAGCCGTTTCAGGAGGCATACAGAAAGAACTGATTGAATTTAACTTGCTGACTCAAGTATTTCGTCCGAAATACCACTTCGTTTCCAATGCTTTAAACACTCCACCTTCTCGAGGTTCTCAGCTCCCATCTGCGCCCTTTCCCACGAGACCGTACGGCGTGCCCCTGAAAAGATTCGCTCTGGTTCATCGCTCATGGCTGGAATTGATAGGATATCAATTGCCATGTACGATAACCTTGGCCAACGTTTCCTTTTGTTGATCTTGACACTACCATTCGAGGGCAGACATCTTCCCAATATCGTACGGTTCCCCATTGCTATAGTCTTCGTACTCATCCTGACTTGCTGGCCGAGCGTACTTTCCGAGATCTTGAGCAATCCGATCAAACTCGTCAAGATCCTGATCTTGAGAGGGTTTCTTTTCGTACGAGGAAGACGCGAGAGGAGAAGGAGCCTTTTCCCGGTAGGACTCCCAAAGCTCCTTGACCTTTTTAGGACTGGCTTTTGCCACTTTGCCTTCCAGTTCGCGCGAATATACTTTATGCGACGGGTTGGATGAAGAATGAGAGCGGTCGCGTAGATAGGCGAGTCGTCCGTTTTGCTGTAGTACTTATCGAAGGTCTCCCACCCCTTCCTAATCCGAGAGCTGAACTCCTTATCAGAAGCATGTTCAGACTGCCGTACGGTATTAGCATCTTCCAATCTAGTAGGGAAGTCTACTTACAAGCGCCTTTTCAAAGTACTGAACAAGGATATCCATCGTAAAGAGCACACGATCAATCGTTGCGTGGTCTCCCTGAGTTTCTAGGGTTGCTCGGTGGAATGGTTGAAGGAATGCCTTGATCGTACGAAGACGATCCCAGTCCTTGGGAGAGAGATACTCCGCCTGGAGCGTGGTAAAGTGGTTCTTTGAGTAGGTGTCAATAGCTCCCGCCTTTTGATCAGCCACAACTAGCATCTGATACCAGCTATTCCATCTCGTACGGTTATCAAGTGGGATCATTCTTCCTGCCAGGCCTTTGAACTCCTTCGTACGACTTGCAGAACTGCGCATGTGTACGACGATATTATGTAGCTTGCCAAGTGGCCCCATAGCCCGAAAAGCTGCCCGTTTCTCCGCCTCGTCCCCTGCTTCTCCTTTTCCTTCTTGTTCGTCGTACGACTCAAGTTGTTCCATTTCAATCAGACTCTGGAAAAGGAAGGCCTGCACGGCTAAGTTGATGATGTGACCAGTACAGCGGATCCGCCGATACGTAGAATCCCACTCGATCTCCTCTTTCTCCCAGAGATGGACGCCTACCGTACGGCAAAGCGCATCGTTTGAAGTGGCGTTGTCGCAAACGATGGAACCAAGCTTTCGTACGATCCCGTAGTCCTGAAGGACTGGAAGGAGAGTAGCGAACTGCTCTTCTCCACTATGGTTTGCTATCGTACGAAGGGCAAGAAGTCCTTTTGAGAGCTTCTCCTGGTTCCGGTCAACAAAGTGCGCGCAGACCCCAAGGAGAAGAAGCCGGTTTGGAGAGGTCCAGATATCAAGCGAAATATGAATGCTTGATAATGCTGATTGAAGTTTCTTTCGCACGACATCTTTTTGGGCTTGCCATGATCGGTCAATTAGCTTCGGGACTGTGGAGTGCGCTGTAATGAGATAGTCCTCCGACTCAGGATTAAGCACTCGACAAAGAGCATGAAACTCAAGCCATTCAACAACGCGGAAGGAGAGGTTTCGTACGACAATTAATGAGACCAATGCCTCATTGATGAAGTCTTGATTCAGGACTTTCCGGAGGACTTGAGCATTCATTTCTTCCGCTTGACCTAAGGAGTCTGCTTTGTTGTATAGCTGCTGAAGTTTTTCGAGTACTGCTGATTGTATTTGGCTTGGTTCCTCTTCGACGTGGATCTGATGCTTTGACTTGAGATGCTTTCGAAAGTTGGTGGTAACTGGATTACTGTACGGTGGTTCTTGCGAACAGTAAGTACAGTATAGGATACGAGCTCCATTTTTGAACTCGGGTTCTCCATCACGTGGCGCGCGAGTATGGGCCCATGTTGCATGAGCAGATCTACCCCGTTTCGATCTAGTTGAGACCGAATCTAGGATAGTTGAGGGCGCGAGAAGAGATGAATCTGCTTCAGAATCCATATTTCGTACGATTAAAGAAAGAATTAGCGTAAAAGAGCAAAGAGAAGGAGGAATTTGCTGAGGCGGTGAGTGAGGACTGCCAAGCAGAAGGAGTATCGATAGGTATTTGATACTTATTGATACTTATCGATCTTATCGATACCGAGTATCGATTGATCTCTATCGATACTAAAGTATTGAAAACCAGCCTGGTCTTCGATGCTTGTGACCGTTTCGAGTTGGTCCAACGGGGAAAGGTGGCTTGGAGCAATGCTTTCGAATGCTATACGAAGGCACTCGTGCGCGTACAGAGTATGGAGGAAGAGATCCATTAGATGATAGTCCTTTCCACTCAAGTCATCCTTGACAGCCCATCCTACCTGCTCTTCTGCATCTTGGACAAAAGTCGCTGAACACTGAATGCCAGTCAATCTCCTGAAGCTCGCTCTCAATTTGATCTATCATCTCGGACTAAAGCTTGCCTGATAGCGACTGCGGACCAGTGTTGTCAATCGTTCGTGGCAGGAACGGACGATGACATTTTCATCGTTCCTACCTTAGAACGCTAATTCCGGTCGACCGCGCACCCCTACTGAGGAATAGGAAATAGGAAATAAAAATAAAATATAGGAAGTAGGTAAGGTAAGCGACGGTGTGATGCAACAGACAGGGTGATGCAACAAAGCTTTGAAAAAGCCCCAAACTTTTCAATTTACTGCGCAATGGACCACAACACTCGCATGGCCAAAGCAATAGAGGATTTGCAGTCGCAAAAGCCTCCTAAATATGCTGCGACTGCTAGAAAATGGAAAGTGGATCGATCGACGCTGTGGCGACGATACAAAGGCGAAACAGGCACAATCCAAGAAGCCAACTCCTACGCGCGCCAGAAGCTCACAAACGCGCAAGAAGAGGTGCTTATTGGGCATGTGAACAAGCTTACGGATCGGGGCCTTCCGCCGACACAACAGATGGTTAGAAACATCGCAGAGGAGATTGCAAAGACCAAGCTTGGTGTGTACTAGGTTAGCCGCTTCTGCCAGCGACACCGTGAACGTCTCACTAGAGTGTACCTACGGACAATTGATCACAAGCGCAAAGTTGCGGATAACTCGCAGTACTTCCAACAATTCTTCAGCATAGTTAGTTTTCTCCTAGCTGCGCTATAGCAGCGTCCAGGCTGCTATTAATGTGAAAAACTAACCTATTTTACTTAGCTCCAAGAAAAGATACAAAAGTATAACATCAAGCCATTAAACATATACAACTTTGACGAGAAAGGCTTCTTGATCGGCTTGTCAAAGTCTGTAAGGCGTATTGTCGCTCGTGAAGCGCTGGAAAGCGGACGGCTGCTTGGTGCAAGTCAAGATGGGAGCCGGGAGTCCATCACGCTTGTTGCCTCCATTTGCGCCGATGGAACACGCATTCCACCGGCACTTATCTATAAAGGCGAGTCAGGCGACTTGCAGGACTCCTGGCTAGAGGATTTTGATGATCTACAAGACCTAGCATTCTTCGCCAGCTCGGAGAAGGGGTGGAGTAGCGAAGTACTAGGGTTACAGTGGCTGGAGCACGTGTTTGACCGCAACACAAGGCAAAAGGCAGCAAGAGGTCGACGCCTACTCATCATAGACGGCCATAACAGCCATGTAAACCTCCGTTTCATAGACTACGCGGACCGTAACCGGATCCTTCTTGCTGTTCTCCCGCCACACTCAACTCACAGGCTGCAACCTCTTGATGTAGGCCTGTTTGCACCTCTAGCGACGTATTACGGGCAAGAAGTTGATGCTTTCTTCGCAAACAGTCATGGCCTTACTCATGTAACGAAGCGGCAGTTCTGGAATCTCTTCCGCGAAGCATGGGAACGCGCGTTCACAGCGAAGAACATCAAAAGCGCTTGGGAAGCGACGGGGATACAGCCGTTCAATCCCGAGCGCGTGATTGCCACAATCACGCAGCAGAACACCACACCCGAGCCGCAACAAGCGAGAACACCAAGGTCAGCACGCTCCATACGCCGTGTGTTTAACCAACTGCAAAAAGAGGGCCATGTTACCGCAGGAGCGTCGCCTCTACTTCGCGCAGGCGAGAAGCTAGCCACCGAGAATGAGATCTTACGCCATGAGATACAAGGCCTACGGAAGGCAATAACGGAAGAGAAGAAGAAGCGCAAGCGAGGAAAGGCAATGGGCTTGCTTAAAAGGGCGAGAATCCTGGCCAGCCGTTGTTTTTCAGTCCTTCAAGGGTTGGGCGCGCTCGCCGGCAAGCAGCAGAGGAGGCAGAGTCGGAACGTCAACGCAAGCAAGCTATACAAGATCGGAGACTTCAATCGGCTAGAGCACGGGCAGAAAAAGCCCGTGAGAAAGAGGAGAGGAAGGCAGCGCGTGTAGCGGCACGCGATGCAGCAAACGAAGAGCGGGCTCGTAAAAAGGCCGAACAAGCAGCGGCAAAAGCAGCGCAACAAGCAACCAAGCTTGCAGAAGCTGCGAAACAGCGTCAAGAGGTTAGTATATGGAAGCAGCATAGCATAGCAGCAAAAGAAGCGAAAGAGAACGCTGCGAGGTCTAAGAAGAGACGCTTAGTGGAGGAGGAGCCGGTTGCACCTCGAAAGAGGCCTTGCGCAAAGCTTCCAGCACATCGCAGTGAGCAAGAAGCAAGCGTTTCGAGAATCACACTAGGTTCTCCAGAGCCTGAACCTTATAGTGAAGTGGCTTCTAAGGTGAACCCTTCCGCTCTACTTCACGCCAGCAAGATGCAGGCTGGACGCTGGTTTCGCAGCGGTCACGCTCCGGACGTAAGATAAAGCTTCCCACACGCTACCAATCGTGTATATAGTCGATAGATGGCTTTCGCTGGTGCTATTATATACTATTGCTAAGTTTGAAGCCTATGCAGTGACCAGTTGCATTGTTGTGTTGGTTTTTGTGCGCTGCGCGAGTCTTGATTGATTGATTGATTGATTGATTCCTACACCTCCTGAGGCCGGAAGGCCTATGAGGGAAACACGCTGATAGTGCGTCCTTAGAGTCATTCTGCCAACCCGCTTTCATCTTAGCCCATCTAGTAGCTACGCAGAAGAGGGCCAAGTCACCCTCCTATGAACGACAACAGACTAACCAAAGTCGAGAGGAGCGGTACGAACAAAGGAGAATCGTCATGTTCAGTCTGATTAATCGTGCCACACCACCTTGTATCCCCTTCCCGCTTCTTGCGTTTCCCTACATGTGCGTGGATTGGTGCAGCCGTCCAGTGGCCTTCACAAACGTGATCGTCGCCGCAACCAGCTGGTGGTCGGCCTTCCACTTTTCCTTCGGCCCACACAACAGTCTTCCTCTCCGATCTCTGTAGTCGTCCCATCCACCAAGTAGAGGTGCCACGTTCGCCGCCAGCTCTCCAGCTTGACGGGCTAGCAGCCTCCTCTGAGCGGTCCACTTCCTGCATCGGATCAGGAAGTGTTCCACCGTCTCTGGCTCACCGCACTCGTCGCACTCAATAGACGGCGCAGCACCGAATCGACCCAGGTATGAGTTGAGCCGACTCTTCCCTGTCCGCAGCTGGGCCAGGATTGCGGCATCCGTTGCATTCAGTCGACTGTAAAGCTCGTATACATGCGGACCCGGCGCGGCCTTGTCGATGTGTTGGGTGTGTCGGCACAGAAGCGATCGCGCAGTACTCTCTTGGTTCGCGCTCTGTCTCGCCTTGCGTAAGGTCACGGTCCTCAACCGTGTCACGTCTCCCGCCTCTCCGGCAGGATGTCGCGTCGCTTCTTGAGCTAGCTTGTGTGCCGCTTCATTCCCCTCGACTCCGGCATGACCGGGTACCCATCTCAGGAGCGTGCGGATTCCGTACTTTTCCCGTAGGCTGTTGATCTGCTCGAGGCAGGAAGCGACACTCTGCTGCCCGCTTCGCTGGTCTGGGTTGGCGAGTGCTCGCAGGGCCGCCTGGCAATCCGAAAAGATGTGCACCGTCCGTTCCCGGAGCACGTCGGCCGCTTCTGCCGTGAACTGGATTGCCCTTCGGATGGCCACCAATTCCGCCTGGAAGATGCTAACATCTTCCGAACTGCCTAGCCGTGCCGCGTGCTCCCATGGCTGCGTGCCGCTGAGACACACAAGTCCTATCCCCGCGCCCTCGCTGTTGTTCGATCCGTCCACAAACCAATACAATGCTCCACTCGGCCTGTCATTCGCCGCCGCAATCGCCCTCGCCCGTTCCTCGACGACAACCTCCGCTCCTGGCCACCACGGCGGGCAACAGAAGGCCCTGATCGTCTCAAGGTTCGACACATCGATGTTCTTACATTCCTCACTGATCCTCCAAAGCGGTGTGCGCGTCCGAGAGACTCTTCGAATAAGCTGCTTGACGCTCCAGAACGGATGTTTTCGATCGAGCGTGTGTGAGCTTATCCAAAACCGTGCCCTTTTAGAGGCAAGTCGAGCGCTGAGCGACGTGATCGACGCCTCTAGCTCGGCCGTCCTCAGCGCCGTGGTAGAGAACGCTTTGATGATGGCTTGCGCCCCTACCCGTTGCGACTGGCTCAGCAGCCGGACGTCCTTCCCTGTGAGCTTAGTGGCCCACACGTTGGACGCATAGTCCACTGTCGGGACCACTGTTGCCGTATATACCTGACGGGCCGCACGCGGGCCCATGTCTCGTAGCCGGCGCAGGGCTAGAGCGGCGTTGTGAGCCCTCTTGGCAACTCTAGCCACGTGCTCGTGGAAGAGGAGCTTCGCATCTAGGACGACCCCTAGGAGCTTGATGCTTTCCGACGATCGGATCGTCTGACCTTCGATATTTACCGTGGTCTGCTTTGCTTTTCTTAGGCTCCTCGTAAAGTGGATGAAAGCAGTCTTCTTCGCTTCGAAGCATGCCCCGCTCTCTCTAGCCCACCGCTCCGCGCTGGGAATCACCGAGCATTGTATCGCGGCGGTGTTTGTATCGACATCTGGCCCGGTCACCCATGCAGAGTAGTCGTCCACGAAGGCAATGGCACCCCCATGCGTGTCGATCCGTCTGTCCACGAGGTCTGCGTTGTATATGACGTAGAGGATGGGTGAGAGCGGCGACCCTTGCGGTAGTCCTGCCTGAGGCAGCGCGGTCGAGGCCATCTTACACCCGTTCACCACCATCTCGGCCCGTCGATTGGCGCAAAAGTCGCCAACCCACCGGACCAGCTCCTCGGGGATCTTGCGTTGACGAAGTCGGTCCAGGAGCACTTCTGGTACCACCCCGTTGTACGCCCCTTTCACATCGAAGCTGACCAGAGAGACCACACGCTGCTCTCTCCATGCGAAGTGGACTCTCTCCACTAGTGCCATGAGCGCCTGTTCGGCGCTCCTCCTTCTGCGCGCCCCGAAATGGCTCGCCGGGAGAAGGTCACCGTTCTCGACGTGGTAGGATATTCGGGTGGCAATGACTGCTTCCAACGCCTTGCCAAGGCTTGACAGCAGCGAGATCGGCCTGTATGCGTCGGGCTGCGTATAGTCTCCGCGGTCCAGCTTCCTCAACGGGATGATCTTCGCCTCCTTCCAGATCGCCGGCACTTGGCCAGTCGCGACGGACGCTTGGAACAGCTCGACCAGGTGCTGGTGAAGAACCGGCCAGAGCTGCTGCCAGACCAAGGCAGGGAGGTCACACGGGCCAGCTGCCTTGTTCGGTTTTGCTCCAAAGATGGCATTCTTCACCTCCGCGGCCGTGATGGGTTCTGCTGAGAGCCGGCGGGGCAGTGGGCCGGGCGGCGTCCCTTGTTGCTCGCAATCCTGCGTCCGGGGTCGCGGTGATGCGAAGAAGGTTTCGAGAAGCAGCTGGCCCATATCGTGGCTATCAGTGATCCGCTCCTGGTTTGGCCTTTGTAGATAAGCGATCTTTGCACCAGCCTCCGACTGTCCCGGATGGAGGTACTGTGCCGCCTTCCAGATGTTTGTGTGCTCGGCTAGAAAGGTCCTCCAGTGGGCTCTCTTCTGTGCCCGGATGGCTTTGTGGTATTCGTGCACGAGCTGGCGATGCCTGTCTACCAGATCCCGGTGCGGTTGGCCACTGCGCACCGCTCGGCGCACTGCCTTGTGGGCCTGTGTGCACTCGGCTCGCATGCTCGTAAGCTCTCTCGTCCACCATGCCTTGGCCCATGGCGAAGGCCTCGCGAACGGCACATGCTTTGCCACCGCATCCTGCACTGTGCGTGTGAGTTGGCATGCATATGCTTGTACGCCTTGCCTGCCCATGTCTAACGGGTGATTCTGTAGCCTTAGCGATACCTCCGCCCGGATCTTATCCCAATCTGCGTCTTTGTAGCATCGTCGCCGCGCCGGTACCGTCGGCGGGTACGCTATGTCAAAGCAGGTCATGATGGGCTGGTGATCTGTCCCATGGCTGACTTCCTCGACCCGGCACAACAGGTGCTCGTCGGCCAGTCGACCTGATGCCAGCATGAGGTCGATCGTGCTTTCCATATGGTCCTTGGACCACGTGGTCGCCCCCGTGGTAACAGGCTCCGTAGTCCTACTTCGTGCATAAACTCCACGATGGCGTCCGCCTCTCCTTGGCGACTACCTGTGCCCACGACATCGCCGCCCCACAGCTGGTCGTGCCTGTTGAAGTCACCCGCTATCACCAGCTCGGCTTCTTCCCCGTTCTGCCGCCGCACCTCCTCGATCGCTTGCCGTAGCAGGCCAAGCCTGAGCCTGAGGGCTGATTCCGACTCATGCGGCGAGTTTCCCATTCGGGGGATGTACACCGATGCGATAAGGATTACCCTATCTCCTATTCTCGCCGATGCTGCCGTAAGGTCCGGAGACGCCACGGGGACCGGTGACGCTTGGAACCTCCGATTGATCCAGATCATGCTCCTGACGAACGGCCACTCCCCGGTATGTGTGGAAGGAAGAATCGGGACCCACTCTGGGTGGTGGACCGGTGATGGCATCAGCCGCTGCTTTTCCATGACAAAGCAGTTCGGTTCGGATATCAAGATTGCTCCTACTCCTCTCATAGCTTCGTCGTTGAGAACACTCCATAGTGTTTCTTTCCGTCTTTGCACATTCAGCTGGAAGACCTTGAACTCCCTATTCATGGGGTGCGGAATAGACGTCGTAGCTGCTCGCGGTATATCGGGCATCCTCGGTCATCCGCTGCGTGTGGGCCACGGCATGAGACACATTGGGGACTCTCGGTTGCGCAACTCGCATGGCCGGCGCCGGCGCAATTCAGGCAACGTTGAGCTTTCTGGCAGCGGAAAGCTTGATGGCCATACTCTTGACAGTTGAAGCAGCGCGTGACCCTCGGCCTGTACTCGTATGCGGACGTGAAGCCTGCCTCAGCAGACACCGTCATGATTCTGTCACTGAGCAACCGTTCAGCATCTTCCTTCTTCTTCAGATATACTATAATCGAACAGTAGAGCTTGTGGGTTGCTGGCTTGCCCAACGTGGCGATCCTCATGATCGTTACTTTATTCTCTTGACTTAGCTCCTTCTCGAGGCCGGCCCGGATGCCCGTCTGTTCTTCGTTCATGATCTTGAGCTTGTCGACCCGGTCGACCTTGATGGGATACCATTGTTCGCCCCGCAAGCGCCCTCCTCTGAAGTGAGTCTCGAGCCACTGCGGCTGGCTGCGGATGAGCTCGGCTTCCTTCTCGCTCCGCACGATGACTCTGATCCGGTGGAGGTCTCGGTTCGTCTTGATGATTGCCGTTGGGGTTACCTCCTTTGTCGCTTGATGGGCGTGCAGAGCTGTTGTGACTAGGCGCTTGATCTCCGCTGTGTCTGTCGGTATTTGGCTGCTGCACCTGGACAGGTCGATGTTCACGCCCAGAAGCTGGTTCGGGTCTGCAACCCTTGGTTGGGAAGCTGAGCTGTTCGGTGAGACAGACGACTGTCCCGCGAACAGGGAAGACCACGACCTGTTGCTGACGTTGGCCCTGCTAGCTGATGTGACTGGGCTGGACTGAGGGCTGTTTTGCGTAGACAGGTTCGTGATCTGTTCCTGGAGCTTTCGAATCTCGTCATTATTCTGCCTTCGCAACTCATCGATCTCCTTTCGCATCCCATCGTTCTGCTTGCGCATCTCATCGTTCTGTTGGCGCATCTCTTCATTTTGCTTTCTCATTTCATCCTGGCCCTCCTGAAGCTGTTTAACCGCATGACTCAAGCTCAAAACTGTCTTTAGTATGAAATCCAACTTTTGCTCCATATCATGACCTCTTCCGCCTAAGATCTTGCTGTTCGTCTCCTTCGCCGCCTTCCTCTGCTGCGCTCGCGTGGAATGCGCGGGTGGGACCGTGCTCACCGACCCCGCACCCCCTCCGGCGTCGTCTACCTCCATGAGTAGCAACGAATTCACGCTGTGTGTGCCTCTTATTCCAGGAGCGTGGGGAACTGGTATCTCGCGTCGGCGTATCGTGGAAATCGAGCTCCTACCCATATCCACACGCGATGTTGATGTTTACATCCAACCAGCTGACTAAGCAGTCGTGCATCGCGAGCCGGAACCGTGACACCTAGTCGTAAAACCCCTTGTTTACCAGAGGAGCAGCCATGTATATTAAAGCCTCATCCAGCTAAGCAATCTACAAATCAAAATATAGCAGAACTTAGCAAACGATCTGAAGTGCCCAGAATGCAAAGCATATATGTCACGGACCTAGGCGAACGTCACGTGCGGTCGCGCTGACCAGGCGCGTCCGCAATATATCTGGAACGGACATTGTTTTCTCCGTTGCTTGTTGTTGTACGGGCGGATCCTCGATCCCTTCTTGCTCTTCGTGCTACGTCTTGTAGATAGAGGGAAAGATGCAGAATTCGAACCCTAACACTACGTAGCACCAACCTATCTCATGGCGGGACCTCAGGGCATTGTTTTAACCTCCGATGACGAAGATACCGGCGGTACACCCAGAGCGACCACTCCCGTCCCTACGCCTGCTGGGATATACGCGCTAGACTTTGTCAGCGCCGAACACCCACTCCTACCACCCGACCAGCACCTAAGGATTACGAACGCTGCAGACGCCAGAAGCCGCTTCCGATCCCACTCAGACTTCTGGTTCGACGTGATGGTCGCTATGCAACAGCGAGCGCACCCTGAGCCAGATCCGGGTCGGATTCAAGAACTCCACGATGACATACGACGATATATCCGAGAGAATGAACAGCTGAGGCAAGAGTGTCGTGGGAGAGACGCCGTTATTGACTTCCTACGATCAGAGCTTCGTCGAAGTGCACGCCTCTCCGACGAAGCAAGCTCCGCCATTCCCCCCGAGCATACTGAGCCTTCCCACGTGGGCCGAACTCAAGACCCCTGCGAGAACCAAAGAACCACGACACCTCCCTCCTCTCGGACAATTGAAGACCTGCATAACAACCCAAAGTTCCCAGATGCCCCGGTCTTTTCAGGGGATCGTGATGGCTTTGAGAGTTGGAGAGACAAGATTCGTGACAAGCTATTTAATAGCGCAGCACAGTACCCGACCGAGCCCCACCGAATTGCTTACATCCGAAGCCGTACAGATGGAGTTGCCTATCAGCAGATACGTGCTCGATGTCAACCCGAGCACCCGCGGTCTTTCCAAACCGCTGAGGAAATCTTGCAGGCCCTCCAAAACATCTACACCGATAGGAACAAAAAGACACGTGCCACTAACGAGCTCCGCACCCTCCGCATGGGTAGATCCAAGACCTTTGACGAGTACTACACCGACTTTGCCCGCTGCGTAGCAGAACTTGATTACTCTGACGACGCACTTATCAACCAGCTGGAAAATGGGCTAACCGATGAGCTTATCCGATATACGGTCGGCCGCGAAAAGCCATCCGACTACTATGACCTCGTCGAGTTTTACCGGGACATCGATAACCAGCTACGTTACCTGGACAGAAGAGTAGCTAGTCGCCATAGAGGCACTCGTGTTCCCGCAACAGGATTCGTAGGACCATCCAATGGCAGGGCCCCTGCATCTACCAATACACCACGCTCGACAGCAAGACATCCAGCTCCGACCACGCAAACGGACGGCCACGTCCCTTCTGCCGCAGAACGGACCCTGCTAGCGACACACGGACGCTGCTATAAGTGTGGTGAACCTGGACATCTAATCAATGCTTGTCCCAACCCACAGATGAAGGCGATGCCTCGCCTTCCATCACGCACACCTACGAAGCTGAATCAAGCCACGATCGATGCAGAGGACTCAGACACGCCGGGAAACGAGACGTCCTAGGTCATAGTCGCGACCTAGGACACACGGAAGAAGGTGCACGGTCGCTAAGGATTTCAGCTTGCTCGATCGGGAAGAAGAAGAAGAAGAAGAAGCTAGACAGCGATCATCTAGTTCTACCATGTACTATAGAGCCCGATAGCAAAAAATTGCAAGCAACCGCTCTGATTGACTCTGGAGCAAACGGAATCGCCTTCATCGACGAAACCTTCGCGCGCAACCACCATCTCCCACTCAGACCGCTACGCAAACCCCGTCGACTAGAAGTAGTTGATGGCCGCCAGTCAGTGACCGGCCAAGTGACTCACCTCGCAAGACTCCCTATCGACGTACGAGGGCACCATGAAGCCCTGCCCTGCTTTGTAACCAAGTTAAGCCAGCACCCTCTGGTGCTCGGGCTCCCCTGGCTACGCTTCCACGAACCTCTCATCTCATGGCGGCGCAACTCCCTAACTTTTACTCCTCGTAACTGCCACAAGAGCTGCGGCATCAGAAGGCCTATTGAAGTTGAGGGGATCCTACCAGACAGAACCACTCCTAATAAATTGGACATCTGCATGATTGGCGCCGCACCTTTCATTCGAGTGACAGATAGAGCACGGAAGACCCCTAAGGGCTACACAGTATTTTCGGCCTCTCTGCGGGATATCGAAATGGCGCTAGCACCCAAGGCAGTGGTTGACCCACGCGAGAAGTTACCCAAAGAATACCATGACTTCCTTGATGTGTTCTCTAAGCGAAATGCGGATAAGCTACCGCCGCATCGCCCTTACGACCACAAGATCCAGCTAAAAGAAGGCACTGAGCCGCCGTTTGGACCCCTGTACGACATGTCTAAGAGGGAACTCGAGGTACTACGTGAGTATCTTGAAGAGAATCTTGGTAAAGGGTTCGTACGAGCGTCCCAATCCCCTGCGGCAGCCCCGGTCCTCTTCGTTAGGAAACCAGGTGGTGGTCTAAGGTTCTGCGTGGACTATCGTGGCCTCAACGCCATCACGGTAAAGAACCGATACCCATTGCCTCTTATACGCGAGACGTTGGACCAGTTATGCCGAGCTAAGTTCTACACCAAGATCGACATCATTGCTGCCTTTAACCGCCTTCGCATAGCACATGGAGACGAATGGAAAACCGCGTTTAGAACTAGATATGGTCTATTTGAGTATCTGGTTCTCCCCTTTGGATTGGCCAACGGCCCCGCATCCTTCCAGCACTACATCAACGACGCTCTGCGGGACTACTTAGATATTTTCTGCTCGGCCTATCTTGATGACATCCTCATCTATAGTAACACGCTTACGGAGCACAGGCGGCATGTCAGGCTAGTCCTGCAACGCCTTCGGGAGTACGGACTCCAGGCAGACATTGCCAAATGCGAGTTCCATGTCCAAGAGGTCAAATACCTGGGCCTCATTGTGAGCACCAATGGTATCCGCATGGACCCAGCAAAAGTTGAGGCTGTGGTAACCTGGGCCACCCCTGCGAATGTCAAGGACGTTCAGTGCTTTCTAGGATTCGCGAACTTTTATCGACGGTTCATCCAAGGATTTTCAAAGATAGCTTCACCCCTCACGAGGCTTACGAAGAAGGATGTCCCGTTCGTGTGGGATCGGTCGTGCGAGCAAGCCTTCGAGGACCTAAAGACTGCGTTTACTTCGGCGCCAATACTACAGCACTTTGACTCGGACAAGCCAAGCACTGTCGAGTGCGATTCGTCTGACCATGTTAACGCTGGTTGCCTCTCTCAGCCCGACGAGAGTGGAGTTCTGCGCCCGGTCGCCTTTTTCTCCCGAAAGCTCTCACCAGCCGAGTGTAACTATGACATCTATGACAAAGAGCTCATGGCAATTGTCCGATGCTTTGAAGAATGGCGTTCTGAGCTAGAAGGAAGTGGTGTGCCAGTCCAAGTTCTCAGCGACCACAAGAACCTCCAATACTTTATGACGACTAAGCGTCTGAGCCGTCGACAGGCCAGATGGAGCGAGTTCCTCTCCAGGTTCAACTTTCAGCTCATCTACAGGCCCGGCAAGCAAGGCGGTAAGCCAGACGCCTTAACGAGACGCTCAGCGGACCTTCCGCAGGGCGACGAGGATGAGAGACATCGATACCAGCACCAGACAATCCTACGGCCGCACAACCTGTCCCCCGGAATGGCACCGGATATCTCTCTTCACACGAGCACCGTTAGCCGAGACGATGACGAAACGGAGGAACCATTAGACCAACTCATATCCGCTGCATACGAGCAAGATCCCACACCCTCAAGGATACTACAAGCACTACAGGCAGGAGACCAACGGCTGCCGGCGGACCTTTCTCGCCTGAAGATATCATTGCCCACATGTGCCGAGCAAAACGGGAGGCTATTTATACGGAATCGCCTTTTCGTCCCCGACTGTCCAGCCCTTCGTCTACGCCTCCTGCAATCCAGCCACGACAGTGTATCTGCAGGACACCCGGGCAAAGCAAAAACATACGAACTACTTTCCCGCAGTTACTATTGGCCTGGGATGAGACAAACAGTGCAGCGATATGTACGTAACTGCCACACCTGCTCACGATCTAAATCATCGAGGCTCCCATACCAAGGTCTCCTGCAACCGCTAGAAGCACCGACGCGGAAGTGGGAGGACATCGCCGTAGACTTCGTGGTCGACCTACCGGAGAGCACGTGCGAGACCACTGGCCAAGTCTGCCGGAACATCATGGTGGTTACTGACCGGCTCTCCAAACAACGACATGTTATCGGTTGTGCGTCCATCGAAGCCGTCGATACCGCCCGCCTGTTCCTGCACCACATCTGGAAGCACCACGGACTCCCTAGGACAATTGTGTCGGACCGAGGAACTCAATTTACATCGAAGCTGTGGCAACGTGTATGCCAGCGACTGGGCATATCTACACGACTATCCACCTCTTTTCACCCCGAGACAGACGGACAATCGGAGAATTCCAATCAGGTATTAGAGCAATACCTCCGCGCCTATGTCAGCTATCTCCAAGACGATTGGGCCAACTGGCTACCGATGGCTGAATTCGCAATCAACAACCACAAGTCAGAGACAACTGGCGTAACCCCGTTCTACGCCGTCTACGGCCTGCACCCACGCATGGGGAACGAGCCACCGCAAACGCTGCCGCAACTCCCAGCACGTCAACGGCTCGATGTAGCTACAGCAGACCGGTTTGCCGAACGAATGCAAGAACTGACCGACCGTCTGCATGAAGAAATGGTACTAGCCCAAGCCCGTTACACTGAGCAAGCGAACAGATCTCGCTCTCCGGCGCCTGCCTACAAAGAAGGTGACATGGTTTGGTTGGATGCTAGGAACCTTAACCTCGCTAGACCAAGCAAGAAGCTCAGTGAGAAGAACATCGGCCCTTTCCGCATCAGCGAAGTCGTCAGCCCGGTTAACTACCGCCTGCAACTCCCTGCATCCATGAAGATCCATGACGTTTTCCACACGAGTTTGCTACGTGCAGCCGCCGCAGACCCCCTGCCCGGGCAACACCAACCTCCACCGCCGCCGGTTGTAGTCGAAGAGGATGGCGTGACCACGGAGGAGTGGTTAGTGGACGAGATCTTAGACTCTAGAATACGGAGATATGGACGCGGACAACCAAGGTTGGAGTATTACGTGGGGTGGAAGGGCTACCCGCCTTCATGGCAACCTCAACACGACTTAATACCAGGATGCGAAGAAGCCATTAACGGTTTCCACATCCGTCGACCTGATCGACCCTCGCCTACTGACCTAGGTAGTCGCAGGAGCTCCTAACTCTTTGGAGGGGGGATAGTGTCACGGACCTAGGCGAACGTCACGTGCGGTCGCGCTGACCAGGCGCGTCCGCAATATATCTGGAACGGACATTGTTTTCTCCGTTGCTTGTTGTTGTACGGGCGGATCCTCGATCCCTTCTTGCTCTTCGTGCTACGTCTTGTAGATAGAGGGAAAGATGCAGAATTCGAACCCTAACAATATAGCAATGCTAATTTATAAGACAGAGCATACTACAGCCGACTAAATTATAAATATAACTCGTAAATATTTAAGATAGTGAGCTTTTAAAAAACCCCTAGGCTTTAACTATAAATAGCTAACTAACTACAGCCGGTTAGCGCGTCACATGACCGTCTATATCGTTGACACAGCGTGTCGGGCGAATCGGACGACTAGACCCTCGATCGCTGCACGGTCGGGCGATTGAGAAACTGCCGGCGAGGCCCTTTGGAAAGTCCGCTCGTTGCTATCATTTCCCACACAGAATTTAACGTATTTCCTTGAACAGTCTAGCGGGGGTTGTCAGATCATGATGGAATAACTATCGGTCGGATCGGGAGGCCGTGCCGTAGGCGACCAAAGTTTCTGGAGGGGCAGATCACGTGCATAGTGAGTATTTTGAGAATCATCGAGTGGAATCTCGTGAATCCCTATCCGCTGGATCGGACGCAGAGACCGAGTCGCGACTTGGCTATGGTGGAAATGCGGATTCGGAGCTATGTATGACGATGAATTCATTCTGGCACTCCTGTTGCAGTGCTCAAGTTTGTATTGATAATCTGGAAGCTAAGAATAGAGGGCTAAACGATCCTTGGATTTCGACTACGTGACATTTTCGGTAGGGCTGTTCTCTTCTCGAAAAGTTGAGACTGTACACTCTCGGCCATGTTTCTAAGCTCCCCGTGAAATCTTGATCACAGTGGTTCAAGAACAGCGTGACAAGCGGCACAGCACAGAAGGGTGGAGATGAATACAGGAGATAACAGCAAGGGTTATGATTTCTCAGAATAACTATGACCTAGCTAACCAAAATATCCATTCCCTTTTTCCCCGGTCATCTACGACTTAGACATCCTCTTCGAACGCTCAGCCGCGGTCATTATTGCATCCGTGTAGGCCGATCTGACTCCGCGCTTCTCCAACTCCAACAGCGCCCTTATCGAACACCCTCCAGGAGATGCGATCTTCTCTCGCAACACACTTGGATGATCTCCGGCCGGCACCAACTTCAGCATTCCGATTGCACTGTTCATGATAAAATTCTGCGCTTCTGGGCGTTTCACTCCTTCCGCGACGGCAGCATCTAGCAGGCCATCAATGGCCAACAGCAGCAGCGAGCCTGCGCAGCCGACCAACACGGCAGAAATATCAAAGTTGCTCTCAGCAATGAGCTGTGAATGGCCCACTTGATTGAAAACCCAAGATGCGATTTCAAGGTTTTCTTTCGATAGCGTTTCCGTGTTGGCCGTGTAAAGAGTCATGGCCTCTCGGATGTTCGCAGCCATGTTGGGCATTGCTCGGACGACCTGAAGTGGTGGACTTTGATCTTGCTCTCCACTACCAGTCAGACGCTTCAATTCTGTGGTTGAGATGCCGGCCATGATGCTGAGGATGAGCTTGCCACGGAGAGCCTCGCGCACACCCGGGGTGCCGAAGACGTCTTCCCTCTTGACGGGCTTCACAGCGAACAACACCACATCTGCTTCTTGGATGGCGCGTACATTGTCTTTCTGCAGGAGAACCTCGAGACGGGACGAATGTTGGGAGAATTCCTCTTCAACGCGACGTTTCGAAGGCTCAGTGCCAACAGTGGCTGTGAGGCGTTCAACACTGACGGTGCTTTTGTCCAGCGGATCGAGTATTCCTCTAGCGATTGCAGTTCCCAGTGTTCCTATCTCCTCGGATTCGTTAGAAGGCTGGTTTGTGTTTGAGATGATGATTTGATCAAAGGATCAGTCTTACCGCAGCCAATAACGGCCACTGTTATTGGGGTAGTGTTTACCATGTTGGCGAGTAACTAGAACTGATAACTTTTTTTCCCCCTAAATTTGAATAAGGACTGGAAAGTCGATTGGAAGAAGAGGGTGTAGACAGTGCTTGTCAAAGTGCGAGGTCGGTCAACAAAGTGTATTCATTCACCCAGTTTTGAATGTTCGATAGGTATACTGTCCTGTTTATCATCTCTTCGGATGTTGTCAAAGATGGACGTGATGGACCGAGAAAGCGGCAATCCGATTGGATGTTCACCCGGTGCAGGCCGTCTTATCATGCTGGGGTGTCTCGGGCCGGTATTGCCAAGGGCCTACGGTCATCACATCCGATGACGGGTCAAAGAAAGCATTCCGGCATGACTCAAGAGGCTGGCATTAACCATTTAAACTCACAGATAAATACATCTCCTCGTTCTTCACATTGAAAAGAAGAAAAATCCAAAATAAAGGCTGTGAACCTCTCATCTACTATCATCTCCAACAATAATGGCCGTCATTGAACCCGAGCAACATTGGCTGCGACCTACACCCCACGTTCCCAACTCGAAACTCCCATTTCTGGTGTACCGGGGTGTGTTCAAGGGCCAGAGCGCCGACGAGACAAAGAAGCACATCGAGGCCAACAAATGGCTGAAGGGGGCCAATGGAAAACGTACAAGATTGCACATTTCCATACCAACACGCATGAATGCTACGCTGTCTTGAGCGGAGAGACCCTGTACGAAGTTGGCAAATCACCCATTGACGATGAGTTCGACGCCGACGGTAAGAGAACTGGGTTTAGGGTGTGGCTAGAACAGGGTGACGTTTTTGTTCTCCCGGTACGCAATATACCTCTTCTCAAAGGGTTTGATTCATCGAGATGTTGGGGTTAAAAGAGAGGGTAAAGGCTTATTTGATACTGCAGGCCGGTATCAGTCATTGCTCAGTTGAGTCAGTAGGAGACTATGAACACATGGGCTTCTATCCAGAGGTAAGGGCGCAGCTGGTTCGTCTTTAGCGAAGAATGACGTACGTTCTCTAACGGGGCGTTTTAGGACTCACCAAAGTGGGATATGAACTTCGGCAAGGAGCCTCCTGAGCAAACTCCAAAGCTAGGAGACAAGGCCCAGAGCGTACCTATCCCAGACCTTGATCCAGTCTATGGCGCTTTGGGACCGTTGCCGAAAATATGGAGAGAGAATGAGAACTCTTGAAGTTGAAACTATAGAACTGTTTGCTATACGGATGATTGATGATATCATAGTTAAGCATTACGTTTGGGAGAAGATTTTGGGAGAAGAAGGGTCAAGGGTAGAAGAAAAGTAGGTAATAGTCATATCACTCGGCTGGCGATGATAGACGATCCACAATATGTATCTACTAAGTTATATATATAAGAGATATCCCTATTATTAAACTATAGCTGATAGATAGTGTTTTCTATACAACTAAAGTATCCATACAAACCTCTATTCATTATAACCTAGTCCACTATTACTTCTACTCTTTGCATGATCTCTTATAGAGTAGCCATTAGTATTATACTATTATAGCACTAGTGCTTCCATTATATTTAGATATAAGAGATAGATATTTTATTGTATGAAATTGTTATATAGATTTGGAGTACAGTTCTAAAATTCGCTAAGAACAGCAGAATACCGGATCAAGTCATATGTAAGTTAGAAAGAGATTATTAATTATAAGCAGCTAGGAGCCGGAGGGCTATCTAGAGCTAGCTGTCTTGGCGTCACGTGGTGATAAGGCTATCCCATCTCCTGGCAAAGTGAGTGATTCGAAGCGAGCCAATCAGATTGCAGGCTTTCTCCCGGGTTGACCTTCTGCTCGATTACTGCCCAATTTGGACTATTCATGAGGCTGTAGAGTGCTGAATTGGTGACGTATAACATTATCTATATACTTGCTGCCTCTCGTGCGGATTGCAGGTGTTCTGCCCAGCAGTCTGGCCTCTGGCAGAGAGCTACACAGCACAGCGTACAGCCTGACGTTGATTTGGGCGGCCTATCGCTGCTCTGGCGCTGCCTCTTGCGTATACTGTTGCCAGATAGCTCCTTCAGCGGCTTCCTACCAGCTGCTCCTGGATATCGTGGTGATACCTTCCTACCAGCTGCCTCACAGGTCTTGCAGTGGCTCAGCCTTCCTCCACTGTATCGTGTATGCTCATAATCGTCCTCCGCTGGGTACACAAGGTCCGCTAGAGGCACAGCTCTATCGTAGTGGCTGGTAGTGAGGCGCTCTGAAAGCCTGAATAGCTCTGTCGCGAGATCTCGACGGAAAATGCGTTGTTTGGTGTAGCGCTCGCAGGGTAGGTCTGAATCATGGTATTTGGCGTGATGAGAAAGCTTGTAGCTGTTGACGATAGCTACATCAAGAAGCCAGTGCCAGAGAGGCTTCCAAGACTTGAGGTGAACTCGCTGTGTGTTGTAGTAGACCCGTAGCTGATCCGCCTGATCCACACCGTTCATGAAGTGGTTGTAGAGCTCAATGAACTCAGGAATCTCGAGTTCCTTAAGAGCCTCATCGCCAAACACAGCACGGGTAGTTCTGGCGTTAGTAGCTGTTAGAGGAGGCCTCTTTCGTAGCTTCTTGATGAAGTCAGGATTGCCTTTGAGACGTTAGTAGCTGCTGGAGGAGCCTTGATAGATTCACCTTTTGAGACCGTACTCATAAACAAGACAACGTTCTGATCTTTCCAGGCGAATTGTAGGACCTTGCCGTCGGCTGAAAGACAGCCGTACAGCTTTCCCCATGGGATCTGGCCGCTGAAGTCGGTTTTTAACTCTGCTAGCGATGGATCTAGCCCACGATTTCTCTCTCGTTGTTGTGATTTCCGTGACTTCCGTGACTCCTGGGATTTCTGCTGTGACTGTTGCTGTGACGGCTGCTGTGACGTCTGCGTATCTTCAACCGTTTCTGCCATCAATTCAGCCTTGGTCCTCGTCGTACGAACCGTCCCAGCAGCGCCAAATCCCTCATCGCGGAGCGTTGATAGGAGGCGGGCTGACGTGAAGAGGTTATCCAGCCACACAACGTGCCTGGAGTCGTTTTGGATACCAGCCTGGAGTAGTAGATCCAGCACAACCGCTTGAGTAGCTGGAAACCCGCAATCTTCAGTCCAATAGTCATCCAAGTCTACTGGTCCTATGCCTCTTGCGTGATACAGCCAGTCTAGTATGTAGCCGTTGTTCGCCAAAGCCCATATCTTAAAGCCTTCAGGAATAGGTTTAGACGGAATCTTGACCTTCTCTTTTGCCCTTCCCTGAAAGCGTTGTATGCACTCATCTACAGCAAGGTGAGTAGTAGGATTCCAGTACTTCTTCGCGGCGGATCGGATGTGCTCGTTGAGAGGTTCAAGCTTCTGAAATATCGCTGGAATAGCTACCTTGTTATCGTGCTGCTGCTCCTGCTCCTGAAGCCCTTTTGGTGCAGATATATGGAAGAATCGATCCAGCTGCTGCCATCGTTTCAGGCCAATATTTCTTCGTACAAGCGGGTGCAGAGGCCCCTTGCTACCGTCCGTATTCCAGTATTCAGCAATATTAGACTCCGGATGTAGGCCCATGTATATATAGGTCGCGATGTACGCAAGAAGCTCTTTTGGTGTAGTATCAACCCATGACCTGGCGGCCTGCTGGAGTGGCTTTTGCCGGTATATTGCCGCATACTCGTTCGTGTGCCGTGTAAGAGTCTCAAGAAGCTCATCTGTAAGAAACAGGTCGAATACATCGTACGGACGTGCTGGATTAACGTGCCTAGGGAGGTTTGAAGCCGTGTGCCAGTTATCCAGAGGCTGAATATGCATCGGTTGGTACTCAGGCAACTGCCATGGTTCAGGCGGCGCCTTCCTGGGCTTCTTACGCGGTGAGGACGTTTCTTGGGGGTTGGTATCATGATCTATATCATCAGAAGTACGGGTTCTACCCATGGCGTTGAGGAATGAATTTATTTAGCTATCTACACTGCATCAATCGCTTCTGGTGTGGTAGCGCCAAGACCTTCCTGCGCACGGACCACTTGAATCACTCTGCCAGGATATGGGATGGTTTCACGGGCTTGTTCCGCTACTCCTGTTTTGCTAGAGCTTTATTTTGTGGGCTGCTGGATGAAATAGCGCTGGCCAACGATGTTAGATTAGCTTTTGTAGTTTAGCGGGGTCCCCCTGGGTGCATTGACGCCCTACAGGGCGTAAGAATCCATCCATCCATCCATCACCTCCTACCCCTTGCCCTCCACTTCGATTGCTGGACGCCCATGCCCGCCGAGCCCGGGGATTGTTGCAGGCTAGGCGGGGATGCAGGGCTTAGCCCATGCCGCTGCAGACTGCGCCGTTGCAGACTGACAGGGCCAAGGATTCTTCATCCATGCAGAATGCGACAAGCCACATTGTTGTCTGCGGAAGCGTTTTCAGCGATGCCCTTGGCCATGACCGTCCGAAGCAGCCCAGCGGGTGATCGGATGGCAGACGCTCGTCTTTGGCGGCTTTGAAGCTCTCACGACGAGGCCGCCGCATACGCCTCCTTGATGACGGACGGTTGAGAACCTCCATCGTCAAGGACTCTCTGCTACATTCCCTTTTCGAACTGGCGTCGGTAGTTCAGTGGACGTCCGTCAGTCGTCGGCCTTAGCCCCACAGCAACCCACGCCGCAAACTGCTACGGCCGTTCGCGATTTGAGGTTCAGTGTGGACAGAAGAGGGCAGAGTTGTGTCCTTGATATCTTTCCTGGCAACTCTGGTGGTGGCCGTTGAGTGCTCCGTTGATCGCTCGATGATCCCAACGCGCAAGTGCCGAGAAGCTCGTTAACCTGCGCAACGCGAAACCTTCTTTCCTGGTGGCGCCTGCGAGAACGGTCTATTGAATCGAAAAGCATCTGGGACAGCCTTCTCGGCTGGAGCTAGCGTCAGTTCGCGTGGGTGGGCTTGTGCAGCGGCCAGGGCTCTTGCGTGTGTCCAACGTCCGGCGTCGTTGATGCTTGATGGAGCCTTTATCGTCCTCATCTCACCCATCTCATCCCCCAGCGTGCCGCTCCGTTGTTTTCAGCAGCCTCCACGTCAAGCAGCAGCAGCCTCCGCCGCCACCATTACCTGTTACCTGGAACTGTTCCCGCCTGGCCGAGCTTCCGAACCAGCGTTGGTCCCGGCGTTTTCCACGCTTCTTCCATCGACGAGAATCGCGGGGGTCAACAAGCTCTATGTCTTGCAGGCTAGGAAGCCTGAGTCGTAGCTAACATAGTCCGCAGCAATGATCCACCAGGTTATAAGAAGCTTGCTCGCTGATCACTATGCTTTGTGTTTTACTCTTCTGTCAACACTAACAATAACGGATTATTGCGAGGTACGAACAAATCTCTACTTGATGTTCATGCATATTGATTGTCCTTGCACCTGCAGCTTCACTCATTCGACATTCGCTAAGGCTACTAGACAGAAACAATGCGCTACCTCTCTTAGTTGCTGGAGCTGAAGCTTGAGCTGGAGTTTGCAATCATTGGCCGAACCTCGATCTCCCTCAGGAATTATTCTACGGCGTCTGGAGGCTGTCTCCCAGTCACTTTCGACCGCTGTTGTTGCACTTGGACATCTATCGTGGCCCTACGCTACAGGTACGGAGTCTCAGCTTACCACTCGTAACGGCTTTACCTTATTCAAGGTAGCTTACGATTAGCTGGATTCCGGCTGATATTCCGCGTTTGTTGTCAGGTCGCTCATATCTCTACCTAGAGCGTGGTTCTGTCAACCAGCGTTGCTACAATGCCGCCTGTGTCGGATCAAGGCCTGACGAACAAAGACCGCTTCGAGATCGCATTTGGCGTTCTTACATTCCTGCTCGCTAGCGTCTCCATCATTCTCGGCCTCGCGACATGACATCTGCACCGGCAGTCGGTCGCACGAAGAAGTATGTGCATCGACTCGGTCGACTATGGCTGTGTCGATCAACAATTGGCTAAAGAGACATAGATGTCTATGAACTTGCCTAGGGTGTTGCGCGGGACGACGGACTCGGTAGCGACGGTTTGTGACGGGTTTCCCGGCACGCCGCCCCACCGGATGCTTCGCGTGGCCGACCGGCGGCTATACCTCGAGCAGCTTAGCGGAATCTACGCCCTGCCTTGGGGCTGGAGTCACGAAGATGATGTCGACCACGCTTTTCGGAATCTTGCCGGCGATCGTCCTCCAAATCGTTCTTGTTATGCCGGACATTTCATTTGAATGTTCTTTTTGTTTCTCTATACCAACGTTTAGAAGCTGTTGAGTGATGGCCCCTGTGTTTTCGAGGATCCTCCGAGGATCTACTGGACTTTTCATGCTGGTATGCGTGTTTGCATTTTGGGTGTATTTTGCTCGAACCTCACGATTCTGGCCATCATAGAAGAGTCAATTATGGTCTACACCCGCGACTACGCAGAGAGCCAGCTCGATCTCAAATCCAAGATATCCATCTTCCATGAACTACCCCAAACTCCATGCGCAAGGCCTTTACAATTCCCAAGAACCCATGTCATCCTTTACTGTAACCGACTTCTCCTTCCCCAACGGCCCGAAGTACTCCTTGAACGCCTTGGCAAGTATCTTATCGCTCAGCTCCATATGCGCACCCGGCGCTTCCCTAAACACCAGTCCCTCCTTCTCATCCAACCTCTTCAGCCCCAGCCAATCCTCCGTATAAATCGTCCTATTCCTCAGCGGCGTAACCTCCTTACTCGTCTTATTAACCTCCGCAAACCACCCACTCTCCTTCGGAATAATCGTAACATCCTTCTCAAACACATACATCACAAACTTCTCCAGCCCCGCCAGACTCTCCGCATACGTCTCATTCTTCACCTCGCGCTCATTATTCACATCCGCCAAAAAGTTCGAATGCGCCAGATACTCCTCCGTCGGCTCCCCCGTCGAGACATTAACCTCGCGGTAATACTGCGCAGGCACAACCCGACTCTGCACAAGCCCCGTCCACGTGTTCGTCCGCAGCAGCCCCATGGCGCCCTTGCAGAGCCAGTCCGTCGCGCCGCACGCCTGGAAGTCTGCGATGCCGTTGTGCTGCGCGCCGAAGGTCACGAGGCTCCGGACTGGCGGGTTGTTGCAGCGCTCGACGTAGGCGCGCAGGAACTGGCCGCCTTGAGAGAAGCCGAGGGCGTCGACGGCGGGCGCGGTGGAGAGGATAGGGTGCGCGGCGAGGTCGGCGCAGACTTGCGCAATTTAGAGCGTTAGGTTGCCCAAGAAGGTCGCCGTGCGGTCGGAGGAGGGGTCTTCATTCAGGCGGATGTTGTAGACGAAGGTTCCGGGGTGGATGCGCTCAGCGAGCTCGCCGACTTCTTTGAGGCCGTCCGCGGCGTAGTTATCACCGAGGCCGTGCCATATGATTAGGGGAAGGGGCGTATCGTCGGAGGAGAGGGTGGAGGGAGCTGGTAGGGCGGTGGTGAGAAGGGGGAGGGAGAGGGCGAGAAGAGTCGGAACGAGCATTGTTGAACCGCAGGACGCCTACGGAGGTTGCGAGAGGACGCAAAGGGATGGTCTCCTGCCACTTGAAGGCTCCAGGTATTGAAGATGGATGATGGCGAGACGGCTGGCATGGCTGGCGTGGCTCGGCTGGGGGCTACTCTAACCCACATTAGGCAAGGCGCAGATCGACGGCACGTTGCAGCCGCCTTAGCGCGCCGAGATCTGACAGTTCAGCCTCAACCGGGTTGGTGGATCAACCATCGATCAAGAACAACAAACACAACACAACCTTCGTCCCGGTCTGCCACGTTCCCGACTTACTTGACTGCCCTTGTGCGGAATAGATTGCTCATCTCCGCTCTCATGCTTGGGAAGAGGAAGCGCTCCGCGTCGACCGAGAGGTACTACGACCATCGCGCTTTTCGTCCGCTACAGTGCTAACCACCACCCAGTGCCGACCTACCATCCAGTCTCACCACTCCACCTACCTCTCAGTCATCTTCCGCGGTCCTCCCGCTTACTGCGGACAACCTATCAGCTCTTGATTCCGAAAACTCGATGCGTCCAAAAGTGCCCGGTAATCCAGCAACACCCCGAACACCGAGAAGAGCCAGATCCGTTGATTCAAGCTCGGGTACCGCAACGACGTCGAAGCAAGCAGCCGAAATCGCGCGGACTCTCCGAATCATCCGCATTCGCATCCTTGAGCCTACCACAACCCTACCCGAAGGGCTCGAAACACTCACCGAATGGATCGTGGACAACCCGCGCGACCACTCTGTTTCGCCGATCAGCAAGGATATCCTGCGCATCATCAAGGCGAACACTAAGGAGAATGAGAAGACATTGGTGCGGAAGCTTGGACGATGGCTGACGGAAGCAAGTGAAGAGGAGAATGAGGCCGCAGGAATCATCAGCAGCGATGACCGCATGTGGGAAGCCGGCTGCGTGCCGATTCTCGAGGGCACCAGCGATGAGATTATCAAGATGCTGCAAGACTTCTACACTACCCCCACGCCGAAACCGGATATTACATACGGCTTCAAGTTTGAGTTCAGCACCACCGAAGAGCTTGTTCTTGGCACGCCCATTGTACGCCGGCTCCTGGATATCTGCCATGGCGCGTTCTTCCCGTTCCTTACCGTTGAGTGGGAGAGTACGTGGAACGGAGGAACGATGGCAGCCGCGCAAGTGCAATGCGCACGCAACGGAGCTGCTGCTGTGGCCGCCATGGATCGCCTTTACCGGGCCGCCGGCCTTACGCCGACTCCTGCTGACACTTGCCACTTTAGCATGGGTATCGACCAATACTGCGTGTACTTCCATATTCACTGGCGCTGGGAGGATGAAAAGGGCAACGTCTTCTGGGAGATGACAGACTTTGACAGCTGCACGCTGCGCAAGGAGAAGAATGTCCAGGCGCTGCGCGGGAACCTGTATAACATCTTCAAGTGGGCGAGGGAGACGAGATTACCGCGGATAAGGGAATATATCGCCAAAATCGATCCGCCTAGTATCGCTCGTTCTGCTTTACGTTTGTTTACTCCTCCGGCCTCCGACATTGCTCCTGCGGAGGCAACTCCATCCCTTTCCGCGGTCACCTCGCAGACGGATGAAGGTGTCGGCATCAGTCCGAACCTTGAAACAACAACGCAGATCGCGCAGTCTCCCACGACCAAATCACCTGATGCAAAGCGCAGAAGGATCGAAAACTGAGCTTCATGTCCTGATCTCAACTCTTTCTATCTCAACATCAGATCAGCGGAGCGAAGGGGCAAAGGTGGCAAACTTCCCTTTGAGGTGAGCACATCATTCATCAATTATATTAGTCCCAATCTAACAAGCGCTTGACAGGTAGTTGACAACAGCCGCAGAATTCACTCCTTCACCAGCCTTGGAAACACCCCCTGCGCGAGAGCAATCTCCTCTATGACATCGTCCGCCGTAGAGAACGTCGCGATCGCAAACGGCGCACCGCGCAAGCTGCCACTGCCATCGATGTTCAGCTGGCAAACATTAGCCTCTACATCCGGGTAGCTCTTTGCGTAACTCCTGATAGGAACCTTGATCGTGATGCTCTGACCTTCCTCCACGCCCGGGTGCCCTGGTATCGCAGCACCAAAGCTAGGTCGCCGACGCTCGTCATCGTGGTAAGATGTTCTGGCCCGAAGATCCTCTCGTGAATCGCAAGCGTACGTATCAAGTTATCGAACGCCACTTGATATCTTCCGTGAGTGTGATCGAATATAGCAGCATTAGCGAGGAGTGTTGCTTGGCATAGCTGATATGTCTGAGGCTCAATGGTGTATCCAGCCACAACTTGTACATGTGGGTAGAGGCTTTCGCATGTTCTCCAGTTCTCGTACATGCCCGGTGGGAAAATCTCAGACAGGACTTTGGTGGCCTCTTGCCGCCATTCGCTCAGTTTGCCCTTCAGCTCGAGCCATCGCTGTAAGCAAATTTGCACCAGCCTGTGTATCTCGAAGCTCATGCCTCCCTTCTCTGCGGTGATCAAAGAGAAGGCTTGCAATGTCCCAATGGCGGTCGTAAAGTTGATCATCCGATCATCGCTCTTGCGTAGGACAGATTTTGGAATCCCTTGCCGGTCAAGCACTGCCATAAGCGACAGCGTGTCCGCCGCCCGTGGCTTTTGTCGCGTGATCTGGTTGAAGGAGAGTTTCCACGTTCGAAACACCGCATTTTGGGTATGCATATCTCTTCTGGGGTCTTCGAGCTCTTCACTCAGCAGATCCTTCACATCAGCGTCGCTGGCTTGAAGGACTTGGAGATAATCTGCGACGGTGATGTTGTTCTCGGTGATGAATGCTGCAGCCTGTGAGATAGCAAGAGGCAGATGGCCGAGAGCCTGGACAAGCTCCTCCCAGTCCGTTTTGTTGCATGCATCGACTTCGGAAACCTTGGATCGCAACAGTTGTTCGGCTTCTTGGGTCGTAAATGGTGATACCGAGATCGGCTGCTCTCTGTTCGCTAGCTTCTCTCCTACGCGTCGATCTCTTGTTGTTATCACTGACCCGTTCGGGCCCCGTGAGATGTACCCGGCTATTGGTGTCGCTATGCGGCTTGCTCGCAGTGCAGCAGTGGAGCTTACGCCGAAAAAGGCTTCCGCGTCATCGGCGTTGTCCAGGACAAGAAGCCATCGATCATTCTCCCTTCGCTAAGCCATTCGAATACGAGCTGAAGAGTATCGACCTGTGGGTCTTGCCAAACAGGCAGGCGAGCCTTTCTTGCAATGTCTCTGTACGCTTGTTCGAACCTTGTCGTGGTGCTTGCGTGTACCCAAAACACGCAGCTTCTGGGATGCCGTTCTCTGTATCGGTAACAGTACTCGATGGCGATCTGGGATTTGCTAACGAGATGATCCTCCGTTACTAACTTTGCTGATATATGGGGCAATCCTACACCATGCAACACCGAGAAAGGCGCGACTATGGTTCAGTTGGATTTAACATACCCTACGCCTCCAATCCCAGAAAGCGCAACTCGACTCTGAACTGCGAGTCTCTGATCAAGTTGATCCATTATGTCTGAGCGTCCGACGGACTTAGGATCCCGCTCGAATGGTACAGCAAACATGGGCATGAACTTTGTCGGTTGCAGTGTGGAAGTTCCGGTCGCTTGGTGGTACGTTAACGTCTGGACGTAGCCCCGGAGTCGCTCCGTTATACGCTCGACAGCCTTCTCCTGGCCGACGCTCGAGAAGGCTTTCAGCCCTTTTCTCCATCTAGAGTCGCCTTTAGCGGGCAGTGTCTTGACTAGGACATCGTCGAGCAAATGAACTTGCGAACGGCATCCCTCGACGACGGAAAGGTCTGCTTTTTGAGTATCGTAGTCGATATGGCCCGCCTCGGCTTGCGTCTTTGTACGCTGTAGGGTGTTGAGCAGCAATGGCAACTGGTCCTTGATGTCTTGGAGGGTTTGAGGAATTTTGTCGAGATCCGACTGAAAGCCATCAAGCCGACCGATGATCTTCGAGCTGAGATCGACAAACTGAACGATAGCTGCGACGAGGCTGACGGCAGCAACAGCTTCAGCCATTGAAAGTGTCTCCCTGCCTGGCGGAATTCATACACGCTCTCTGCTCAGCATGCTCACCCTTATCGCTCCAAAGCGTGGCTACTTGTTCATCCCGGTGACGGCTGTCCAACACTTTTCGTAATCATTCATGGAGAGGACAGATTATCGAACTCGCATTGCGGAACAGCCAGTCTTCCATGTCTTCGAAATGTTATGACAACGACTACATGGCATTGCAAGCAGGGTCTACATGTAGTGACTCGAGGAAAGTCGCACCTAATCGACTGTACTAGAGATGCCAGCTAGTGGTTTTTTTTAACGATCGATTGGTGAGGTTGTGCGGTGCGAGTTGCCAAAGAGAATCAACGACGAGTCCAAGGAGAAACCGCTTCTTCAGGTTCGCATTACACCAAACTGCTACCTTGTGTTGCTCTATGCTGTATTGCGCCTAGCGTCGCATGACCTTGACGGATTAGAACAGAAACCGATAGGCCCAAAGCCGTTAGACCCAGAGTGGACCAATGTCTGACCCAAAACTGACCAGAAATCGACCAAGGATCGACCAACAATCGCCAGGACCAGCACTCATGCAAAGCGAGTGGAACTATCCAGGCACGCTTTCTCACTTAGCGTACATATAACATGGCACTCACTTAGCCTGAGAATATGGCTAACATGCTCGATCAATTGTTGACGCTAGTCGTACCATGTTGAGGAGTCTAGGATACCTCAACTACTTTACTACCCTTGTTTAGACGCAAAAAAACACCTACGATCGGTTTCCCAAGCTCCGGACGACAAAAGCGCTGCCGAGGAACTTCCTGCAAGCTGGCTGAGGCACCTCATTAGGTATGCCACAGTTGTTGCAGTCACTTGCACCGTATCGGACATACGCGAAGGCAGAACTGCACACCGTTTGCGATACCCTAAAAGCAAATGACATTAGATTTAGGTGTCTCGCTATTCTGAGAGCTGATGGAACCGCCGAGTTTTGGCATGAGAGGGGTGACATGAAGGTGGCGGCATGAAAAGAGCAGCCCTCCAGAATCGGCCTTCGACTACTCCTCTCTCTCACTTTGCGGTGTGGCTAGTAAGATGGCATGACAACACGACCTACTTTGCTCAAGTCCTTCCAGCGCTCCAGTTCTGATTCCCGTTTGAGAACGGACCTGCAGGCGTTACGGAGACATTCCTTGATTTCCTTCAGTAGCCGGCGGTACTTCTATTAGCCACTTATGCTACGCTCCAAGACCGGCCCTCGTGATGTTTTCCCGCTTGGAAGTGTTCTTCCTCACTGACAGCACTTTCGGATACCCCAGCCTGCTGTTTCGTTTCCATGCGCGTCTGGCCGGTATAGCTGCCGAGCGGAAGCGTGGTCAAAACGCTCCGGAAACAGTAGGAACTAGATCCCAAAGCGGAACTGGGGCATTCCCGGTGAGAATGGGCCCGACATCTTATACTAGGAACTCACAGACATATGGCTAGCCGGACAAGAAAGACTGTTAAACGACGGGCAAAATCATCTCCCTCATGTATACGGCTTCCATCCGGTGCAGATATCATTAATGCCATCCTTAAAACCTGAAGGTACCAAGCTTTCCGTTTTGCCAGGCGTCGTAAAGACATACTGCATCTCGCTACCCGTGTGAAGGGTGAAATTGAAGCCGCATATAGGAGAAACGTGTTTTAGCTTACGTGCCGGACCACCCTTGCCGATAATGTCCGGGTATCGAAGAGTTCTGAATTTGAACCGACTGTCCTGCCAGAATGAATATGTAGACTCGAGATGCCTCTTCCGATAGGTGACAAGCCTTTTGGGATCAATACTGCATGTCTCAGGCGACCGAATGACATCTTCAACATTCAGTATGATCCCAGATTCGAACTCAAACTCCTTCGCTGCCTCGTTATAGCTACCCGGCTGTAGGCAACTGAAAAACAGTTCCCGCTCAAACCGAAGATCTCCGGAATAGTCCCTGACGCCAAGGGCCATGTAAAAGCATTTGGCTTTCTGGGTTTTGCTCCTCAGGCTTGAATAATAGTCGTGCAGATTGCGACTGATGATAACCGGCTCGACCTTCAATTCGTCTGTAGCTTTTTCCAGCCATTTATCGTCCTAAAAGATAGCTCTCCATAATGTCGCGTGTTCTTTTTGATCTTCTCGGAGGTCGATTTGGGATGCTTGAGATGCGTTGTCCGCAGAAAATGGTGAAAGTTGCTCTGTTATCAAATCCCAGAGCTCCTGAGCCATTTTTGTGTAGCTTGGCATCGTGCAGGCCCTGCTGAGTCTCTCACGTATTTGGTCGCACTCAGACTTTTGCGTCTAAAGACAGCGGCTAATCGTCCGCATTTACAGAGACGCTGACACACTACGATCCCATTCTCCTCCTCCTCTATTATTCTACGCCTTCTTTTATGTCTCGCGCCCTTTCCTGCCTGCCCACATTTCCGCTTGCCTTCTGCATTTTTGCCTCAAGTCAGAAGACTGACGGCCTTACCGGCCAATTCGGCGCTGATGCTTGCCGCGCTCCTTTGTTGCGGGCTATTCCAGATTGGGTCGCTTGAGCCCAGCGCCCCTGCCTCAGGTCGAAGTCGGCTCCAGGCGGACACTATGCACAATTCATCCTCACGAGGGCAAACTGGTACATACCGGATCTTGTCTTCCAGGTAGTTTTCCAACCTATCGTCCCTCTCAACAAGCTTTAACAACTCCTTGTATTCCTTCACAGAGTGTTTCTCCCTTTATGCAATATGCTCTCTCTTCCTCAACCGCTCCTTATTAAGCTTCAAACACCTCAGCGCCGCCCGGGAGGATCTCCTTGGTCTTGATATCTAACCCGAGATAGCTACAGACCCTTGATGCGCACCTATCGGCGGAGAGGAGGACGGCGCCAGAGAGAATGAGGCGGTCGACACCGTCGGCGTAGTAGGCGCAGTAAGAGAAGGCGGCTTGAAGCTGCTATCTGGTGATGTGGCTACAGCGGAGGGGACGACAAAGGGTTTATGCGGTGGGGAGGCGGACATAGCAAGTTGCAATGGCGCTCTATTGCATATGGAGGAGTATGTGGAGGGGTGTGTGGAGGAGCGCACTAGAGGAGATGTAGGGCTGGCGCCTGGCTGTTTCTTGACGGTCGCGATCAGTGGCGCGGTCTGAAGCGGAACCCTAACCCTAAGCTGCCGAGCGAAAGCTTTCCTCCAGCAGGTTCGAAGAGCTACAGGGCCCTTGGCTGGTCTGCCTCTACGACCTTTGCCGGCATCGTGCTGAGCTCGATAGTGAGCTCACATGCATTCCTCCGCACGCGCGACATAGCGGCAGGTCTTGCAAACAAGAAGCCGGTGAGCGGGTAAATGCTTAAATAGATCATATAGCACTTCAATGGATGCATCCATCCCTAACTTAGCCTTTAACTCAGGAATACAAAGGAATATGTTAGAAGATAGAGGGTAGTGGGGAGGAAACAACGCGTGATAGCAGGACGCGGACGCGTCTGGTTACGAGCAGGGGGTTGAGCGGGTCAAACCCGCCGATTGGACCGTTAAATCGCTAACAGGGGGTTTCAAACAAACCAGGGCCGCAATTGATATTGACGTGCACTGTGGCAGCTATATAGAAATGTCCGCTGGCTACGAGACAGGTTTCCCTAGAATAAATGCCATGGATAGTTCCTGGACTTTGCGCGCTGGAATCCAGTCAGCTGACTAACAGGGTATCCGGTCAAACATAAAATAGCGCATTGCGTATGAAGATATGAAGACAAAAGTGAGCCGGTCATGACAGCTAAGCATAACCCAGGCTCCCTCTCTGCTCCGGAGTGAGAGGCAAGGCGTTTTCCTCAAACCATCGCCGATATTGGTTCTCTGCCCAGTCCGCCAGCAGTTGCAACGTCGCAATCACCTGGTAAGAGCCGACTATCTTATCAGTCTTGCCGAATTCGTGAAATCTCCAGAGAATCTGTACGAAGTGAGCTCAGTGATACGAGTGGCGTACATTGTGAAGACTCACTGTTTCCCCAGAAAGACCTTGAGATGCTGCAAAGAAAGTCCACGAGGCGCCCTGTGCGATGACGAGCGGCAGTACCGGCAATTTGACGGGCCCGGAATCTTTGTGTCGGGCAGAGGTTGTGAGCTGCCGAAGCTTGGCGAACTGAGCATGAGCCCAGATGGCCACTTGGGGAAGCCCTTCGTCCGCGGCACTGTTGCTGGATTTCGTCTCGATGCTCACGGCGATGGGCTTGTCAACGATAGTGTTAATGCAGGTTTGGTTGAAGCTCTCCGAAGGAGCATTAGGCAATGGTTCAAGATTGCGGAAGCCTTGTTTTGTGGCTTGACTGGGCCGTAATACGAAGGCAAAGTCAACGATTTTGGATTTCAGCTTCTCACCAGACTCTTTGGTGGGAGCCAAAGAAGGAGGCTGAATCTTTGCTGTTGTACTAGAAGGGAGATGCATAAGCGGCCAAAGGATATATTTTCCTCGCAAGGGACGCACTTACATGTTTTTGACTCGAAGGCGATCCGCATATGTCGATGACGCAAGCGCAAGCTCCGCGACTGGCCAGTGAACGGCGCAATTCCAGGCTGCCTCGTGCTCTTGGTCCAGTTCGTACTCCTTTGTTATAGAACGAAGACGCTCAATTTCGGCAAGTGTAGGAGTCCTGCCCAGCATGTCGCGCCTGCTACTGGCGTCGAATTGATGCTCGAATCGAAAATCCCGCCCGCAGCGAGGGTGTTGTTGGAGGTCGGACTACGAACGATGCCATGTCAGTGTATAAATCGAAATAAGAGATGAGATAACTCCTACTTTCATCGACGAAGGTACCACGCCTGCGCCTTGCGAAAAATCATCGATTGTCTCCAAGACCGTGCGGATTTCCTTCAGCGGGTGATTCTCGTTGTTGATAACGTCCTCCAAGCTGACCTCTTCATATTCCATTCCCCCCTGCATGTTCTTCAATCCGGACATCTTGACCGGACTGGCAGACCGTGCAGAACTCTTTGTAGACTCCTTCTGAGGTACCGGGCCGGCGAAGCTGGCAGGTCGAGGAGTGGCCTCAACATCTTCCGGTTCGTTCGAGTCCGCGATCGTTTCTGCTTCTTCTACTTGTAGTCCGTCCACTAGTCGAGCACACCTCACTCGACCTTGACGTTTTGGTGTTTTTGGTTGCACCGCTTTTGGACGGCCTCGTTTGGAAGGCGACCGGGAATCTGACATGCTTACAGCGTGTCGAATCGGCTGAAGGTTTGAGATACTGCTTAAGTAGACATCTGCTAGGGGCTTGCGAACGCGCTTCGGCGATGGTATGGATGTGGTGTTGATCGATGTGGGTTTGCGCTTCGTGCCGACCCTGGCAGGCGGGGATGGAAGGTCGCTGAGCCAGCTGCTTACAGAGGATGTGTACGGCGGTGTGCGAGCAGGCGAAGAGAGCATTGTTAATCCCCTTAGAATGATGCTGCGGAGTTGCGAAAGTCTAAGGGATGTGCAGGAGTACTATAGTACTTGAATACGTCTGGCACAGCTTGTTACGTTGTTGACGTATCTGCGGCTGTTGCCGAAGTGATTATTCTCGCTTGCAGGTGTTTGGTCGCCGGAGCCAAGATTTGGTGCTTTGACCACCACCAGCACCGTTTTGAGGCCGTAGGTAGTATATAGCTGCTAACCCGCTATCTGATACCGCCGTTGATCATTCGATGGCTCCTAAGCATAAATTGAACTTGAAACCTCGCTCCAGTGACGTCTTGGACAAGGTATGCCGTCTCCTGCCAAACCAGCAACCCTATAGCGGTGTGTTGACCGTTGATTAGCAGCCAAAACGTCGTTCCGCGCGTCTCAATAAATGCAGCCAGATGGAGTACGATTCAGGCGAGGAGGCGGCTCTACGAGTGCGACGGTGTAATGCAACAAAACCCCCATCATCCCAGAAGCCTACGTGACTAGTTACTATTGCCTGTAGTAGCAAGCACTAGAAATTCTGCGTCGTATAACGCGTGGGTTCCGAACGAAACGCGCCCGCGCGTTGCGCGCCATTGAGCGGTAGAGAAGGTAGACAAGCACACCACAACATGGCGCCCAGCGCCTCACCAAGAACTCCGGCCAGCAAGACCGCAACCGGAGCTCCGAGACTGGACCGGGCTCGTGCTGCGAAGGTAGAGGTGAACTATCGTAGACTTCACAGGGGCCTGCAGTCGACGCAAGAAGAAGCGTCGCAAGCAGCAGACGCGTCACAGTTATCCAACGCGCCAGCGGATGGGTCGAAGGAATCCGTCCCTCCCACCGTGGCCGCAGCTCTTGAGATGTTGAAAGGAATCCAGAAACAGTTGATCTCGGAAAACGCCCTTACTGCTGTACTGAGCAAGATGGATGAGATACAGAGCGAGTTACACAATGCTAGATAGGAGATCGCTGACCTTAAAGCGAAAGCCAAGGAGGAAGCCAAGGAGAGGAACGAACTAAAAGAACAGATCAAGCAACTGAACGATCAGCTAGGCGCATCAACTCCGGCCAGCTACAGAAGCTGGCTGGCAACCTCCGGTGTGAGCAATGACTGGCCCAGCATAGAAGCTACGCAACCGTCGTACATAGCGCAATCCAGCAGCATTCCTAGTCGGGAAGCTACTCCTCCAACTAGCCTAGCTGAGCCAGCAGGCTTCACGATCAGCTTCAATAAGACGTCACAGTCAAGGCAGTAATGGGCATGGGCAGGGAGTCGAGGAAGATCAGGGTGGTCACTGCCACGGAAGGACAGGCACAGAGAGCCAGGGTGTATCAAGACTGGCTGCAGAGGGCACTGCCAGGGTCCCGGATCTGGGGCGAACAGTGGTTCCGAGTCAAAGTAGATCATGTGCGCCGACAAGCGATCACTAAGGAAGACAGAATAACCGAGCGAGAAGCAGCCAAAGACGACATCTCCAAGGATAACAAGGTCGATGTGGTCAAGTTCTCCATCATCAGCAAACCGGATCCAACCAACCCTTACTGCTCCGTCATCCTCCACCTGTCAAGCAAGGAGGACGTCCGGCGGCTCCTGGCCGAACGGTGCATTGAGATCGGAGGGGAAGGCGCATACACTAACGAGTTCATCCAAGTAGAGCGACCACGGAGATGCTTCAGATGCCAACGATACGGACACAAGCAAGCGCGATGCAAAGCGGCCAAGCCGACTTGCGGACACTGCGCCGAGGAAGGCCACGTCAAAGAGGACTGTACAGTGACGCAAGCGAAATGTGCAGCATGTGGCGGGCCTCACCAGGCTGCTGACAAGGGCTGTCCCGAATATCGAGAGCTTCTGAAAGCGTGCAGGAATGAATAGGGGCGAACTACGCGTCCTTCAGGCAAACGTGGCGCATCGGCAACTTGTACATCACGGCCTTTTCAACGACGAGGCAGTTAGTGACTTCCATATGCTACTGCTTCAAGAGCCCTACTGTTTCACAAACAGCCGAAACCAGCATGTTACCGTACCTACACATCACTCAACGTTTACAGCATACCTACCCACGACAGCGAACTGCACTCCAAGGAAACGACCGTTCCGATCCATGATATGGGTGAGGAAGGACCTCAAGTTCACGCCAGTGTCGTGTCCATCGCACGACATTACAGCCGGGGTGCTCACTGTCGACGACTACCACCTTCTGGCCGTCTCGACTTACGTTCCTCCCAGGACAGGATCTAGCGAAGAAGCTCATCTCGCCCTTATAGGAGCGATAGCAAAGCTGGAGCGGATCATCAGTCAAGCACGAGTGGATTATGGCGAAGATATTGACATATTTGTTGCAGGGGACTTCAACCGCCACGATATTCTATGGGGAGGCAACCATGTTGCCAACACAAGGCGTCAAGGAGAGGCAGAACCGCTGGTCGACTTCATGACCGATTACTCCTTCCAGACGCTCCTCCCACGAGGCACAGTGACCTTCGAGGGAGGAAATGGGTGTGCAAGCACCATAGACCTTTCTCTAGCATCCGAAGCACTCAGCGAAAGACTAACCAGCTGCCGGACAAGCGAGATGGAACACGGCTCCGACCACCGGGCCATCGAAACTACGTTCCAAGCATCAATGCCTGAGTATCAACAACCGGCCCGGAAACTGTTCAAATCAGCTGACTGGGAGAGGACCCGGCAAGAGCTCGGACGGAAGCTTAGGAGGAGCCCCATTAGGATGATGAATGACAATATCGACCTTTTCGCGGACAATCTTGTTAATACAATCAGCGAAACAGTGGAAAGATTTACACCGACGTCGAACCCGTCACCCTTCGCTAAGCCGTGGTGGACGCCTCACCTCACGAAGCTCAGGAACGAGTTTAAGCTGAAGAGAAGAAGGCTTCGCAAAGCGGTCCAAGCAGCAAGGCTGCTAGTGACCCACCTCGAAGAGGTTCAGCAGACGAAGAGAAGGCTCAAGCAGGAGACGAAAGAAGCAGAGTCTCGATATTTCGAAGCGGTCAAGAAAGCCAAGTCCACCCACTGGAGGTCCTTCCTCGCAGAAGATCACAACATCTGGAAGGCAGCCAGATACCTCGACCCAGGGACTCGGTCAGGCTTTACGACGATACCGGCGCTGACCACAGAAGACAAGCAAACCGTTAGCAACGACGAGGGAATAAGCCGCGCGCTGGTACAGAGTTTCTTCCCTCCACCGCCTGATGTCTCAGTAGAGGAAGATCAAAACAGCACCCTGCCGGAGCCACTCGAGCACACCCTGCTCACCAAGCAGGAAGTCGAAGAGGCCATCTTTGCAGCGGCATCACACCGAACAGGCACTTCTGGTACTAGTAGAGAGGATCCATCAGGCTTGGAGGAGCAGGAAAGTCGCTAGCATGGTCAGCTTCGACGTCAAGGGCGCCTACAACGGGGTCGCCCGAGAAGTGCTTGTCAGAAGACTGCGTGAAAGACGGGTCCCGGAAGTGCTAGTGCGTTGGATAAACGACTTCTGTATGGACAGGAAAGCTTCAATCACGGTCAACGGAGTGGACTCCGAGGTGATGGAGCTACCCTAAGCAGGCCTACCGCAGGGATCGCCTCTATCGCCAGTGCTCTATATATTTTTCAACGCCAACCTGGTGGATCAAGCCATCAGCCGTCACGGAGGTGCGGTAGCCTTTGTGGACGACTACACGGTGTGGGTCACGGGTGAGTCTGCCAGAGCCAACCTGGAGATACTGCAACAGGTAACCGTGCCGCGGGCTCTGCGGTGGGCAGCTGCTAGCGGAGCAACATTTGAAGGGGACAAGACGGCATTCATTCACTTCACCAGAAGCAGGGAAAGAGACAACAGCACAGCGTTGAAGGTACTAGGAGAGGAAGTGACGCCCAAGCAGTCCGTCAAGATCCTGGGCGTGGTTCTCGACAAGCAACTAAGGTTCCACGAACACGTCGCCAAAGCAGCGGAAAGAGGATTCAGAGCAGCAGCTCAACTGAAGAGGCTCAAGGGGTTATCACCAAGAACGGCACGCCAGCTCTTCCTAGCCACGGTCGCTCCCGCAGTCGACTACGGGTCTAGCATCTGGGGCGGTAACCTCAGCACGAAAGACCTGCGACTTCTCCACCGACATCAGAGGGTAGCAACCCAGGCCATCGTGGGGACATTCAAGACAGTAGCACTCCCAGTAGCGGAGGCAGAAGCAGCCATCAAGGACGTCGGCGACCGGCTACAGCATAAACGTCTCCAGTTCCTGGTCAACCTGCACACCCTCCCCGAAGACCATCCTTTCTGGGGCTGCAGGAGGTCAGCTCGAAAGGCGAAGAGGCACCGCTCTCCGCTTACGAGAATGCTGGACGAAATAGGCCACCCAGGGCTCCCCAACGTACGAAGAGTCAAGGCGTCCTGCTGGCCGCCGTGGGGAGACAAGATGGCGGTGCGAATCGAGGACAAGGCGGCAGCAGCAAGGTGGGTAGAAACGCATCAGCCGGCCGCGAAAGATATACTATGCTTCACTACCGGAACCAATCGAAACGGTAGAGTAGCAGCAGCAGCAGTAGTACAAGCAGGGGGTAACCAGTGGACCTACAACAAGGTTCTAGGGTCCAGTAAGCAGCTGAACACTCACCTCGCGGAGGTAGCAGCCATGCACCTGGCGCTGAACGAGCTCAGCAAAACATTCGCAACCATCCACCACTCCAGAGCAGCGGACGGGTTCTCGATAGCAGTGATATCCAGCAGTCTAGCCGCACTGAGGGCTGTTGAAAGACCCCGCCAGCAGAGCTGTCAAGATCTCGTGCACAAGATACTGATCAATACGGCCGAGCTACGTAAGCAAGGAGCCCGGGTCATGCTTGTGTGGGTGCCCAAGCAGGCAAATGCCCAAGGCCTTAAGGATGCCGTCAGTGCCGCTGAACGGACTACGGCCACAGGCGCCCAAGTTCCAAAACGTGTTAAGCTACTACCAACGGCCCTGTGCAAGGAAATCCGAGAGAGCCTCCCGGTGGTAGACCACCTTCAAATCTCAAAGACAGGATCGTTTTCGAAAAGACTGGATGCGGCCTTGCCAGGGAAGCACACGCTGGCGTTGTACAATGCGTGCACAAGCGAAGAAGCCGAAATCCTGGCCCAGCTTCGGACGGGGAGATGTCGTCTAAACGACTACTTGGCCAAGATACAAGCTGTGCCAAATGCAGATTGCGATCAATGCAGAACCGCAGAGACGGTGGAGCACTTCCTCCTCAGGTGTAAGAGGTGGCAGACCCAGCGCAGAGACCTATTACAAGTAGCTGGCCGCCGGGCCAGCGATCTTTCGTACACACTCGGAGCCAGATCGGACCATCGAACACCTCGAGGCGACCTCCTTGACGGGCCGGCTCACCGGTGGAAGCCAGACGTCACGGTAGTGAAGGCCACGATAGCCTTCGCTCGCGCCACAAAGCGGCTCGGAGTCAATACAACAGCACATACAGAGGAAGCTAGACATCCAATCACTGAGCAAACGATGAGCACCTAGTAGAGCGTATTGAGCACCACCGGGGCCGCAAAGCAAGATGATCCAATAACACCACAAAATTCAAGGCAGTTTGATTGCTCGCTCCTCGAAAGCTCCCCACCCGACGGTACCGAGCTCCGAAGTTCGAATGCCGCGCTTGACCAGGTCCTAGAGACTCAAAAAGTGATTGATACGCCGACGCGCAAATACATCTCTCGGCTTGCCAAGGTGTCTGAAGTCCAGAACACAGAGCCCACTATGCTTCGGAAGGAGCTCGCCGAGAAGGAAAAGGCACTTAATGAGCGGAGGAATCGGAAAAGAGGCAAAAGAGTGGTTATAGGGGATGCGGTGGTGCTAAGCACGGAGAAAATACGGCTAGCGGTGGTGGAGGCGGAGGATGACACCCGTCGCAAAAAGGCGGCTAAACAGCCACGCAAAAGGAAGCGAAGCAAGATAATTTCGGAGGACGAGGAGGGTAACCTAGAGGAAGGATCGCAGGCGGAGGATTCTGACTTAGAAGATTGTAATGTTGTTGCTGTGGTATCAAAGTAAAAGGCTTGGCAAAAAGCGGCTCATTATGCCATTAGGCTCATTATGCCATTCCCTACGTTAGTCAAATAACCATTGCCGCAACTCATTACCTAAAAATGTGACATTGAAAAGCTCAACACCATGCCAAGACTGACGATAAACGCAATAGGATGGTGATTCTTACCAATCGGATGGCGGCAGCGAGGTGTATAGTCTTCAGTAGTTGACTACGAGGACTATACTAAACTGACTATCACGTGACCGTTAGTCGGACTAGACGACCTATGTGGAACACTGGCTCTGGGAGTCGTTCAATTATCTCGATCGTATTGTTGGTATGTAGGATATTTCGCTTTCTCCTGTCTCGTGCTTCATTACGGTGATTAATCCTCTGTAGGCCATAGCACAGGCGGCCTAATTGCGATCATGCTCGGGAGGCTGCAAATGGACTGCCAACAAGCCTTAGGGGCCTATGGTCGGCTTGGCGGGGAGATTCTCAGACGAGATCGGAAGTATATCCCACGAGAATTTCTACGAACGCTTTTCGCCGGTCATCTCTCAAGGTTGAATGAGGAAGCGAACTCCTTGAGCTATAGAAATGCCGACTCCGAACAAGCCACCGCCACCACCGCAAGAGCCTGTCGAAGAAAGCCCGATGGACCTGACGATACCGTTCATCTTTGCCAACACTGCCCGAAGGAGTTCAAACGGGCTTTTGACATCACAGAGCATGAAAAGACTCATTCACGCCCTTGGAAATGTCCCGAGGCAAAGTGTAAGCACCATGAGGAAGGTTGGCCAACCGAGAAAGAGCGCGATCGTCATGTCAACGACAGGCACTCCTTCGCTCCACTAACATACAGGTCCCTGTTCGAATTCGTGAACCTTCAGCTCGATACCGTCAGTTTCTTAGCCATCTTAGGCGAAGGGTCAGTTCTTGCAAGAGCCCAAGTCTCGACTCTTCCCAAAAGAATCTTCCTCCCCAGACTTCTCCAGGCACCACAAGCTCTCCTCAAGCCCTCTAGAGCCCTGAAATCTGAACTTGAGCTCGACTGTCCCACATTGTACGAATCTGGAGGGCGCGACGGCTATCGGAACAACTGGAAAGACAAACGACGGGAGAACGGTCGTTTGCAAGCTCAAGATGACTACCAAAGCTATGACTCGTCCCCTGTCTGGTGGCTTCGAGCAGGTGACTTGTCCGACCGAGAGCCACGTAAATTTGGAGATATCCTTACCCGACTGGCCATTTGGAACCTGCTACTCGACCAACTGATCCAAGCCGCACCGCACTTCTTCCCAGATATAACCGGTTATGTATGGTTCATGCTCTCTATGCTAGACAGCCATAGCACCGCCCTACTTATCTCCCTCTACGAAAGTGGCCTACAACGGTCCTGTCAATTCCTATCGAAGTGATATAGAGGTCCTTTCGGTCTAGACATAGACCATGTGATACCACCTAATATACCACCTGATCGGCTGTCCAAGGACGCACTTACTAGCATGAGCATGCTCCTGAAATCTGACCGCCGCGCTCCGAGACGGGATTGCGAATGGATAACAGACGGGTTGATCTCGCACCTCAATGGGTCCAGCCTCTGGGATCCATTTATAGGAGGGCATAGCACCCGTCTTTCGTGCCACGGGAGCTGGCTGTCACGCACGCCCTGCCTCAGCTTTCGGAATTTCGTGCCTTTCAAGGACATTCTTGTTTTAGCACGACGTGTTCTAGCATATCGTCTTCTGGATTCTGAATCTCGAGAAAATTGGGATCGCAGGTTGAACTACCTACTCTCTTCAACAACTAGGAACGGAGCCTATATCAGCACGCAAATGCTTGAGTATCTCATCGCCTCCGGCTTTGGCATACATACAACCCGGAGACCTTCACCCCGGCCTCTAGATCCGCTCACATGCTCAGCCTTGCGAATACCTACTACAATTCGCGCAACAGGGCCAGGAATGACTGCTTTGACGTTGATTCTAATATCGACCTTGCGCCGGGTCTCAAGGGGAGGTTGTATGGATACTGAGTGTCTGAAGTTTGTTCCTGAGTTTGACCCCGAACTGGGTCTGAACAAGGCCCAAATATGCGGCGAATCTGGCTCCACGGATGGCGACCTCCATAACAGCTTCTTCAAACCTGTTTTCGGCCCCACGACTGCAGTCGACGACGAGACCCTCATCCAGGCCGATACTTTCCCATTCTCTCCATCACAATCAAGCATTGGTTCCGGGACGGCTCCATGGACAAGCTACGACTCATCATTCAACTCCCGTAGCGGTTCCCACCGCCAATGGCAAAATGATTCCTTTCGCCCAAGAAGTTTTGGATCGTTGGGATCGTTGGACGATGTACTTGGATCTAGTGCACCTCCATCGGCTGGCTCCTTTACAGAGCTTGACAACCCTCACGGCATGCCCATTCCCGGCGCTGCACAACACAACCATCCAAACAGGTATCTCTCCTACGGCCCAGAGCTTCCAGACGTGCTGGAGATTAACCAGGAAGCCATGCAGGAAGACCTGCGGGGCATGTCCATTTCTGGGCCAGGCCTGCTGCAGGACGAGAGAGGATGCGCTGGCAGCTTCGGCTCGTTCAACTCACAGAGCTTCCTGCCACTTTTACCTTTAGGACCGTCGCATACGGCATCGGTAAATCCACTCCTCGTCAATCAGCGTGGCTTCAGCATGATGGTGGCTGGTTCACAGCAGCCCATCGGCCCCGACCAGCTGCCACCAATCCCCTGACTCGCGCACTGTCAATTGGGTCGAACGCCCTACAGAGAGCCCTCGCAGCAATGCTTTCGTTTCCCCTCGCCGAAGTAGGTCTGCCAGTCAGTCCTCCCTGAGGGGACGGAGCCAAGGAGTGAGCCACCCATCTCTGCCGCGGTGGGCACTATCGGAAAGCCAGTCCTCGAGATCGGGCTCAGGTCCTCTCACAGGCTCCCAAGATTCCGACCTGCCGGTGATTCACTACGTCGCGAACGGCAAAACCCAGACCTTGAACAAAGTCGGAGAAGAACTTCGCTTGGGCCGCAGAAGGCCTGGTCGTAACGGGGTCTGTCTCCGCAGCAAAGGAAAAGGGCAGCGCTCGTTCGAAAGCACGGTGCTTGCCTGAGTTGTAGAGATCGGAAAGGAAAGGTTAGCCTAGAGTCTCCCGTGTGTACATGATGGCAGGTAAGCAACTTACTCATTTTAAGTGTGACCTCGGCTTGCCGTGCTACGCTTGCTTTAAATTTTATGGAACCGCCCTCATCCGTCAACCTTGTTGGGGGAAGCTGCTGCAGGACCTCTCGGACCGTCTTTTGTCTCGTAAGTTGAAGCAGGCTTTTTGTCAACCCCGTTCTCCACCATCTGACCCGGTGCCAGTCAGACACGCTGATCCAAAACAGGTGACCTCGGATGGTGTCCCCCACCGGGGACTTTGAACAGCTTTCTTCGCTCTATGTATTACAAGATCAGCGACCAGGAACTGGACGTACCTTTGATTCTGGACTTCGGCCCGCCAATGTCGATCCGAGTCAGAGTTGTCTCAGTCGCCAGCTCTGACATGCGTCAGCTATTCTATGAGCACGTCGTCTATCAGTGGCCACCGCATGGCCGCGCGGACGCTGAGATGACAACGTGCTGTCATACAGTCTTCCCTGCTGTGCTGTCAAATCCGTTGGGAATGTACCAGCTCCTCAATCGGCATCTCTCGCTTCTTGTTGATCGCCACTTCCCGCAATTCCCGTACTATAGTTCTCCTTTCCGTATCCTGAAAGAGGTCTATGTGCTTTTTAGGCGGATGAATAAGGTGTGTATAACGCTAAATTATCCACTCTCTTCTTACATTGACATACTTAGGCGGAGCCGGCGCGTGCACGAATTCTTCAGCAAGCGCTCCAGCTCTTAGTCCTGGTACACATCGCTAGGGACCCGAAGGTGGAGCTTTTGGATGCCAATGCCCAACGCATCCTCAGCAGCGGCTTACCCGGCGGCACTGAAGTACTATTCGCGCCCTTGATCAGTGCGAATGCTGTCAATGAGAATCTCCGTGGCATTGCCAGTCCAGGCCACGCCCTGACACATGATTGAAGAATCTGCGCGGACAGCTTCGGCTCGTCTGACTCCACAAGCTCTCCAACGCTATTCCCTCCAGGACCGTCCCGCGTGGTACCGATGTATTCGACCACCATCGACTGGGATTCCCAAGCCACGATCGTGCCTAGTCCTCACCAAGTCGCCGCCCGTAACGCGCTAACGCCACAGTTCCTCGGCGATGACTACGACGCAAGCCTGTGGGATTCCGACATTTGGTCTATCGCGGATGATGACACCTTCCTTGACGATACCGACATGTCAGTGCTCGCGCCGGCTTACGCTGCTGTCGCTCCGGGTTTCTACTGGAGTTCGAGTTTCGACTATCCAAAGCTGGGATGGTGGATTAGCACCAACAATTCAAAGTTTGACACCGAGACACAAGAGCACCCTGAGACGAGCAACGATCCTTCAAACGACGGTCCAAAGGCCTTTACGGGCTCTGGGATTGACATCGTAGCCATAACCTCGCTCATCTTCGTACCACTCGACAAGTACCTTGAAACGGGCGGCAGGGCAAGCGACGCCTACGCAAAACTCAATGAGGAGGTTGAACAGCTGAGGGCCACCATTGAAGCGTTACGCGCTTCTAACGAATGTAGGGATCAGGAGATGTTGGAGGCCCTGTTCCCTCCTGCCAGGGTCAAGATGTTGCGGATGCTGCTAGAACTGGTGGCGACGCTTATGCGAAGGCAACAAAACAAACCGTTTTGGTATGTGCGGAAGCTGAGCAAGGGTTAGGAGCTTGGGAGAAGTGGAATTGCATCACATCGGCATTTGGATGCGGCGATTGATCTGCAACGAGAACTGAAGAGAGAATATGTGGACGAAGAAGGGACAGAGTCAGAAACGGCGGAGAGGGACGAGCGGGAGGGAAAAGGTGGAGGATGCAGAGATCGGTGAAAACAGAGTCGCATCTCATTAGCATTCCGATGCGGCGGTTGATCCTCTGCCAGAGAGCGAGAAAGAATAGGCGGGGAGCGAAGAAGGCGAAAAGAGACCCACAGGGGCCCAAGAGCTGACGAAGGAAGAGGCAGAGCCCTGCCAGGACGTGCGGCAAGGGAGAGGGAGTCGTGCCAGGTGGTACCACTCAAAGGCTAAATTGTCGAAACCAATGACCAGCAACTACTATTCGACTTCGGGTGATTCCGCCTACTTCGCTGCTTCTTCTGGTACCTACTATCGGCAGGGATATTGCAAGTCGCTCCGAGGTGGAGAATCCCCGAAGGAGAAGAATCGGAAAGAGAGACTCATGGCAATGCAGAGGCGAGGGCAGACGGGGTGGATTGCGAAGTCTTTTAGAATATTTTGCTTGATTAACTGATACCGTTTCTTCCCCGTCATTTTCTATGTTCGGCTCTGCAAGCGGGCTCGCAGTTGAGGCGTATTGGTATGGCGTTCGAGTTGTCTTTGGGCTGACTTGGTTCCGGCGTTTTCTGGATATGAATTCCTTTACCATAGTCACAGCGCATGTATCTAGCTTTCTTGAAGCAATGCCTGACCCCATCCGTTTGCCCAACCTTTCACGAACTTCATTACGTGTCTTTTCAAGCCCCCATAGCCGCCACAGCCTCCCCATTCCCATTAACGCACGCGACCCCAATCCCGCCCTGAATATTCTCACACAGCACCTGCAGCGTGCCCTTCGGGCTCTCAATCCCGACACCCTCCATGCTAATCCCCTTACACGTCGCTTCCGGGCTGCACTTCAGCTTCACCACATTCCTCCCCTCAAACCCCCGAGCTCGTCCCCGTGATATTGATAAACCTTACATTCTCGATACACACCTTCGACGGGTACTGCGCGCACGTCACCACGTTCACGTTGAAGTAGCACTAGTCCAGCACGATGGGCATATCCACGCCCTCGATGTCGATGTCCTCATACGTGATGTTCCGCGTCTAGCCAATGTTCGGGCCGGCTCAAGCTTTCAGCCGGGCGCCGATGGTCACGTGCAGCAAAGTCACGTTCTTGATGTACTTGCACTGTGCAGAGGTAGTTCGGTCACGTGTAAGCGTACCATAAGCGGTCGTCAAATGTTTTGTACTATCCAACAAGAAGGCTTCAGCAGCTGCGTCCGGAGCTCCAAAAAAGCTATTGACGCCACTGATTGATTGGACGATCATTATAACAGCAGAATAGCAGCTTACAATAGGAGGATTGAGATGGCGGTGGAGGGAGCGAACCCGACGCGTCGGTCGAACCGAGAACGCGTCCGGACGCCCAAGGCAGCCGAACTGGACAGGAAGAGGAGAGAAACACGGAACCAGAATGGAAGCAGCGACGATAAGACAGAAGATACGATCGAGGTGGTCGAGACGGCGCCGGCCGCCCCACAACCAAAACGAACGGAGATCAGCTCGCACCTCAAGGACCGCGTCGTGGCGACGAAGATTCGAGCATTCTCTGCGAAGGCAGGAGAACGGCCAGCAACAACGGCGCCAGCTCCCAACCATTTGGCAAACGAAAAGGCAACTGCAGCTGCGAATGTGCAGATCAAGATGTTCACCGACCTGACTAAGTCGCTGCTGAGGGCCATGGAGGAACAGAAGGAGGAGCACGCGAATCAGATCGAAACACTAATGAAGACCTTCACCAGACAGAAGGAAGAGCACGCGAATCAGATCGAAATACTGACAAAGACCTTCACCGAACAGATCGAATCGCTAAAGGCCGAAGTGGCAGAATTGATCCAAGGCCAACTATCCAACATTCAAGCACCACTAAGTGCAACCCCATTGTACGCGGATGTCGCCCGTACCCCGCCGAGCAGCCGACCAAGCAATGTACGGACCCTTACTTCGATAGGTGCGACGCTATCAACGATGACCGATACGCTGTATTGTACAGTTGACACGTCCAGAGTGGGGGAGGAAGACAGGATCAAGGCACAACCAGGGACAATCAGGCAAGCTATTGAGAAGGAGATGCGTGCAACAGAGGGTCATAAGGGCTGGCGCTGCGCTGCGGTGATCAGGGACGCCAGGAACATAGAACGCATGAGGGTAGCATGCAGAGACGAAGCCGAACTCCAAAGGGTTAAGGAAGCAGCCCAGAAGACCGCAGCAGCCGGTGCCCGAGTACTCCGAGACCAACTCTACCCAGTGAAGGTGGACAATGCCAACCGAACAGCCATTCTTGATCAGGAGGGGAAGGTTCTACCGGGGGCCGCTGAAATCCTCGGGAAGGAGAATGACGTCCGCATAGCAAAGCTTGCATGGCTCAGCAGAAAGGACACGGGAAAGGCATATGGATCGATGGTTGTCTATGTCACCAAAGGCAGTGAGGCAGCACGACTGCTCCAGGACCAATACTTCCACATCGCGGGGGAGTCAGCCTACACCCAGGTCTTCGAACCACGGTACGGTCCAAAGCAATGCTACAGATGTCAGGAACTGGGACACAAGGCGTTCTCATGCATGAAGCCACAAGTCTGCGCCAAATGTGCCCAATAAGGACACCATCACAGCGAATGTCAAGTGGTGACTCCAAGGTGCGTACCATGCAGAGGGCCACATGAATCGTTCAGTAGGAACTGCCGAGTGCTCTATCCTACTCGTCATGAATAGGACACTCCGGGTGCTTCAATTGAATGTCCGAAAGCAGCGGATGGTACAGCACAGCTTAATGAATGACCCACAACTAAAAGACTTTGGAGTGCTAGCGATATCGGAACCATATGCGTGGACGACCGACAACGCAGTGGTCACAGTCCCTATAGGACACCCAAATTGGATCAAGATGATACCGACGGTCCAGCGGGGGGAAAGGTGGGCGTTCCGGAGCATGCTCTAGATCCGGAAGGACATCGAAGCAGAACAGGTGTCGGTGCAGTTGCCAGACCTCACTGCGGCGGTATTGCGACTCCCAGACCAGTCGATACTCGTTGTATCGGCATACATTAAGCCGCATCACGCGGAAGCACTCCTGGACGCGAGGAGCAAATTGCACCATCTAATCCAGGGAACACAGGATGGGATCGGCACACGAGTGGATGTAATACTGGCAGGGGACTTCAACCGGCATGACCAGCTATGGGGAGGCGATGAGACCTCGCAGGACAGGCAAGGAGAAGCTGATCCGATCATCGATCTCATGAGTGATCATGCCCTCCGAACCCTTCTGCCTAGGGGTACGACGACATGGCAACGCGGTAACCAAAAATCAACAATCGACCTGATACTGGCCTCGGAGGAGCTGGCAACATCGGTGGTAAAATGTACAACACACACGACTAAGCACGGATCTGACCATAGAGCAATTGAAACAACGTTTAACGTCGCGACCCCTAAACGAGTCACCGAAGAAAGACTGCTCTTCAAGAATGCTCCGTGGTCCGAGATAAGAGCTAGGACTGCTGCCGCTCTCCACGTAATCCCAGTAGGGGGAGTACAGACGTCTCATCAATCAGTACTGATTGATAAGGCTTATACTGATACTGATTGATTGATTACTATACACCTGATACTGCTTGATTAGCCTATCAGTATGTGCTAAGACATGGTGTTGTAGTACTTCCTACTCGAATACGTCGCCGCCGCCGCCGCCATTCTCACCCTGATTATCATCATTTGGTAGTACATACACCTTCCGAATAAGGTCATTCTTGTTCCAATTACCAATACACTCTGTCATCTCAATATTCTCCGCCCCGAGGCGTGCACGGTCGTACGAAATAGTACGCCGAGTACCTGAAAAGACACGTTCTGCCTTGTCTGACATAGGCGCAATCGAAAGTACGTTAATAGCCATCTTATGCAGCCGTGGGTATTCGATCCTTTGCTCTTCTCTGCTCCACCATGCAAGCGGAGTAGTTGCGATCCTGCACGGAGAAGCATTAATAAACTTCTCCAGCTCATCCTCATCGTTATACGCCTCCGTCACATCGAGCGACTGCGCCAGTTTGTCATACGCTGTCATCTGGATCTCCGGAGCCTCCTCCGGAGTAGTGGTAATAGGAAGATCTTTATATTGACTCCAGATCTGCCTAGCTCTATTGATTGCACTGTCATGCCAATCAACGTGCCAGTTCTGGCGGAGGTATTTCAATCGCTTTGATGGGTGGAGAAGCAAGGCTGCGGAATATATAGGCGTCTCGTCAGTCTTAAAGTAGTACTTATCAAGCACAAACCAGCCCATATGGATAGAGTGGATAAGGCGTTGATTGTCGGCGTACGTCTCCTATAAAAACAATTAGTACCATAACGTTAGATAAGGTCGTATCATCTACCTTCGCATCTTCAAAATGCTTGAGTAGGATATCCATCTGGTAAAGTAACTGATCTAACGACGACCACTTCTTCTGCTGCGCCTGAGTAGCCTGCCAGAAGGGTTGAAGGAAGTCCGCCGTTAGTTTAAGGACATCCCAGTCATCCTGTGTGAGACTATCGTCGCCTAAGGCTTTATGATGCTCTTGTTGAAACACCATAAGTTTGTCTTTCTTCCCAAGTGCAGTCCGAAGCAGCATGTACCATGAATTCCACCTGGTTGCATTGTCAATGCCGAGTGCATTGCCTGCCAGGCGCTCCCAAGCATCGCTGTGTACGGTAGAGCTCCGTATATACGGCGATATTGTGTAGTTTACCAAGGGGCCCTATAGATCGCCATCCGGATTGATCCTCCGGCACCTTTCGCTGCTTGCCCTTGCTGTTCTTCTGCTGCAATTGCGCCTGTAGAGACTCAACAACTGTGGTGTTTTCGCTGGTATCTGCCTCTTCAATAGCCGCATTGAGTGCCTCTTTGCTGGAGGCGAAGAGAAATGCCTGGAGGCATAGATTGATAATGTGACCTCCGCATCGAACACGGCGCTTAATGGGGTCGAATTCAACGCCATATTCGTTCGCCAATGCCGTTGATAAAGCACGCATGCAGGTGTCATTTGCGGTAGCGTTATCTGACGTAAAGTAGCCAATGTTGCCTGCGATATTGAAATACCGTATAGTCTCCAGCAAGTGACGTGACATCATCTCTCCGGAGTGACTGTGCTGTACGTTCGGTAGACCTAATAAGGCCTCACGGAGCTCATAGTTCTCATTAACCCATTGCCCACATATTCCGAGAAAGGCCTTGCGATGCGGCGATGACCACAGATCGATGCTGAAGTGGACTTGTGACTTTGCCGCCTGTAATTGAGCTTTGATGTTCTCGCGATGTATGCCGTATGATAGCTCAATATGAGCCACTACCGTATTACCTGACTGAATAAGGATCTCTTCAGCCTTCGGGTTAACGGCGCAGAGAAGTGCTTGGTATTCCGGCCAAGAAACACGGTTGAATGGGAGCCGCCGGCGTGTGATAAGCTGGATTTGAGCCTCATAGAATGCGTCAAGTTTGATCGTATTCCGTAGTATCGCTTGTTCGTCACGGGACACCAGCTCTTGATTCTTCTCTTCTATACGTGTAAATGCTACTTCAAGAGACTGTTGAAGTGCCTTCTTGGCTGGCCTTTCTTCGTCATCAATGGTAATACCGTGGTCGCTTCGCATATGCCGTTTAGCGCTTGTAGTAGAGACCGTATGCCACGGCGGATTGTGACAGCGTCGACAATACCAGAGTCTCTGGCTATTCTGGTGTGTCTCTTCGTCTCCTTGAGGCACACGGAAGTGCTTCCAGGTCTCTGGCGCGCGTAGTTTACGCTTCTTCGGCTGAGATTGAGGTTTAGACGCGGATGATGCGGGGGAAAAGGTGGTAGTGAAAAATGACTGCTGTGACTGAGGCCGTAGGGCTGCGAAGATGCTTGATTCTGGCGCCGGCGAGCTTAACTCTTCGTATTCATCGTCCCCTACGAATAGAGGCCACCCGGCAGGCATATCAACGCGGGGTGTGTATGGTTATTTATGGTTATACAGTGTATGTTGTTGAAGTTTTTTCGAAGCCGAATATTTGCCGGGTCACGTGAATTAATTATTAGAGACACCATGGTTACTGCTATACTGATTGATTGGTTAGGAGCTTACTGATACTGATATGACATCAGTATCAATCAGTAAATAGTACTGCTTGATAACTGACTGCTTGTTGAGATGTCTGGCTCGGCGAGGTGTGTAGTGGGATTCCAGAACTCTTTAGCCTTGCATCGTATGTGATCATTTAGGCGTTCAACCTTCTCGAAAGGAGTCTCTTTCTGATCGAGTTTAGGCTTGGATATGTGGAAGAATCGATCCAACTGCTGCCATCTCTTGAGGCCAATATTCCTTCGCACAAGCGGGTGTAGAGGCCCCTTACTACCGTCTGTATTCCAGTATTCACCAATGTCATGCTCTGGGTGTAGTCCCATGTAGACATACGTCGCAATATACGCAAGAATCTCCTTTGGTGTAGTATCAATCCACGGCCTAGCGTGTTGCTGTTGTGGTTGCGGACGGTGTAAAGCAGCGTACTCATTCGTGTGCCGTGCGATTGTTTCAAGAAGCTCATTCGTGAGAAATAGATTGAAGATATCGTAAGGCCTTGCTGGATTAACCTGTTTAGGAAGGTTTGAGACGTTCCAGTTACTGGCGGACTGAATATGCACCGGTTCGTATTTAGGTAGTTCCCATGGCTCAGGCGGCGCCTTCTTAGGCTTCTTACGTGGTAAGAAAGATTCTTGAGGGGCAGTATCATGATCGATATCAGTGGAAGTACGAGTTCTGCCCATAGTGTTGAGAAGTTAATTTATTTAGTCCATCTACTGCATCACAACTTCTGGTGTTGGTGGTGCCAAGACCGCCTGCGCACGGACCAATTTTGGTCACACAGCTTGCCAGCCGATGGGATAAACGCTATGACGAAGGCGGCCGCTCATAGGAAGTGAAAGTGCCGCGTCGGAGCAATAACAGCCTAGATGCTATCTCCGTAGCGCCAGTTTTGATGTAGACTCTCAATAGTGCCGCCGTAAAGGGACTCCGTCCACCAAGCGATTGTTGCTCCCTCGCTAAATGCAGAGATGTATTCAATGTATCAATATAATCAATATCCTTAATCAATATAAATCAATATTAGAGAATATCAGAAATCCCTGGTAGACGGGTATATTTATTTCCAATAAATATAAAGATCCTGCTATTTTTTAAAAGTAATGTTTTAATATTGATTTCTATTGATGATATTGTTTTCCTTATTCAATATTGAATGCACCACTGGCTAAAGGCAAATCGGGGAAGCGCGTTTGTCAGAGCGGAAAGTATAGCCAGGTAGATAGTAGGCTGTACAGCCCAATCCGCAACGAGCTGGCCATCTGAGACTACCAGAACCACAACAGTAAGGCATGCGCATACAACAGCTCCAAGGAGTGCAGCAAACCCAGACCACGGTGTCCGCGGTAACACACCCGGCTCCTAAAGTCGAGTATAGGTGATCGATGCGTACGACTAAGCGGTGGATGTAGGGCACTTTCGCTCTACCATTCTGAATTTTAGCTGCCGTCTAGAAGCGGGGGTGAGTCCATTAGCCTCCCGATAGGGACACACCGATTATTAGAGGGTGACCTTCGCGGTGCGGGCGACAATTAGTGAGAGGCGAGCTGTATCGAGGTGCGATCTTCTAGTAAGGCTGACGCTCTTCCGATTCGAATGTTGCTTGGAGTGGGCTGGAACACGGCCCGCCACGAGAATTCCGCTGAGGTCTCAAGACTCGAGGATCTGGATCGGTAGATGGAAATGTCGAGGAAGATCTGAGGAGATGGACGAGATGAAAGAGAGCATGTTCGAATGAGCGGACAAAGATGTAGTTACGTGGGGAGGCTGAGCCTCGAATAGTTGTTCCAAGGTTGGCGAGGCTGCAAGGCCTATAATTAACTATGCATATGCAGCCGGATGTATTCCAAAATGGTAGGCTGCATGAATCACCAACGCGCAATTCAGCGACTCTTTCCTGAACAGAGGTAAAACGTTAGGTATAGTGAAAGAAAAAAACGCCACGATATATATAACCATCGAGCCTATCCACTTACGCGCACCGCTACGTTCCTTAGTTGTTGCTTACGTATCCCATCGGCTGGCAGGGCGACCAAACTGGTTCGTGCGCAGAAGGGTCTTGGCACCACCACGTCGTGAAGTCGTGATGCAGTACATAGATTTAATAGATCAATTGCTCAACACCATGGGCAGAACTCATACTTCTACTGATGTGGATCGTGATATTGACCCTCAGAAATCATCATCACAGAATAAGAAGCCCAGAAAGGTGCCGCCTAAGCCATGGGACTTGCCTCAATACGAACCGGTGCATATTCAGCCCATAAGCAACTGGCACACCGTCTCAAACCTTCCTAAAGACGTCAATCCAGCAAGGCCGTACGATATCTTCAATCTCTTCCTTACAGATGAGCTTCTTGAGACGATCGCACGGCACACGAATGAGTACGCTGCCTTATACCGAGTCCCGCCTCAAAAGCAGCACGCCAGGCCATGGAAAGACACCACACCTAAGGAGGTCCTTGCCTATATAGCAACATATGTCTACATGGGATTGCACCCGGAGCATGACATTGCTGGATACTGGAATACAGACGGTAGCAAGGGGCCTCTACACCCGCTTGTGCGGAGAAATATTGGCCTCAAGCGATGGCAGCAGCTAGACCGATTCTTCCATATATCCAAGCCCAAAATTGATCAGAAAGAGACCCCTTTCCAGAAGGTTGAACCTCTAAACGAGCACGTACGACTTAAGGCCAAAGAGTACTGGAATCCTACTACACACCTCGCTGTTGATGAGTGCATTCAACGCTTTCAAGGCCGTGCTAAAGAGACGGTCAAAATCCCTTCCAAACCAACACCTGAAGGCTTTAAGATATGGGCTTTAGCAAATAATGGATATCTACTAGATTGGCTGTATCACGCGAGGACTACAGGGCCAGTAGATTTAGATAACTACTGGACTGAGGACCGTGGATTTAGTGCTACTCAAGCAGTCGTGCTGGATCTACTACTCCAGGCGGGTATCGAAGGAGGCTATAAGCACGTCGTTTGGCTCGATAACTTGTTCACCTCGTCGCGACTTCTGGCTACACTCCGTGAGGAAGGATTCGGTGCTGCTGGTACGGTACGCACGGCCAAATTCAAGGCTGAATTACTGGCGGAAGCTCCACAAGAAGGCCAGCAGTCACAGCAATCGCAGCAGCCATCGCGGAAGCCACAACAGGAACGCAATCGTGGCCTTGATCCGTCACTCCTGCAGCTCAAAAACGACTACAGCGGTCAAATCCCATGGGGCAAGCTTTACGGCTGCCTCTCAGCAGATGGAAAGGTGCTACAATTCGCCTGGAAGGATCAGAGTGTAGTACTATTCATGAGTACAGTCTCCGAAGGAACTCCTGACTTCATTAAGAAGCTCCGAAAGAGGCCTCCATCTACAGCTACAAACGCAAGAACCTCACGGGCTGTATTTGGCGATCAAGTCCTAAGGAAGCTAGAGATTCCTGAGTTTATTGACCTCTACAACCACTTCATGAACGGTGTTGATCGAGCAGATCAGCTACGCGTCTACTACAACACACAGCGGATTCATTTGAAATCTTGGAAGCCTCTCTGGCACTGGCTACTAGACGTTACAATCGTCAATTGCTACAAGCTATCTTACCACGCCCAGCACCACGATGATCCAGACATCCCGTGCGATCGCTACACCAAACAACGCACCTTCCGCCGAGACCTCGTGAGTGAGCTCTTTCAGCGATCCGAGAGACTTACCAACAGTCACTACGAGAGCTCTGTCCACCTAGCAGATCTGGTATATCCAGCGGAGGAAGACAGCGAGCACACAGCGTGCGATAGAGGGACACAAAATCACTGCAAGGCGTGCGAGGCTGCTGGAAGGAAGGTTGCACCCCGTTATCCAGGTGGATCTGGCAGAAAGCCACTTCAGGAGTTATCAGCCAATTGTATACGAAAGAGACAGCGACGTCACAGCGATAGGCCGGCCAAATCACGTTCAGGCTGCTTGCTGTGCGGTGTAGCACTCTGTCGGAAGCCTGAATGCTGGAATGAACACTTGCAACTCGCACGAGAAGCAGCAGCTAGATAGATGATGTCATACATCACCAACTCAGCAGTTTACAGCCTCAAAAACAAGTCCAAATTGATGATATCTGAGCAAGAAGTCGCCTTCTGGAAATACTGCAATCTGATTGGCTCGCTTACTGGTCGCCCATCTTGCCAGCCGATGGGATACAATCAGAATCGGAATCGCTAGATAGGTTTCCTAGCAGTTCATCTTCCTCATCCTTGAGCTTTTCTTCAATTGGACGCTTGTGTGGTCGTCCTCACGGCTTTTTAGTTGATGAATCCGCTTCCGCTGCCTTCGCTATTTCGAGCACTTCTTTAGTGCTAAACACAAACCTTCCCTTCAATGCTACTCTCTTGCCTTTAGTTCGAGCTTAACGTGTACTAAGAAGCGACAATCCCAGCAGCGCTCACACACTCAATTGCCGTTATCCACTCTTGTCGGCCTGCAACTATCTTCCAGCTTGATGCTTCGCGTATATTGACTAAAGCTCTCGATGACTGACTTACTCCGACTGCAAAATCAGATTCATCCATGTTGTAAACACGCTCTAGGGGGTACTGATGTTGTAGGAAAAGCCCTGTCACTACATCAAACCACCTCTTTACACCCTCATAACTCGTTGCTTTGAACCGCGCGCTTTCGATCTGACGAGTCCAGATGCCTGCGATCTCAGGATGGCAAGTCTTGAAGCGGCCAAGCCGTTTTTCGCCAATTGGTCAAAGAGATAGTGCCGGGGTCTTTGACAGCTGCACGCGTCCATGTCGGATTTCCTCGGCCATTTGCACAGCCAACGCAGGTGAAGCGGGGAAACCAGTACGTGTAAGATGTGTAATCCATTGTATTAGTGTCTTTTCTTCTGCGTTTGAGAAGATTGGATCTGGTTCATGCGCGATAGTGCGCAAAGTTCGTCCAGCCATACGATTCTGTAAAGTGGTAAAGGGAACCTTGAATGCGCGGGCAGCCTGTCGAATCGTTGCGTACTCCTTTTGCTTCCAGGCAGAGATAGCATTCTGAATATCAGGTTCAGTGTATACCGGTTTATTAGCTGTAGAAGCGCTCATTGTAGGTGGCAGCAAGGTTGAAAGGTTAGAAGGTCACGTTTTGGTGATCGACTTCCCCACCTGATCGACTTCCCCGCCGATTACGTTATGAAGTATTGAAACACTCGTCTCAGTCCGTGCCCGTTCAATCTGAAGTTCTCTCTTGGAGGAGAGGCAACCAAATACATGTAGATCTAAACATGATACCATCCAAATAAAATCTACGCAAATGGTTAACCTGCTATCAAATAGCACCCAAACTTTTTCTACCAGCCACAGCGTCAATATCCATCGCCTCATCAAGCCCAACCAAAGCAGCCAATCCTCTCGGTCCTTTCATACCCTCGCCATTCGCACGTTCTTCTTCCTTGAGCATCTTGAGCGCGGCAGTACACGACCTCTGTACTTCTTCCAGAAGCATGATGGGTATCATGAGAATACAGAAACCCTGTTCATACGCGAATCCAATTAGTTGATTGCACCCCATGGACCGAAAACTCAACATCCGAAACTCACCATTTCCCTCGGCTCCTCCACCGTCCAGGTCGGGGTCTGCCCGCCCGACACCAAATTCAACAGAACAGGAACCCCCTTCTCTTCAAACTTCTCTGCACACTGCCTCGTCTCCTCCCTCGTTCTGATGCCATTTGAAGAACGCAACGTCCGCACCGGCCTCAATAGCGCCTCTCAGCCTCTCCATAGCAACCTCATACCCCCAGAATGAGGAAAGAGTATGTATTAGAAACACTTCAACGAACCTCCGTATCCCGTATCGGCATCTGCAATCAGCGGCACCGAAGTGTCCAGGTTTGCAACCATCTCTGCATTTGCTCGCATATCAGGAAGGCCAGCAAGACCGAGACCAGGCCAGCCAATGCGGGACAGTGATGTACCGCTATATACCGAGTAAGAACTATTAGCCTTTACTAGATTTCGCCCTGGGGAGAAGGAGATGCTGCTTCTGTCGCGATTGGCCTGAGAAATCGGGACTCTATTCAAGGCACGAACGACCCAAGGCGCGTTGAAATGGGGAAAACATAGAATGGTAGCTTACAAGCCAGTCTGTGTACCATTCCTTGTGGTTAGCCTTCCGTTATTCATTTACGTCTCGAGAAGGGGAAGCCCGGATGATGATACATAGTCAACGACAAAGGTCAACCTTTCGACTATCACTACATAAGCAGCTGAAGACTCACCATATAGGTAGCATCAAACCCAACATTCAGCGCCAACCTCGCAGTAAACCCATCCTAAACACCCGGCGCGACGATAAGCTTGTTGGGATCTTTCAGCATCTCTCGCAGGCGAGCGGCGCCGGTGTGAGGACCTGATAGCAAGCATATCCAGTCAGTGCTCCAAACTGAAGCGAGCAAAGACGACCGTCTTTCATATAGTATAATGGATCGAAAGGTGGTCCATGTTCGTCAGAAGAGATTCGGAAAGGATAGGAGATTGTCGACATCGTGAGGTGGACTTGGAAAGGTAGAAATTTACGAAAGCGTAGAGAAAGTCACGAGCAGGTCTGAAAGCAGGGCTTACCTGAAGACATTCGTTTACTGCTTGCTTTCGTTCGATCGAGTATTCACAGTCCTTTCTCGACGAAGTTCGATCTCTTAGCATAAACGAGACAGAAGATAAGAGCCTAACCGTCCTTCTTTCCAATCTTGCGTCCGGTATAATATAAAGTCTTTCTCTCCTGAAAGTAATTATAGACTCTAAGCGATAGGATTTTTCGGAACCCGAGAGAAATATGTAGCAAAATTGCAGATGTACGTGGTTGCAGGTTTAGTTAGGTAGTAACCGGTTTAGTGGGGTGATTTGTTTACTGATGAGGAAATTTACCTCATTTCCTTCTACATCTAGTAATATATTTTACGCTAGGAGAAGGTTCCTGGGCGGGGATTACTCCTGTCCCGTTCTTCCCAGGAGCTGTCTTCTACTGGGAGCGCCTTCCTGGCAGCTTTGTCCCAGGAATTTGCTCCTAGGAGCCCGATCTTCCCATGACTTGCCTCCCAGGAGCGATTTCGCCCAGGAGCTTTTTCCTAGCTCAACAGCTCTCACAGCAAATTCTTTCTCCCAGGCAAGATTTCCCAGGCATGCCCTTCTCCAAGAACTTTATCGAGGAGAAGATAGATTCCACCCTTATCGAGCCTTGTGGCTTTCTTGTTAAACGGCACCTCGTGCTGTCCAATAGGGATCCGGACGTCTAGTGCCTTCCTGCGCCTGTGAAACGCGACAGCCTCCGTCTTGGTCACGTCGAAGCTGACGCCATTGTCCGCTGCCCACTCACACGCTTTGTTGCCGGCCACAGAGAGCTTCGCCGCGATTTCGGCGAAGTCTTTTACTGTGACTACTACCCCCACATCGTCCGCGAAGGATATGCACTCTGCCCCGTACACGGTTTGCTCGATCTCTGTAAAGACTCCGTTTAAGTGAAGGACGAAGAGGATTGGTGAGACTGGCAAGCCTTGCAGGACACCCGTTTCCACTGCTTGCTCGTCACATTCCCAGCCATCGATCACCAGCCTGATCCGTCGTTCAGTAACAAAGGCACGCACCCATCGTACGATGTTGGGGTCTGCGCCTTTCTCTTAGAGGCTTCGTATCAGCTTCTCGTGGCAGATATGGTCGACTGCTCCCTTGACATCCATCAGCAGCACCGCTGCGTGTTGCTTGTTGTGAAACGACTCTTCAACCTTCTGGATTAATATCGCCACCGCGTCGATCGCGCTTCTCTTCCTTCTACTACTCATCTGCCCCCTATGGAGGACTCCGCTCGATTCCGCCCAGCTCGCAATTTCATCGGCTATAACCTTTTCCACCACTTTCCTGAGGCAGCTGAGGAGAGATATCGTGCGGTAGGACTTCACCTTCTCGCGGTCTGGCTTGTTTAGTTTCTTCAGCAACACGCCTTTGGCCTCCTTCCAAGGGTGGGCGCCCTTGCGGATGCATGCCCGTACCAGAGCCGTGACTCGTCTCGAGTCCCAGCTCCACAACAGCCGGATGGCTCGAAAGTTCAGCCGATCCAGGCCTGCTGTCTTCTTGACCGACTGCGTGAAGGTCGCTTTCTCCACCATCTTGTCCGTGATCGTATGGTAGAGTCGCCCCATTCCTTTATCTGGTAGCTCGTATAGCGCGGACGGCAGGGGCTTTGGGAAGTGATTCTCCCTCACCATAACTTCTTTCTCCCGAAGCGTTACCGCTACTTTGTTGTTCTCATCCCTTAGTGCTAGCGTCGTCGACGCCATCCGTGGGGAGGTGAACCGAAGCGCCTTGTACACCTCATCTCCCTCAACGGACTGGATGTATTTCTCCCAGCATTCTCTCTTGGCTCTTCGCACCTGCTGGTGGTAGAGACGTGCTGCCGCCCTATCTTCCTCCCAGCTGATCTCTCCTTGCCGCCACTTCCGACGTGTCCTGTTCCGAGCCTGTCGTGCGTCTTTAACTGCTGGGAATCATCTTTTCGACCTTGCCGTGATCCTCAGTTTCTGGCAGTGCTTGTCGAGGACACCCGTCAGCGTCTTTTCAATCCAGCGAGCTTCCTGTTTGATCTGTTCGACCTCTGCTTCATCGTCTACGTAGGGCCGGTTCTGTTGCTCGGCCTTCCACGAGGTTGCTGCTGCTTGTAGGGCCTCCTCCGTCATGCCTTAGATGTCCCAACCGGTCACGGACTGTATCCCGGTTTCCTGGAACTGCCCGTCGTGTGGCGCCACTTCGAAGGCGATGAGCCCATGGTCTGAGCCTGTCTGTCGGTCCGTCTCCACAGTCCACGATACCAGTTCCACTCCTGCTAGTAACGTCAGATCTATGATGGACCTGCTGTTACGTGCGCCCACCTGAGTCGCCGTCTCGTCGTTTGCGATGATTAGGTTGAACTTTCCGATGATATCCTCCAGTCGCCTGGCGTGGCTGTCTTCTCTCGCAGCATGCGCATTCCACACCCGACTATGAGCATTGAAGTCTCCTAGCAGGATGGTCCTCCCCCTGATGACTTCCTCCCAGTTGATGTCGTCGATGTTGCGCCGTCGATGGTCCCCTTCACCTCTCCACTGATCGTAGACGTTCACCATCCTCGTCCGCCTTCTGTCCCTCCTCCTTTCGTCCAGCTCCCATACGTCTACCGCCATCGTCTCCACATGGCATACCAGGTCCGTCCGCACTTCCGCCCACATATTGCTCCCTCGTCGCACCCCTATTGCCACTCTAAAGTCTCTTGTCCTGCCCACCGACGGCCACAGCATCGTGTAGCCGGGGTGGCTGACCAGCTGCGGGCTGTTGATGCAAGGCTCCTGCAGGCATATGATCGTAGCGCCCGTGTCCATGCCGTATTCTAGCGCGTTAATCATCTTCGTGTACCCTCATCCACAGTTGTGTTGGACGACCTTCATCGTTGTTCCATGTCTGTGTCCCTTCCGGCATCACGTGGCCTTGCACACTCTCGCAGCTTCTCCATCCTTTCCTTCCTCGCGGCCTTGACCATCGTGAAAGCCCTTTGCCTACACTCACACCCTCTTGCGGTTGCTAGGTGAATCCCACCGCAGTTGCAAAACTGTGTCGCCACATGTTCGCATCTTCGCCGTTGACCTGCTATGCAGCTCTCATCCTTGCACACATGATCAGTCGTGTCGTGGCTTCCGGCGCATAGGGCGCATCTCGGTCCGTCGGCGTCACAACGCTGCTCTCCATGGCCCCAGCCACAGCACGTGCTGCATTGGGTGTCCGGTCTAGTTTGGCAGAAACTCTCCACGTTGTGGCATCTGCCTCCTGCCCACATGCCCTTGCGGATGAATCGCTCTGCCGCTTCCCTGCTCTTGACGCAAATCAGGACCGAAGTTGCCCGGATGCCTTGCTCACGCTCCTTCTGCTGTATCAGCTCTTCCTTGAGAAGCCACCGAATAAAGGGTACCTCCACTTCGTTCCCGGCCTCCAGTGCTTCCTGAAACAGTCGTAGTCCGGACCTATCTCCTTGCATATATCCCGCCAGCGAGATGCCGTGCACCTTCAGCTTGATCCACGTTTCGTCCGCACGGATGCCCATGATCTCGCTGTCCCGTCCACTCACGGCCTGCAGTAGTTGCTCATGAATCTGAAGGACCATGCTGGCCGTTACGCCGGGTGCTGTCAGGCACGTGTAGTTGCCTCTTACGCTTTTGCCTGGTTTCTGGATGCGTACATGTGCCGGGAATCCCATCTCAAGTAGCTTGCTGTTCATCGCATGAGTGATATCTGCCATTGTTGCCGTCGTAGCCGTGCCGTCTCGCGTGATGATGATTCGTCTCATCTTTTCCGTCGCTCCCACCACCTTCTGGAACACATCCTTCGCTTGTTGGCCTGCTCTGCGTTTTACACTCTTGCTCTAGTGCGTCTGGAAGCTCTCGCTATCACCAGCTGCGGTAACCTCAGCGTACGCCCCTACCGTAGGGCGCGCAGGGACTGTAGGGCCTGTAGGGCCCGCTGGCCGCGTTAGCGCTGTTGCTCCTTGGTCATGTACTCGTGTCGGCTGCCGATTCTGGCTCAGGGTGGTGCGTACCTCCTGTAGCTCTTGCCTGACCCGTCGCAGCTCCTCCTGCAGCTCCTGCCTGGTTTGTGAGAGCTTCTCCTTCAACGCTTGGTTTTCCATTCTCATCGTCTCTTGGTTTTGCTCCATCCTTTGTAGGATGACCATTACTGCTGTAATGTCCACCAGCCTCTCCGTCATCCCCGCTAAGTCCATGTATCTGTTTCTCGGCGTGGGCGTGATGTCGGCCTCTCTGAACAGCCGTTTGCGACTCGGTGTCCGGCTGATATCCTCTTGGTAAGATCGGCTGCTGCGGGCGCTGCTTACGGCGCGACGGAGTTGTATGAACACACTCTTCTTCGCATGCGCACTTGTGGGAGAGGTTTGATGTGATCGGAATATGCAAAGTTAGGTGATATGCATAACTAGGTGAAATCCACGTAATGTAGAACTCACTTTCGGACACCCTTCCTCCGACTACAGTTCATCTCAAAGTACAATTACACCACCGAATGCCTCTCAGGCAGACAGTATGCTGGTCCAATGATCATGCAGTCCTCAGCGGCGACACAAAGCGCCACTGAATCCAGCAAACCGGCTTACCCCACCATACACCTCATTCTTACCCCACTTGTGGCAGTGAAAACACGAAAGGACATAGAAGAGTACAGGTACTACATCTATTGTCGAATATTGACGATGCCTGCATCCTTAAAGTAGTGACGCCATACACCATCCCGAATGAAGACTGTCTTAGATACATTGATCCGCCGGATCCGCCTCGAAATGCTGTAGCCATACTCATGCGCGCGCCCAAATTATGATACTCTGCCGAGACGCGGAGATGAAAATTGCAATATATTCACACGCAAAAATAGCTACCTCCTCTTGTGGAGCCACCCGTTTGCATAACCATTGTGATCGTAAGAGTAAGAGTGATTGTGCTCGTAACCGTGATCGTGTTCTAACTCTGGTTCGGGGCTTAACACAAGACTCACATTAGGATCGATGAACTCGTCTATAAAGTCGGACTGGTCCGATTCCTTCGTAACGAACCGAACTTTGACGCGCCGTGCATTCCGCACATTTGCGCCCACCCGCTCGCGAACCATACCCTCAACTCCGCGTATCTGTTCCAGCGTCCACTGGCTCGGTGCCGCAATCTCCAGATCCATAAGGTAGTTCTGGCCCGATTTAACGCCCTGCACCTGCCGCAGCTCGATCGTTTCCTTCGACAAAGGCAGGTTGATATCCGCCACAGCCTTCTCCGCTACGCGGCGCACCTTGGCCTTGATGTCCTCGTCAACTCCGATATCAGCGAGTTCGTATAGCGACATCTTGAAATTGGACCATCCCATCTTCAAGACTAGTAGCGAGATCACCAGACCGCCTATTGCATCGAAGGCGGCGACTCCGGGGAACAGCCAGCCGAGTCCGATAGCACCGAACACGGCGAGACCGGACCAGCAGTCAACGAGGTGGTGGATGGCGTTGCCTTTAAGAACCGAGGACTTGCGTTCGTTGGCGACTTGAATGGCTGGTGTGGAACGGTCAGCAACTGCGCACCGCTCGACTGATATAAGTTCTGAGGACACCCTTACTCTTGAAGTATACCCACGCCTTGACACCAACCGTCCCAAGTGCAATGAGCGCTGCTAAAGGAGCCACAACATTCATCCCATCACTGGGTATATGCCCAAACACATGCCACTGCTCCGTCAGTTCGACGACGGATGGCAGGTACACCTGCAGCAGCTCCGCAATTGCTCTTTGACCAATCTCCACCCCTCCATATAGTAGCAACCCGCTGACACCGAGTGCACCTATGCCCTCCACCTTGCCATACCCGGTAGGGAAGTTCTCGTTCGGTAGCCGTTGTGAGAAGCTCAGTGCGACACACGTGATCAGATCGCCCATCGTATCTCCGAGACTGTGCCAGCCGTCCGCCGTAAGTGCTGTTGGTGGCTTAGCTTGACTCCGCGTTCGCCGGCTGGAGAGGGACAACGTACAATGACTGTGGGTGTAATATCCACCAACCCACTTCATTATGGCGATCGCAATATTCGAGTACAGTCCAAGTAGAGTGACTCGAGCTGCTGGATCGTTCTTGTCCGTTAACAAGAGATAGACATTGTCATGGTGATGGTGGTCGTGGCCAGCATGCTCACGCTTCTGCGTTACGGAGACCATGACTGGAGATAGAAAGGGGCGCTTGCGCAGGGCGGTGCTATGTCGACTACTGTATAGCGAACATGTTGGTAAAGCAAATGGAGAATTCTTAGTGTTTGTCTGGAACCCGTGCTTCTCGAGGAGAGAGAATGGTAATAAAGGGGATGAGCCAGGCGGCCTCACCCGTATCAATGGCTAACAAACACGCACTCGGAAGCCAACGTTTAGGGAATGATAAAGGCAGCCGGCAGTTGCTGTCGGAATCTGACGGTTAGTACAACTTCGGGACGCATATAGCTTGACAAGGGTTTACTCGGCTAACGCCTGATGACGCATGCACTTCTAGGATTTCACCGTCGTTACTGTTCTCGCGACGCTTCTGCCAGACCATACAAGTAGGATTGTCATGAAAACGACATCCTGGATTCCAGCAGTCTTTAACTGCGCACTGAAAGAACTGCTCCGAGTTCCGCACCAAGACGTAAAGAGTGATCGATGTCTCCTGCATTATCTCATCGGCTGGCAGAGCGACCAAATTGGTCCGTGCGCATGCGGCCTTGGCATCACCCCACCCAGAAGTCGCGATGTAGTGTAGATAGCTAAATATATTTATCTCTTAACGCCATGGGCAGAGCAAGGACTTGCACTGATCCTGATCATAATATTGAACCCCAAGAATCATCCTCACAACGTAAGAAGCCTAGGAGGGCGCCGCCTAAGCCGTGGCCTATGCCCGAATACGAACCAATGCATATTAAGCGTTTAGACAATTGGCACGTCGTAACCCTTCCTAGGCATGTCAATCCATCGCGTCCTTCCGATGTGTTTGGTCTATATCTTACTCAGGAGCTCTTGGAAACTATTGCACGTCACACGAACGAGTGTGCAGCACTACACCGCTTGCAGCCGCTCCAGCAGCACGCCAGGCCATGGATTGACACTACACCAAAGGAGATTCTTGCGTATATTGCGACGTATGTCTACATGGGACTACACCCAGAGCATGATATTGCTGAATACTGGAATACAGATGGTAGTAAGGGGCCTCTCCACCCACTTGTTCGAAGGAATATTGGCCTCAAGCGGTGGCAGCAGCTGGATCGATTCTTTCACATTTCCAAGCCTAAGATCGATCAGAAAGAGACTCCTTTTGAGAAGGTAGAACCTCTGAATGAGCACATACGAATCCAAGCCAAACAGTACTGGAATCCTACTACCCATCTTGCTGTTGATGAAAGCATACAACGGTACCAAGGCCGTGCGAAAGAGACAGTCAAAATCCCTTCCAAACCGACGCCTGAAGGCTTTAAGATATGGGCTTTGGCGAATGAAGGCTACATATTGGATTGGCTATATCACGCCAGAACTACAGGGCCAGTAGATCTAGATACGTACTGGGTTGAGGAACGTGGATTCCCAGCCACACAAGCAGTTGTGCTAGATCTACTGCTCCAGGCGGGCATCCAGAACGATAGTAGGCATATCGTTTGGCTGGATAACTTGTTCACGTCAGCACGCTTACTATCAACACTCCGTGAGCAAGGGTTTGGGGCTGCCGGTACGGTTCGCACGTCCAAATTAAAGGCTGAATTACTGGCGGAGGATCCACAGGAAGGCCAGCAGCCACGGCAATCCCAGCAGCAATCACAGCGATCACGGAGACAGAAGGAGCAGAATCGAGGGCTGGATCCGTCACTATTGGAGCTCAAAAACGACTTCCAAGGACGAATCCCATGGGGTAAGCTGTACGGCTGTATTAGCGAGGATGGAAAAGTCCTTGAATTTGCCTGGAAGGATCAGAACGTGGTGCTGTTTATGAGCACGGTTTCTAGAGGCGATGAGTGAGTCTCTCAGCTACGATTGCAGCTACTATACCAGCTACAATCCCAGCTCCGATTTCAGCTACTAATCCAGCACGATAGGTTTGTCAAACGCCTCCGAAAGAGACCTCCCATCACTGCTTCAAACGCCCGAACTACGCGTGCTGTCTTTGGCGATCAAGTCCTGAAAGAGCTCGAGATTCCAGAGTTTATAGATCTGTACAATCACTTTATGAGCGGTGTGGATCAAGCGGATCAGTTACGGGTCTACTACAATACACAGCGAGTTCAATCTCAAGTCTTGGAAACCTCTCTGGCACTGGCTACTTGATGTAGCAATTGTTAACAGCTACAAGCTATCCTACCATGCCCAGCACGATGGTCCAGACCTTCCCTGCGAGCGCTACACGAAACAACGCACCTTCCGCCGAGACCTCGCGATCGAGCTATTTCAGCAATCTGAAAGACTCACCACCAGTCAGTACGAGAGCTCCATCGCCCTAGCAGATCTTGTATACCCAGCAGAGGAGGATAGTGAGCATACTCCATATGAGAAGGGCACACAGAATCACTGCAAGGCGTGTGAGGCTGCTGGTAGGAAGGTTACGCCACGCTACCCAGGCGCTGCTGGTAGGAAGCCACTAAAGGAGTTATCGCCGAATTCTGTACGGAAGAGAAGGCGCTTTCACAGCGATAGGCCGCCGAAGTCACGTTCGGGCTGCTCACTATGCGGTGTAGCCCTCTGCCGCACAGGAGACTGCTGGGCAGAGCACCTACAATTAGCACGAGAAGCAGCAGCCGCAGCACAGTAGATAGATGATGTCTCCCATCACCAACTCAGCACTTTACAGTCTCAAAAACAGTCCAAATTGGGTGAATTCTAAGCAACGACTGCTGGCCCCCAGAATACTGAAATCTGATTGGCTCGCTTATTGGTCGCTCAGCTTGCCAGACGATGAGTTAGTAACGTGGCGGATAGTGGAAGAGGAGGTGAGGTTAGCGTAGCCGCACGTGAGGGGTCCGCCAATCAGCTGTCGAGATGTCTGACATATCTTTTCTTGCAACTCGCAGGGCTCTAATTGACACAATCAAGATACGCATCTAGACCCGACTCGTTATTCAAAGCCCTACTGCTTCAGTCAAGCCCACGATCATGATAAGCATCGGACCTCGGCCTCAGAATTGCTCCGCCGACGTCCGTCCCATCTGAGTGTGGAGATCCGGGAGGGGCTAACCACAGAACATCACCTTTACTACGTCGCAAATTGCTGGTGGTATCAACTTCTCTCACTCTGTCTGAGTTGAGTTCAAAATAGTCGGATATCCGAGCCCATGATGAGCATAGACAGTTCCGTTGTCTTAAGTCAAAGGCGTAGGCATTTTGGATGTATCGGAGCAGACCTCGCCTCAGCAACACTCGCATCTTTCCTGGTATCTCCGATAGTCTCGGCCGTCGACAGGTAGACAGCATCAGCTTAATGTTGTCGAGTGTTGTCCTCGTGCTGACTTACTCTAGATCGGTGATCTCCAAAGTCTCACACGGAACATCTTTCTTCGCGAACTTCACGAAGTCTCTAGCCTTCGCCATACGGCATCCAAGAAGATACTTCATATCATCACAATTCACGCTCCTTTTCCTCGTCTACTTCGGCACGTTCTCGACCGCCAATATCATCGACACAGTATCCTCCACCAGCAATGCCAAGCCAGCGTCAACCGTCACCACTGGCGTGTCAAAATTGCTTGCCACTTCCGCAGTGAGCACCGGCCTCTGCGTTTACAAAGATAGCTGCTTCACAAAGATGTTTGGGCGCAGAAACATAGGCCTTGCTGTGCCCAAGGCTTCGTACGCGCTGTTCACGCTTCGGGATATCGCCACGGTATATGGCTGCTTTATACTGCCTCCAGTTGTGTCGAAAAAGCTGGCGAACCTGCCAGATGGTGTTAAGGAACGCTTTTCATACTTTGTTCACACAGAAGCTGCGAGGGACAAGACTGCGCAGATGATGTTGCCAGCAGCTATTCAGCTCGTCAGCACCCCGATTCATCTCCTAGCCCTGGATTTGAACAATCACCAATGGCGATTGGGAGGTATGGAACGCTTAAGGAACATTCAAGCCAATTTGAGCATGGCTATCGGCGCTCGCGTAGTTCGCATAGTCCCAGCATTTGGCATTGGCGGAGTTGTAAACACTGGCACACGGAAAAGCTTGATGCAGTATATCGAGAATCAACCCTGATGATATCATTTGAATAACAGCTGTCAGATGAGAAACGGCTTGAACCATCCTCAGCATCGAGATAACTGACTGTTCTTCACCGTGTTTCCACCATACGACCCGATCTTTGGTCCGTTTTGCATACCTCCCTATCGATCCATGGCTTCACTTTTCAAGTCTTGTTGCTCCATCACTCCTGCTACCAAAGGCTTCGTGATCTCTTTGCCCAGTCAGCCGGTCCTTCATCATGCCAGTCTTCCTGAGCTTCAAAGTGTCTCCGTCTCCTTTTCAGGCTGGGGATACTGAATGGTGTGGGTGCCATCTCCGAAAAGTTCTTCGACAATGCTGACAGTTTCCGGATGGGTATACCGCAGCGAGTTCGCAATCTCAATGACCATTCTGCACGGAACATGCTGCTTGAAATACTGAAGAACTAGTCTCATCCAGGAGATCCATACATCGACCCACCAAGAGGCAGCCCAAAGGCCGGTGGGCATGGCAAGCTGTATTCTCAGGCTAGTGAGTTGGCCGAGAAAGAAAGCCCAGACACGGTGCGCTTCCATCTCAGAGATATCGCTGCCTCCCGGCAAGCTGGTGATGAGAAGAACGAGGTGACGAACCCTCGAAAACTACGAAGATTCCAAAAGAGCGGACCTGAGGCTGTCCCACTTGTCGAGATGTCCGATCGCATAAAAGAGGTTGTTTCGCCATAGAGGATACTCAGCGCCTCTTCGCTGATCTTCTCACAAGTCAGAAGAGAGAGATGGCTTTCTTCGACGGCTTCGCTCTCTCCCAATCAGCTCAACAAGCGACTAGATAGAACAACGTTGTTGCTTTGGTGATGTGAACTGTCTCATTCTTCAGTAAGCAGAAACGGTATACCATTCTGCCCAACTCCAGAGGAATGTTAAGAAAAGGAAAGATGCTTGACCGTCCGGGCGGTGTCGAAGCTTTTGTAATCTTGCTTGTTCCATCCATGTTGAATTACGCGCTGATTAAAATGGAGCTATTTACAGATAAGCCTGGTATGAGGAGGAAGGACAAGGTCGAGTGGCGTAAGCGAAGTTATGAACAGAAGCTGGAGGAGGATACGGAATGACAGCAAGCCAGCGTCGAAACTATGGAAGAGGAAAGAGCAGAGAGAGGTGAAGCCTGGCGAAGACAACGAGTGGAATGTGCGTTTGCTAACGGACTTGAATGACGCCATGGCCACTTCATCTGCCATAACTATTATCTCTTTATTGTATAATAATAATAAAAAACTTGTTGAATACGTACTTGCGCATATTCCCGAATGATAGAACAGCCGGCTTTGGACGCTCTGCTCGGCAAGCTAGCATTGCGCAAACCATTGTTGATGGTCTCGAAGCCTTTTGGAGCCTGGTACCCGCATGAAAATAACTGACAATATATGCGCGCTGGTGAAATCACTGGGGATTCTTGAGGGTCTGATCACCGTTTCTCGATGCGTTTTCACCTCGCTCTGCATCTGCTGTTCCACTGCTGCAGCCTAGACCCCGCGCTTGAACGTCGGGACAACCCACGCCAAGCTCTTCAGGGCTCTTCACCGCTTCCTGACTTGGTAAGGTAGCGTCGAACGCCGCAGCTCGTCCTTTCGTTGCCCATGCTGATTCCGCTGAGTCAACAAACCGAGCAAACAGCTTTGCTGTTTCCCACCTCGCGCACTGCGACGGGTTGCACAAAAGATGGTCATACAAGGGATTCATGTTAAGCACTTGTTCTTCCAGGTCATTTCCGATGCGCTCAAGCAGAAGCCCTCAATGGTTCTCCGCCGTAACTCCACCCGCCAGTATTGCACAACTTTGTCAAGGGCCGTTGTAAGTTGATGGATCTCGTCGTCTTTGCTCTTGACTTCGCTCTCTAACCATTTCAATCTGCCGTTCGCTTCTTCGTTATCGGTGTAGACGGCTTGGTGTTTTTCACACTCTTTCATGGCGACCAAAAGTGCGCGAAACGCTCCAGCAGCACAGGGCTTCTATCCATACGGAGCTATTCCATACGCCATATCCATATCCATACAGCAAAGGCTTATGGAATAAGCTATGGAATACGCCGGAATAGTATTGTTCCGTCCCGGCTTGTTGTTGCAGGGGAGAGCTCCGGGGCAGCTCCAGGAAGCTTTGATTATTAGCCATCATCACTACCAGCACTACACCTATACGTACGTTGTTTGTTGCTTGCAGTGGCGCTCTTAATGTCCTCTTGTATCCCTGACGCGTCCAGCGATCGCGAGGCCATCCAGTTGATGTAGTGGAACAGTTCCTGGTTGGAAGCGTTTCTGGGCAGGAAGGAAATACAACACCAAGCGAGGAAAGTGGTGATAGATGACGTCAACTACTATATGGAATATATATTCCATATCGCTCCATACGAGGCTTAAGCCATACGCCATATTCCATACGGGCCCGTATGGCGTATGGCGTATGGATAGAAGCCCTGGTTCAATCCAGGCCGCCCGGGCGGATTAGTGGACACACTGCTGAAAACGGACTTTAGTGGTCAAATACCATGGGGAAAGCTCTATGGGTGTCTATCTGCGGACGGCAAAGTACTTCAATTCGCGTGGAAGGATCAAAGCGTTGTTCTGTTCATGAGTACCGTCTCAAAGAGCCCACCAGACAGTGTGTCCACTAATCCGCCCGGGCGGCCTGGATTGAACGGTGCGATTGCCAAGAGCTGTCGATTGGTTTAGTCTAGAAGTATCTAGACAAACAGACGCGCGTTTCTAGTCCTTCCAGGGACTATATCGGGCATTTCCTGAGTGGTCTACAAGCTTCTGTGGTGCCGATCATGGTGTTGAGGCTATAGAGTTGACGTCAGTGGTGATATTCAGGGGTAGACCGGCAGAAAACGCAGGGTTCCAATTGGCCAGAAGCCAGGCGGTAACTACTGTCAGAATAGCTCACTTGGCAGAATATGGCCTCAGCGAATTTTGCTGTATGCACCTTCAGCTTCTACCCAACACAACGCATATAAATATAGCCTCGATGGCTTCACAATGCGGCAGATTCAAGCCCTATATTATCGCATCGTTTAGAAATTTTACCAGCTACAATGGCCGCTTCTACAACTTCTACAACCGAACTTTCCTCTCGCGATGACCTCACCCAGCTTCATGCCAATTCGGGCCTCCTACGAGAGCTCTATGAGCCACGTATACGCGATTCTGATGGCTATATCTTCAATTCGGAGGTGTTCGCTGGCTTCGACCTGATCAAGAAGCCTGTTGGACCTGTAAAGAAGCCTCGTTCAAGCCATATCTGGCACCACGGCTTCACCGTGCAGAATCGGGTCAATAAGCGGCTATTTTGGGCATGCCGTTACTGCAACGATCAGGCCAGAGTTACTAAGTACTGCGCGAAATCAACAGCTCATGCAGCTGATCATCTACGACAGGCTCACCGTATTACTAAAAGAGGCCTCCAAGCTACAACTCCATCGGCCACCGATTCAACCACGGAACCATCATCGCCTGATGGGACTCCCTCACCCTCTGCTCCGCGCCGCCGCCTCGATCGGTATCGGTTCTTCGCTCGAATGATTGAGATGATTATCAAAAACAACCAGTCCTTACGTACAATCGTCTCAGATGAATACCTATCGGTTCTTCAAGTGGTGGCAGGTGGGGAGACCGATCTTAATGAGATTATGCCTCATAGTTCCACAACGATACGGCGATGGATTATAAGGCTCTATTTAGGCCTCAAACGAACCATCCTTTCAAAACTCCAACGAGCCAAGAGCTGTATCAATATCAGCTTCGACCTCTGGACCTCCTCAAACGACCTTCCGCTCTGTGGCATTGTTGGCCATTTTATTAACGAAAACGGCAAATATACCTCGCTCCTACTTGGCCTTCCGATGCTCTACGGTCAGCACTCCGGCATCAATATTGCAGCTGTCGTTACAAACCTTATTCGAACGTATAATATTGCCGATTCTCTTGGATACTTTATGCTTGATAATGCTTCAGCCAATAGCGTAGCGATTGAGGAGCTGGCAAAGACCTTTCGATTTAACGCAAAGCATAGGCGGCTACGCTGTGCCGGCCATATTATCAACCTCGTCGCAAAAGCGATGCTTATTGGCACGAATATTCAGGCGTTCACTAACGTCAGTGGCCAAGAGATTGAGGATGCAGCTATAGAGCTTCAAAACGCCCACGACGAACGAGCTCTGATAGAGCAATGGCGGAAGAAAGGCCCTGTCGGCAAGCTTCATAACGTCGTACGGCATATTCGTGGATCACCTCAACGACGACAGCTTTTCGAATCACTGCAGCGCCAAGAAGCTGAGTATGAAACGATCCTACGTGTCGTGATTGACGGCGGCGTACGCTGGAACGCCATGTATTACATGATTGATCGCGCGGTCAAGCTGCATCAATCCATTCGCGCATACATTAGTAATGCATCGACCGACGACCCCGACTTGGCAGAGGATTACCTCACCGCTGATGATTGGGCCGAGCTTACTGAGATGAAGGAGCTGTTGAAGCCGTTGAAGGCCGCTACAATGGTCCTTGAGGGCAATGCCGTAGAGGGAGCAAAAGGAGCGCTCTGGGAGGTGCTTCCACAATTCGAGTATTGCCTCAATAAACTTGAAGGGAAGAAAGCACAGCTTCAACACCAAAATCGGGCCTCCGTTCGCCATTTTCGGGCATGCGTGAACCTAGCCTGGACCGTTCTTGATCGCTATTACCGCATCACCGACGATTCACCTGCCTACCGTGCCGCAGTAATCCTCCACCCGAGCCTCAAATGGTCCTTCTTCAATAAGCACTGGGCCGATCATCCTGAGTGGCTAGAAAACGCGCGTCAGGCCGTGCAGAATCTATGGAGCGAATACCGTAGCGCTTTCCCTACACCGCATCGCGCTCCGATACAATCAGATACACAGGCGGAGCAGGAGCGTGAGTTTCAAGAGTTTATGAAGCTGGACGATGACGTAATGGATGAATACCACCACTATTGCTCTCAGCCTCGCGATTATTGTACCAATCCGATACAGTGGTGGATTGCCAGGAGGAGCAATATCCACGGCTCTCCCGCATGGCACTGGATTTGTTCAGCGTGCCGGCCATGTCTTCAGGTAAGTCGGCAGCTCTACACCACTAGGTAACGTCACTAACCGCTTTATATAGAATGCGAACGCGTTTTCTCTGCAGCCGGCCGAGCGATCAATCCTACACGTCCCCGAGTTATCGAGTCGACCGCGGAGGCTGTACAGTGCCTCAGGAGCTGGATACTACGTGAACAGGTGGATATAGAGGCATATTTAAGAGATCACGGCGATGAGGTGTTCAGTAAAAGGCCTCTAGAAGATGAGGGAGAGGAGGGCGAAGAAGCTACAACAGATGATATAGATATTGGTATGTAGGTAGTACGGTTTTAATGAAAACCACATGCCAAGCATCACTATACAGACCAAACCAATCGGATTGTAGGACGATTGGTCAATCGCGCGCGCGATTTATTACTAATCAATCCGTTCAATGGATTCGCGCGATTGCCAAGGGTGGGATTGGTGGACACACTGCAGCCAGACGATATGCCTGCAGTCGTTGTGGATACCTTCTTGGAGTAGTAGATCTAGTACCACTGCTTGGGTGGCTGAAAATCCTCGATACTTTGTCCAGATCTACTGGGCCTGTGCCTCTTGCATGAAATAACCAATCAAGGATATAGCCCACATTAGCAAGTACCCATATTTTAAAGCCTTCCGGGGTTGGCTTTAAGGGAATATTAACTGTCTCCTTCGCCCTACCCATAAAGCGCTGCATGGCTTCGTCAACAGCCATACTTGTAGTAGGATTCCAGTATTCCTTGACAGCAATCCGAAGCTCTTCATTGAGTGGCTCAATCTTATCAAATGGCGTCTCCTTGGCAGTAGTGGGCTTTGAAATATGGAAGAAGCGATCCAGCTGCTGCCATCGGAAAAGGCTTATATGCTTTCGGACGATTTTATGACTATGGCTGTCCTCAGTCGTCCAATACTCAGCCACATCATGCTCAGGGTGTAAGCCCATCCAGATATAGACTGCCAAAAAAGCCATAAGCTCGCGTGCAGTCGTGTCCTTCCAGGGCCGTGGGTGCTTGTAGAGCTCCTGGCCACGGTGGATTGCAGCGTACTCATTCGTATGCTTTGCCATTGTCTCGAGAAGCTCCTCCTTAAAGAATAGACTAAGTATTTCGTACGTATTCGCAGCATTGATGTGCTGAGGGAGCTGGCAGACCTCGTGCTCGGGCGAAATGGGCTGGATATGCATTGGGGTGTAATCTGGCAGTGGCCATGGCTCGGGCGGTTGTTTTCTACGCTTCTTGTGTTGCTGGGTGGATGCTTGTGACCCATCTTGATGATCTATGTCATTACTATGTCGTTTTTTGCCCATTGCGTTGAGAAATAAATTGATATTCTATGTACTAGACATCCGGATGGCATTGAAACTGGGTAGGGTGATGCCAAGACCAGCCGTGCACGGACCAATTTTTGGTCACTCAAACCACCAGGCGGAGGGATAAGGGCTCCGCGGCGCAGTTTCAAATTCTCGACCAATAAGTCATCGCCCACCGAGTTCTGATTTGTTTGTCAATCATATATCTGATCACTTGTTACATTTGCTTTGGCCATGGATAGTCACAAGACTGATACCAGCCATGAACTGAAGGGAAGAAGAGAATTCAGACGCGGTTTCGCTGCTCAAGCGTGCGAGACATGCCGCTCCCGGAAATCCAGGTGTGACGAACAACGACCGAAGTGCGGCCTTTGCCAGCGCCTAGACGTCGAGTGTCACTATAGGGAGCCTCGGCCAACAAAGTAAGCTGCCAGCTGCACTAAGCTTGGCCTTTTGTGCTCAATCCTTGCGTTCCGGGTCGAAGACTCACATACCGGATAAGAAAGGACAACACACTCGTATATATTCTCGACAGTCTCCAAAGTCTGCATGAAAAAGTGGACAGCCAATCAGCTTCATCACTTAAAGCATCCAGCCAGGCCGGTTTTAGCTTCGGATCGCCTGAGAGCCAGCACGCGTCCGTCAGACAACGATATGAGGAAGGCTCATACGGCGTACCCAATTCGATTGGGGGATCATTACCTTCTCATGAAAAAGGCCGCAAGAAGTACGAATCTCTAAGGGGAGCCCATGGGATTTTCATGTGGCCTGCGATACAACAGACGCTGTTCGCGGCAGGAACCAGAGCGACGGTAGACCTCCCTCATCCCTTAGGAGAAGGCACAGCTTGGCTTACAAAGCAAGAGTTGGAAAAGCATCCTACCGTTCTACCATGCGATATCGGCTTGCGTTGTTCTCTTGTTTCTGGGTCGCGGAGGCTCGACAGTATACCGAGAGTAGCCTTTCCAGGCCTTACGGAGGAAATGATGAAACATTACGTTGACGAGTACTTCAGTACTTTCAACATGCTATATCCTGTTCAGGACTACGATGAGTTCATGCAAGAAGTCGTGCCCACTGTGCTCAAAGAAGGCTTCGGAGATGGTTGTCAGAACTCCCTCATTGCGATCCTAGTGTTTGCACTTGGTAAAGTAGCTCATGAAGGTGTCCGTGGACGACCCATCACCACCAAGAATGGGATATCTAGCGGTATACGGGGAGGAGATGCCGAGAGGCCACCGGCGCTCGAGATCTTTAATGAAGCACGACGAAGGCTTGGGTTCGTTCTAAACCAATGCTCTCTGCAGAATGTCCAAATACTACTGTTAACAGCGTGAGTGCCTCCTCCACCTCATATGTAATCTATACTCATATCTCTTTCGAGGCTATAGCATATATTACGAAGCTTGCTCAAGACATATGGTGAGTTGTAGAACAGAAATCAAAGAACTTGCCTAAATGCTGGTATGTAGGATTTCTGGCGCACAGCAGCAATTGCTTCTGAGACCATTCTGGTGATATTAAGGTATGTATATCGCGGACAGTCGCAAGGATGTAGCTTAATATACATATAGCCAACCCGTGAATTGGGACTCACATAGAGGAAAGATGATCAAGAGAGCTTACTGGACCTGCAAGATTGTTGAAGAGTATGTAAGATCCAAACTCACACCACCCCGTAATTCCGTATCCTGTTACTGATTGAAATTTTTTAATAAATAGCTGGTACCATCTAGATCTGAATCTGCCTCAGACAGGCATCTCTTTGTACATGGACACTGTTGCCCTCCCGATATTCGCTGGACCGGATGATTCGGCAGATGCACTCGCTTCGCAGATGAATGAATATCAGAACAGTTTCTTGAGCATGATAGCAATCCGTCGGCTTATAGATCGTACTCATGAATCACTTTACGAAGGTAAACATAGTTTCCGCTTCACGCTTACGAGTACTCCTTGATGACTAACTACGACGTCTAAAAGCTAACCATTACTTCTCAGCATCAAATGGCGGTCCACACGAAGGTTACGCGGTTCCTCCCTTTGGCGTCATTGAGGAGCTTGACCGGCAACTAGAGTCCTGGCGCTCTGTTCTACCGCAGCGTCTGCAGTGGCGTGACGAAGACCGGACCCAGTACTCTTGGTACGACTCTCAGTCCCGCCAGCGCCACTATACCCAGTTTACTGCCCGCACACGTGGCACTCGCCTAGTTCTCACGTCCAATATCGACGTCGTCACCGCTCAACTCCGGAGCGGCTTCTACTACTGCCGCTTCATGATCTATCGTCCTTTCCTGTACAAAGCTGTCCATTCCCCGAGCAAATGACGGATGATGACGCCGAGTGCTGTACGCTATGCCTGCGGAGTTGTCTTCAGTGGCCGGTGTGCATGGAGCTGCTGAATGGTAAAAAAGACTAATTCCCAACAGCTACGTGTGGACGCAGAGCTTTCTTGGTATCTTGCTTATTTTCCATATCGCAAGAGAGAACGTTGTACTTGAGCGAATTTGTGAGACACGGCTGGCAAATTATCAGTTGGAGGAATCGATCAGATCAATGCTGGATTGGATGCAAGATATGAAGCAGGTAAACGGCATCGCTGAGTGGAGTTGGAAGATCCTCCAGCCCTTGTATACCAGCGCTGACACATGACCCACCCCAAAAAGGTAGAGCTCCCGTTTCAGAGGCGGCCAATCTCTGACTCTCAAAAAGAGGAAACTGAATCACGGGGTGTAATTTTCTGGACCAAATGCAGGAAGGTTGGAACGACAAGGGCGTGATATTCGGGTTGGCGCGCCGATCTACCATGATCTGGTGGCGCCAAAGTGGATTCTGGTCTTCGACGTCATTCCTGTCTTAGCATCTCAACGGCTGAATCCGATATCGTACGTAAAGTACTGAAGCTGCTTTCAGTACGTCAAGGGTCCTGGAGCGTACCATTAGTCAGGAGATTAACTGTAGTATTTTGGAAGACTTACAAGTGGCTTGTGCAGCACGGGGAGGCAACCGTGATGACGGAAGTTGAAGTTTGAGGTTGAGTTGGAGCTGAGATTGGGGATCGCGAGGGGTCCTATGAGAAGCCGAGAGGTTATCAAAGGCTGTCCTATGGAGGTCATACGATCTTTTCATCCAGCGCGCGATGTACATCAACATCACCGTCAGGCTTCATGTTCTGCAGGCACTTTTGATATCAAACGGGTTATGCAACTGATGCTGTGCTCTACAGAAAAGTTTGACGCGTCACCCTCTGTATTTTACAGTGGACAGCGAGTCTACCGGACGGTATAATGGGGAACCGGATGAGTGCATTTCAGTCAAACGACTTAGAGTGCAATACTGACGACCCGAGCTTAATATATGAAGTCAATATATTCACCCAATCGATTGATTGATGCAAGAGCTTGACGCCATACTAAGGCTTTGTATAGCTGCACGTCGAGCTTCGGATGGACCGACCTAATCACACGACCCTCGCCGCAGCGTGAACAAAACTGGAAGATGGTGCGGTGCCGTGATGAGAGCAAAGTAGAAGAGACGGCCAGAATGGGACCCTACTCTCTAATTATGCCTAGTCCCACCATGCTCAAACATTACAAGAGACGGACCCGTCAGAATCCGAAAGTCGATTATGGTCTTAAGTCGTCCGTTTCCTGCAATGCGCTTGCCGCTTCTGGGTTTTTAAAATTCGTAAGAAGTCTACACAAACAATGGTCAGACGCCGCGGCGAGGTGAGGGCAAAAGGCGGTGGTGAAGCTACTGCTGGACGTGATCCACGCGCCAACCGCCCAAATAAGCTAGCTGATTCTTGCGACTTCGACGTAGTCGCAAAACTCACAAGCGAGCTAGGAGCTAGGAGCTAGGGAGGAGTTTAGATGCCCAAACCCAAGCATCATCTTACTCGAGCAGCAGCAAGAGCTGATGATCAAACCCGCTTCTCATCGCTATCCTCACCACCTCCACCATCACCGCCGCCCTCACAGCCTCCTACTCCGACCCATACCTCCGTCCATTCGCCCGACCTCATCACGTCCTCCGCGCGCCTCAACACCTTTCCTAAAGAATGGCCAGAAGACTGGCTCTCCCGCGAGGAAATTGCACGAAGGGGCTTTTTCTTCAAGGAGGGACAGGGTAAAAGATGGGGCGCGGCGATAGTGTGCTTCTCATGCAACATCCACCGCACAACCAGCCTATGGATGATAGGGGACAGGAAACACAAGCTGTTTAACCACCGTCCGGGCTGTCTCTGGCAATGTATGGCCAAGGAGGCCATTCAACTGCCTCCCTCACGAGGGCCTTTGCCTGCCATGGCGTCGACCAGGCCTCTTCCAAGCCGTATACCCCGACCGTCACCAAAGAAACAACCACTACCGACAGCGAGCCGACCCTCGATCCCTATTCTATCACGACCTCCATCGCCTTTCTTATCTCCTCCTGCACCCTCTCCACCAGCTCCTCCACGTCCGGCACGAACATACGCATCGGTTGCTGCTACACCTCCTCCACAGCCTCCACAGCCTTCACGAACCTTACAAACCCCGTCCTCCACGCCTCGTCCTGTTCTCACAATTCAAGATCTCTACAAGCGATTCCACAACAAACCGTCTCCCGTTCATCGCCAAACTCCCGCTTTCTCCCGGACCGCATACTCTATAACACGCCTTCTGTCCTCGGTGCTATCTGCCTTTACAAGGTGCATCCTGGATGTTTACCCCACTCTAAGAGGACCTGCGAGTAGCCCCTCCCTCATAGCGCAAAGGGGAGCTCACCGAACGATTCTAGGCTATGTACCCCACCAATTCCCTTTTCAGCTAACAAAATAGGGTTTCTTTGTATCCAGCAGCTTGCGTTCGTGGAACTGTGTTTGCAAAGTTGTTTTGGTGCCTATATAGGCGGTCGACGGAGGGATCTTTCTTATTGCTGACTTGGTGTTATAAAAGTTTTCTACCAAGATTGTGTGAATCATAGGGGCTGTCGGCTGAAACCGTGGTCTTAGTGCTATGTATTATACCGGTTGTAGCTAGTCTGTGGCCCCTATAGACACTGGTGCGTCGGCAAGGGTGTAGGAATTAAAAAAAAAAAAGAATCAGCTAGCTTATTTGGGTGTTTGGCGTTAGGACCACATCGATACCCCAGATCCACACTATCTTTGGAGTAGGCCTCGACGTCGTTCCGGTCCAGGAATGGCTTCACCACCACCACTACTTGGCCTCACTACGCCGCCCGTGACGGCGGCGTCTGACCATTATTTGTATAGACTTCTTACGGGTTCTAGAAACCCAGAAGCGGCAAACGCATTGCGGGAAACGGACAGCTTAAGGCTATAGCCAACTTTCGGCTTCTGGCGGTCCGTCTCTTGTCTTCGCAACTGGACTCTCTGAACTGGCTAAGCCCGTGGGCGGTTCGGAGGCTGGGTGCCCTCATCGGACATTGTTGCGAATATCATCGACAACCTTCCGCCGTCATGAGCCATCCGAAAACTCGCTTTTGCAGCCAAAAAGCGACCCTCTAGCCGCATGGAGAGACAAAGCCCGCCATACCATGTCTTGACGCGTTCGTACTCGATGCACCCTTATCGGACTGGGCGCTCTTCAGCCCTCGGAGCGCCACGCCGATGCCGCGAACAAGTATAGCCCTGAAATGAGAGATGATACCACGGCAGTTCGCTGTCGCAAATTGCATATCGTGCTGCCAATATGCTACCGTGCCGCGGATGCCGTTTTTTTGGCGAGTGGAAAGAGATGGCTAGGTGATAGTGAAGCCAACACCAGGCGCCTCCTCAAGGATTCACCAACGAGCCGATCTGCATGGATCTACTAGTTGAACTACCCTGACTTGCGCGCCGCGATTCCTCGTCCGGATCATCGACTATATCGGCCATTTCTTTCTCGGTGCCACCGTGCGACTCGATGAACCTCTGCCATGCCCTTTCGAACTCCTCGGCTATTGACGGGTCGATACGCTCAACCAGCATGTCAACCGGCTGAGCGTAGGTGATGCGTTCGCAGGTATCGAGCATCTCTTCCATACTGTACGTCGTCTGTCCGTTCATGAGCTCCTCGAGGTTATCAGGCAATGCCAGGCCATGTTCTTTGACCGTCTGGCAGAACATGGCTTGTAGTGGACCGATGAACAGAAAACCGGCCAGCGCTTCATGAAGCAACTCGAGGCAAAACTCGACGGCGTTCTGGCTGTTCAAGCGTTGGAGGATCAGCGTATCGCATACGTGAACCAGGCAGAATGCCTGCAGAGGCGTCTGATATCGGTTCGAGAAAACACGTTGATACCGCTCGAGGATTTGCACGCCAGCCTGAGCACTCTGGACCGCAATTGACCTGACGTGTTTTCGCGTTGCACTCGAAAAGCCATCATAGTCAAGGAGTGGCTGAAAGAGCTGACACAATGCGAAGTGATAGTGGATGCTATATGCACGTTAGGTATGGCGGATCGCTTGGCGGCGAATCTCGCTTGCGAAGAATAGCAAACGGTATGAGGAGTCGACTTACTGAAGATAGAAGATATGAGGTAACGCTTTGGAGTCAGGAACATCCAATTTCAACACGGAGGGTAATCCTTCGTACCACCGCAGATAGCGGCCATATAAGCTCACGATAGAGGTGGCTGTCACCCTGCCTCTTCTGCCGCAGTACACGTTGATCGTTTCATGAATCACCTGGGTGAGCTTGGCCAATTCTTTCGCGGTCTGAATCGCATGGCTGGGAATGGGGGCGGATGCGTTATCGGAGGGGAACCGGTAAGGCTGCCAGTATGCATCTGGGCTGTCCAGCTCCACCCCGTTGAAGACAGTAGCGACGGATGAAACAGGACTAGCTGGCTTCTGGTATGTGAAGCCGGCCCATGAACTAGGCACAGGTCAGGACCAGATTGCACAATGTTGAAGACAAAAGCGCTGAACAGACACACAGCATATTGTTAGCCCAACAACCATGTTCCAATACTTCCATGGGACCGCAGTGGCTAGCCAACCGAATGCACTCGGCGACTCTGGAGACGTTTTGAATATCATGGGTCCGCCAAACACTAAATGCGCTCATGTGAGATCAATCTTACCTTCTCTCACAACTCACGCTTCAAGAACAGATCTCGAAAACGATGCAAAGAAACTCATCAACTTACGTGTTCAAAGTATGGACACCCCATGCAGTGAGCTCAATGGCCTCGTCGTCATAATTTGCCCTAGGAACTCTGTATAGTGACTCAACAGCAAGTCGCAAATGCGATGATGCGGTCCGGGCTTGGCCCGCACTGAGCTCAACCAGGAAGAGGATGGCATAAGCTGTCACAAACGTCAGACTGTTAGGATCCTCATTCTGAACGTCGATCTTGACCTGATCAAGAAATACTGCTCCCAGTCCCTTGGCATCCACCGGGTTTCCTCCTTGATCCTCGAGCAGGAAGCATCCCATGGCGCACATGACATTCACCAGCGACGGCGTGCAGTATTGGCGTTGTCCACTGCTGTAACTCTTCATGAAGTGCTTCTCACTAAAGAGCATATGGATCGGATGGATCCACGCAAAGTAGAGAGCAATCAGGTGGTGAGTGAGCTGCTCGTTCACTACACTGGTCCATTGAGAGGAGCTGGCGTCACGCGGTGCTCCATGGACGCTCACGCTCTGCTCGTATTTTCGAACTATATCTAAGAGCTTGGTTTCGGATGCCGGCGAAAGCCTGCGGATGTTTTCGACTGGTGAGCGGCCCATCCAGTCCGCCAACTGCTCGTACGATTGTCCGTCCAGAAGTCGCTGAATGGCTTCGGTGCCGTCCGCACCTCTCGTCAAGGCCTCATATACCTGTTGGATGAACCGATCTTTGTCTGCATTTTGCTGTTCGAGACTCTTGATCCGCCGCACCATTTCCTTCTTTACGGTCTTGACGTGGACTTCATACTGACATTGGACTGCCATGTCGCGCATAACACACCTGCTGCAAGGAGCAGGCTCTTCTCCATCGCACTGTTAACCGTTGGAGTTCAGCGCTGTCGTGAGCAATTCTTCAAAGACAGGGCTCTCACCTTGGCTCGCGCCTTTTTGCAGTTGGTGCAGGCGTTCTGTGACACGTGGCTTGGGGCACGACGTCTTCTGCCTCTTTGAGCGTTCGGAGTCTGGCCGTTGTGCTCCTGTCCGCCCAGATTGCTGCTGCTCGATGCTTCAAACGCTGCGTAGAATGTTGGATTTGACGAAGAAAGGTGGATGGAGCGAAAGGCCGACATTGTAGCGGAGAGCTAATGGGAACGCCAGGGCATTAACAGACGGCAACGGCAAGTCGCGATGATATCCTCTACCGAATTACATAGATCAATCCCGAGGAAGGGAGAACGAGGCAGTACCAACAGGAATTTTGCGATCTTTAAAATCCAGAGACGGCAGCGCAATCGTTCTGACACGGTCATCCAAGCCTTATGAACCACCCGAATGCTGGCCAGCCGTGCGATTGCGAACAAGGGCACGCGGAGAAGGAGCTTGCTCCGGGGTCCCTTCACGTAACAGCACATCTCGTTGTCAAGTCCGCGTCCCCGAAGTGGATCTGCGTGCGCTTCGGGATGACGTCCGTTACCCGTCATCCGTCACTGTACGGTCATGTCATTGTGCGAGCCGGCCAGGCGTGAATGCTAAGCAATCGTACTCTTCGTTGTGCGTGCACGGCTGGCGGGAGGCTGGCCGCCCCGTTCCCACAAAAGAATCCCTCGCGCAGCGCGTCATACGTATTCACGCCGCGCATATCGTTAGCGGACGGCTGTCAGAACCGGTTCCAGGCACATCACGATGGGGAATTTCTGCTGTGGCAATCTTCACAATCGCATGCCTGGAAAGGGCAGTTTGTGGATGACCGGTATGCCTCAGGGCTTTGACGCATGTAAGGATGCGACGATCCTTCTGCGCGCCACTCAGCACGGCCTTATCGCGCGGTAAGAGCCGCTCCTCTCAGTCTATGAGTTACTTCCTGCTGTTCTATGTGGCCTTACATAGAATTTCATGACATTTCGAAATACGCTCCTGTGCGCCGCCGAGAAATAAGCAGCGGTCCGGGAATAACTCCAGGCGCTCGTCTTGCATGCCCGGGTGATAGCCGCCCGCCGCGGAGAACACAGACAGCCGCTTAGCCGTTTTTCTGCCAGTCCGGACAGGAAAACCCGTCTTGTAAATCAGCTAAAATGTGCCACCCGGCGTAAAAGAGCTGAATCATCGTGACGCAGGAAGTGTAAGTGCCAAAGTAGATGTGGCTTGGCACTTTTCGTCGGGACGTAGCGAGCATGAGGGGTCCATCTCCAACCAAATCCCCGGAGCTCGCTTCCGGGGATCGGTGGGCCAATCATCATCAGCTCTTCGAAAGCTCAACCATTATCGCCCAGTGCGCTTCTCTGTTACAGCGATGAGTCGTACCTTCCCTTTCCGGCCATCCATCGACGCCCTGCAACGGAGACATTTCCCCAGACCCAGACGCGCACGTGCCCCACTGGTCAGAACCACAGCATCATCAAAGCGCCAGAGAAAAGGCTCCAGTACGATACTCATGGCTTTAATTAGTTTACATCCGCCAATTGATACCCTGCTGGTACTGTCGCTTAAGCTATTAAACATGTGGAACGGGGCTCGCAAGAGGGATAAGTCCTTAACAAGGTCCGCAAGGGGTTTGGGATGCAGGTGCAGCATGATGACAGTCGAGCGATGTTACTGAACAATATATGCAACAAGTGTCCAATTGAGTTAACCACACCGAGATATTTACATATGAAAGTCATGGTCATTATATACTCGGTGTCGCTCAGGTGAGTTCCCTCTTGATCACCCTGATCACCCGGATTACTCTGAGCACCTCCGTAGCCTGTACGTCCCTTGGTGACCTGAGTGATCATGGTGATCACGGCACGTGCCCGCCAAGCGGAGTGATCATAGTGATCCCGTCACGTGCTTCCCTGAACGCCATGGCATCCTGCCTGACTAGCCGGGGTGGGTGGTAACAACAGGATCCTCTATTATCTCTAGTAGCACCTATAACTATTGTATAAATATATACTTGTAATACTAGAGTACAGAAATACCTATTTATGCTCTCTTATCTCTCTGATATTCCTGAACGTCAATGCCAAGACTAGGCCATAATCCGAGCTAGCGGTACAAACTCGATCGAAGCTTCTGTGTAAGAACCTAGTAGCTCTAGTATGTCTAGTGGAGTTGCCAGGTATTGATATGTAACGGGAACAGGTGTTAATAGTCCAAACATAGCCCCCGAGAAGCAGGGTCCCTAATTTTAGTAAGGGTCGAGATTTGGCTTCTCTACCGCTTCTTACAAAGTCTCAAACATTCCAGAGCAAGGGATAGAGACAGCGGAACATAGCCCCTTCCAAGGCTGATACTCTACCTGCAAGAAGAAGCTCTACACAGGAAATATCAGAAGGATGAACAAATGGAAACACCCTTTTTCAGCATAGTTAGACCCAAACGAAAAACAGCTAGGTGACACTAGAGTAGTGTGTAGCCTACATATCCCGAGAAGGGAGAAGTCAGGGTATCTGAATGCTATACCTTACTCCTACCATATCATACCATCTCTTCTTTACGGGGAGGAGGCCATTCTGTTCGCCGGCTCTGTAATGGATCTAGGCAAATCCTGCCAACGGTATCTCTTTCATCGCCGCGGTCCACAGTAAGCGGCGTGCACGGACCACATCGCGATTTATTTATTTATTTTAATCATTCTGTATTCAGCTGTACCTATCTCAGCTGATCAGGCGTTGTCGCCTATGACAGTAAAGTGTATGTTCCAAAGCTTATGACCTTGCCTCTCACTGTATGCTGCTGCCTTGCTCCTTGCCTTCTTCGGCTTTGAGCCTCTGTGCTGCGTCTACTCATCGTGCTCGCCCTCCTCCGCTCCGCCTTCCTCCTCTTCCACCCACCCTCTCATCTCGTCCTCCTCTCTGCTCCTTGCCTCTTCTTCATCCGCTCGCTGTCTCCGGCCTACCCCGTGTTGGTAAGGAACTTCAGAATCGCCGGTGTCGTCTTGCAGTCCGCGAAGACGTCTCTTAGCCGGCTCCTTTCCATCGCTACGCTTCCTGCTGCCTTGATTTCCTGCCACATCACCTTCCTTTCCTCCTTCCACAGCGAGCAGTCACGCATCGAGTGCTCAACCGTCATCCTCATCCTCCGACAGTCCCAGCATGTGTCGTCATCCCGAAGCTTCAGCCTGCGGAGATACACCGCATTGGGCGGAGTGCCCAGCTTCAGCTGGTAGAAGCGGGTCGCAAGGGGCTTCGACGCTTTCATGGCTGTGCGGTTAGGCCTTTGCTCGTCCTTGTACTCCTCCCTCTGCCGCTGCCTAAACCACTCGTCCGCGCTTCGCTGGGCCTTCTCGGCGCAGCGTTTGCTCACGTACGCCAGCGTTGTGAGCTTGTCGCTCTGCGGTGTCGTTCTGGTATGACTCGCGGCGCTTCTCGCTGCTTCGTCTGCTCGCTGGTTGCCCTCGGTTCCACTGTGCGCTGGTACCCAGCGGAGGGTCACCTGTCCGCCAGCTCGTCATATGTTCTCCGTGCGCTCTACGATCCTCCGTACGAGCCATTGTCCTGCTTCGCTGCTCACGCCTTTTGTGATCCGCTGGAGCGCTGCCCGGGAGTCCGTGAAGATGATGACGCGTGTCTCTGGCCGAAATCGCCATCCCCGCCCCGGTTTTAGCGCCTCTGCAATCGCGTACAGTTCGGCGTCCACTACCTCTTTGTTCGTGCCGAGGTGCCAGCGTCGCTCTTTCCATCTGCCACTGCCATCCTGAGTTACCGCTGCTGCCCCTGCCTTTCCTTCTTTGCTTCTTGCTCCGTCCACCCAGATCGTCATCTCGGACTCGCCTGGTTGCGTCTCCTGGGCGACCGCTACGGCTTCCTGTCTGTCTTGCATGACTATCGCTCCTGGGAACGCCGTTGATCCTACGCAGTCCTCAACCTCTTCCACGCCTTGGCTTGGATCCACCACGTCGGTCCCGATCTGCTGCGCAAGCCTCTCTCCAATCGTCACCGCCTTTCCGTTGTCGATCCATCTCTCGTCCGCTGCATCGGTGGCCAGGTCCCCATGTCTCATCACAAACGGCAGCAGCTCCTTCGCAGGATGTCTGTCGGGGAGCCCCAGCAGTCTGAGCGCATAGTTCCTCTGTCGCTTGTCTAGCAGTGGCCCGGCAGGTGTGAGTCCTGCTTCCTTCACCAGAGGTCCTTCTGGCGTGAGCTTGGTGAGCGCGCCTGTAATCGCTCGGGCCTGGCGGTTGATGAGCTTCTGGAGCTCAAGCTTCCTGTTCTCCTGCCCTTTCCACCACACCTCGGCCCCGTAGAGTGCTACGGACTGCACGACTGCTATCTGGAGCCGTCTTACCAGTGTCGGCGCAAGTCCCCTCTGGCCTGCGAGAGATCTGATCCGGTTCTCGGCGTTGCGTGCTTTTGCCTTCTGCTTGTCGACGTGCGTCCTGAAGGTCAGGGCGCTGTCCACCCAGACACCCAGCCATCTTGTGGCTTCCTTGTTGAATGGCACCTCGTGCTGCCCAACGCGGATCCGGACGTCTAACGCCTTCCTGCGCTTGTGAAACGCGACCGCCTCCGTCTTGGCCACGTCGAAGCTGATGCCATTTTCCGCTGCCCACGCGCATGCCTTGTTGCCCGCCGCGGAGAGCTTTGTCGCGATGTTAGCAAAGTCTGTCCCAGTGACCACCACCCCCACGTCGTCCGCGAAGGATATGCACTCTGCCCCGTCCACGGTTTGCTCAATCTCTGCAAACACTCCGCTCAAGTAGAGGACGAAGAGGATCGGTGAGACCGGCGAGCCTTGCGGAACGCCCGTTTCCACTGCCTGCTCGTCGCATTCCCAGCCGTCGATCACCAGCCTGATCCGTCGTTCGGTGACGAAGGCATGCACCCATCGTACGACGTTGGCGTCTGCGCCTTTCTCTTAGAGGCTTCGTATCAGCTTCTCGTGGCAGATGTGGTCGAAGGCTCCCTTGACGTCCATCAGCAGCACCGCTGCGTGTTGCTTGTTGTGGAATGCCTCTTCCACTTTCTGGATTAGCATCGCCACCGCGTCAATCGCGCTTCTCTTCCTTCTACTCCCCATCTGTCCCCTGTGGAGGACTCCGCTCGATTCCGCCCAGTCTGCGATTTCATCGGCCATGACCTTTTCCACCACTTTCCCGAGGCAGCTGAGGAGAGATATCGTGCGGTAGGACTTCACCTGCTCGCGGTCTGGCTTGTTTGCTTTCTTCAGCAACACGCCTTTAGCCACCTTCCAAGGGTGGGCGCCCTTGCGGATGCATGCCCGTACCAGCGCCGTGACTCGTCTTGGGTCCCAGCTCCACAACAGCCGGATGGCTCGAAAGCTCAGCCGATCCAGGCCTGCTGCCTTCTTGACCAACTGCGTGAAGATCGCTTTCTCCACCGTCTTGTCCGTGATCGTGTGGTAGAGTCGCCCCGATCCTTCATCTGGTAGCCGGTATGGTGCGGACGGCGGGGGCTTCGGGAAGTGATTCTCCCTCACCATGGCCTCTTTCTCCCGAAGCGTCACCGCTACTTTGTTGTTCTCATCCCTTAGCGCTGGCGTCGTCGATGCCGTCCGCGGGGAGGTAAACCGAAGTGCCTTATACAAGTCGTCTCTCCCCACGGACTGAATGTACTGCTCCCAGCATTCCCTCTTAGCCCTCCGCACCTGCTGGTGGTAGAGACGTGCCGCCGTTCTGTCTTCCTCCCAGCTGATCTCTCCTTGCCGCCACTTCCGACGAGTCCTGTTTCGAGCCTGCCGTGCGTCTTTGACTGCTGGGAACCATCTCTTCGACCTAGCCGTGATCCTGAGTTTCCGGCAGTGCTTGTCGAGAACACCCGTCAGCGTTTCTTCGATCCAGCGGGCTTCCCGTTCGATCTGCTCCACGTCTACTACATCATCTAGATAGGGCCGACCCTGTTGCTCGGCCTTCCATAAGGTTGCTGCTGCTTGTAGGGCCTCCTCCGTCATGCCTTGGATGTCCCAGCCAGTTACGGACTGCGTCCCGGTTTCCTGGAGCTGCCCGTCGTGTGGCGCCACTTCGAAGGCGATAAGCTCGTGGTCTGAGCCTGTCTGTCGGTCCGTCTTCACCGCCCACGACGTCAGTTCCACTCTCGCCAATAGCGTCAGATCTATGATGGATCTGCTGTTCCGTGTGCCCACCCGAGTCGCCGTCTCGTCGTTTGCGATGATCAGGTTGAACTTTCCGATGATATCCTCCAGTCGCCTGGCGTGGCTGTCTTCTCTCGCAGCATGCGCATTCCACACCCGACTATGAGCATTGAAGTCTCCTAGCAGGATGGTCCTCCCCCTGATGACTTCCTCCCAGTTGATGTCGTCGATGTTGCGCCGTTGATGGTCCCCTTCACCTCTCCACTGATCGTAGACGTTCACCATCCTCGTCCGCCTTCTGTCCCTCCTCCTTTCGTCTAGCTCCCATACGTCTACCGCAATCGCCTCCGCATAGCATACCAGGTCCGTCCGTACTTCCACCCGGACATTGCTCCCTCGTCGCACCCCTACTGCCACTCTAAAGTCTCTTGTCCTGCCCACCGATGGCCACAGCATCGTGTAGTTGGGGTGGCTGACCAGCTGCGGGCTGTTGATGCAAGGCTCCTGCAGGCATACCATCGTAGCGCCCATGTCCATGCCGTATTCTAGCGCGTTGATCATCTTGGTGTACCCTCGTCCGCAGTTGTGCTGGACGACCTTTATCATTGTTCCATCTCCGTGTCTCCCCCGGCATCACCTGGCTTCGTGCGGTCTCGCAGCTTCTCCATCCTTTCCTTCCTCGCCGCCTTAGCCATCGTGAAAGCCCTTCGCCTAACCTCACACCCTCTTGCGGTTGCTGGATGGTCCCCGCCGCAGTTGCAGCACTGCGTTTCCACATGTTCGCACCTTCGCCCTTGGCCTGCCGTGCAGCCCTCATCCGCGCAAACGTGATCGGTCGTGTGGTGACTTCCGGCGCATAATGCGCATCTCGGTCCGTCGGCGTCACAACGCTGCTCTCCGTGGCCCCAGCCGCAGCACGTGCTGCATTGGGTGTCCGGCCCAGTTTGGCAGTACCTCTCCACGTTGTGGCGTCTGCCTCCTGCCCACATGCCCTTGCGGATGAATCGCTCTGCCGCTTCCCTGCTCTTGATGCAGATCAGTACCGAGGTTGCCCGGATGCCTTGCTCGCGCTCTTTCTGCTGGATTAGCTCTTCCTTGAGAAGCCACCGAATGAAGGGTACCTCCACTTCGTTCCCGGCCTCCAGTGCTTGCTGAAACAGTCTCAGTCCAGAGCCATCCCCTCGCATATATCCCGCCAGCGAGACGCCATGCACCTTCAGCTTGGTCCACGTTTCGTCCGCCCGGATGCCCGTGATCCCGCTGTCCCGTCCTTTCACGGCTTGCAGTAGTTGCTCATGAATCTGAAGGACCATGCTGGCCGTTGCGCCGGGTGCCGTCAGGCACGTGTAGTTGCCTCTTACGCTTTTGCCTAGTTTCTGGATGCGTGCATGCGCCAGGAATCCCGCTTCAAGTAGCTTGCTGTTCATCGCATGAGCGATATCTGCCGTTGTTGCCGTTGTAGGCGTGCCGTCTCGCGTGATGATGAGTCGTCTCATCTCTTCCGTCGCTCCCACCACCTTCTGGAACACATCCTTCGCTTGTTGGCCTGCTCTGCGCTTTGCGCTCTTGCTCTGGTGCATCTTGAAGCCCTCTCTGTCACCAGCTGCGGTAACCTCGGCGTACGTCCCTACCGTAGGCCGCACAGGGACTGTAGGGCCTGTGGAGCCCGTTGGCCGCGTTAGCGCTGTTGGTCCTCCTAGGTCATGTACTCGTGTCGGCTGCCGATTCTGGCTCAGGGTGGTGCGTACCTCCTGCAGCTCTCGTCTGACTCGCGATAGCTCATCCTGCAGCTCTTGCCTGGCTCGTGAGAGCTCCTCCTTCAACGCTTGATTCTCCATTCTCATCGTCTCTTGCTTTTGCTCCATCCTTTGTAGGATGGCCAACACTGCCGTAGTGTCTGCCAGCCCCTCCGTCGTCCCCGGTACGTCCATGTATCTGTTTCTCGGCGTGGGCGTGGGCGTGGGCGTGATGTCTGCCTCTCTAAACAGCCGTTTGCGACTCGGTGTCCGGCTGATATCCTCTTGCTGAGATCGGCTGCTGTGGGCGCTGCTCAAGTAAGATGGCCTGCTATCTCATCGTCTGGCAAGCTGAGCGACCAATAAGCGAGCCAATCAGATTTCAGTATTCTGGGGGCCAGCAGTCGTTGCTTAGAATTCACCCAATTTGGACTGTTTTTGAGACTGTAAAGTGCTGAGTTGGTGATGGGAGACATCATCTATCTACTGTGCTGCGGCTGCTGCTTCTCGTGCTAATTGTAGGTGCTCTGCCCAGCAGTCTCCTGTGCGGCAGAGGGCTACACCGCATAGTGAGCAGCCCGAACGTGACTTCGGCGGCCTATCGCTGTGAAAGCGCCTTCTCTTCCGTACAGAATTCGGCGATAACTCCTTTAGTGGCTTCCTACCAGCAGCGCCTGGGTAGCGTGGCGTAACCTTCCTACCAGCAGCCTCACACGCCTTGCAGTGATTCTGTGTGCCCTTCTCATATGGAGTATGCTCACTATCCTCCTCTGCTGGGTATACAAGATCTGCTAGGGCGATGGAGCTCTCGTACTGACTGGTGGTGAGTCTTTCAGATTGCTGAAATAGCTCGATCGCGAGGTCTCGGCGGAAGGTGCGTTGTTTCGTGTAGCGCTCGCAGGGAAGGTCTGGACCATCGTGCTGGGCATGGTAGGATAGCTTGTAGCTGTTAACAATTGCTACATCAAGTAGCCAGTGCCAGAGAGGTTTCCAAGACTTGAGATTGAACTCGCTGTGTATTGTAGTAGACCCGTAACTGATCCGCTTGATCCACACCGCTCATAAAGTGATTGTACAGATCTATAAACTCTGGAATCTCGAGCTCTTTCAGGACTTGATCGCCAAAGACAGCACGCGTAGTTCGGGCGTTTGAAGCAGTGATGGGAGGTCTCTTTCGGAGGCGTTTGACAAACCTATCGTGCTGGATTAGTAGCTGAAATCGGAGCTGGGATTGTAGCTGGTATAGTAGCTGCAATCGTAGCTGAGAGACTCACTCATCGCCTCTAGAAACCGTGCTCATAAACAGCACCACGTTCTGATCCTTCCAGGCAAATTCAAGGACTTTTCCATCCTCGCTAATACAGCCGTACAGCTTACCCCATGGGATTCGTCCTTGGAAGTCGTTTTTGAGCTCCAATAGTGACGGATCCAGCCCTCGATTCTGCTCCTTCTGTCTCCGTGATCGCTGTGATTGCTGCTGGGATTGCCGTGGCTGCTGGCCTTCCTGTGGATCCTCCGCCAGTAATTCAGCCTTTAATTTGGACGTGCGAACCGTACCGGCAGCCCCAAACCCTTGCTCACGGAGTGTTGATAGTAAGCGTGCTGACGTGAACAAGTTATCCAGCCAAACGATATGCCTACTATCGTTCTGGATGCCCGCCTGGAGCAGTAGATCTAGCACAACTGCTTGTGTGGCTGGGAATCCACGTTCCTCAACCCAGTACGTATCTAGATCTACTGGCCCTGTAGTTCTGGCGTGATATAGCCAATCCAATATGTAGCCTTCATTCGCCAAAGCCCATATCTTAAAGCCTTCAGGCGTCGGTTTGGAAGGGATTTTGACTGTCTCTTTCGCACGGCCTTGGTACCGTTGTATGCTTTCATCAACAGCAAGATGGGTAGTAGGATTCCAGTACTGTTTGGCTTGGATTCGTATGTGCTCATTCAGAGGTTCTACCTTCTCAAAAGGAGTCTCTTTCTGATCGATCTTAGGCTTGGAAATGTGAAAGAATCGATCCAGCTGCTGCCACCGCTTGAGGCCAATATTCCTTCGAACAAGTGGGTGGAGAGGCCCCTTACTACCATCTGTATTCCAGTATTCAGCAATATCATGCTCTGGGTGTAGTCCCATGTAGACATACGTCGCAATATACGCAAGAATCTCCTTTGGTGTAGTGTCAATCCATGGCCTGGCGTGCTGCTGGAGCGGCTGCAAGCGGTGTAGTGCTGCACACTCGTTCGTGTGACGTGCAATAGTTTCCAAGAGCTCCTGAGTAAGATATAGACCAAACACATCGGAAGGACGCGATGGATTGACATGCCTAGGAAGGGTTACGACGTGCCAATTGTCTAAACGCTTAATATGCATTGGTTCGTATTCGGGCATAGGCCACGGCTTAGGCGGCGCCCTCCTAGGCTTCTTACGTTGTGAGGATGATTCTTGGGGTTCAATATTATGATCAGGATCAGTGCAAGTCCTTGCTCTGCCCATGGCGTTAAGAGATAAATATATTTAGCTATCTACACTACATCGCGACTTCTGGGTGGGGTGATGCCAAGGCCGCATGCGCACGGACCAATTTGGTCGCTCTGCCAGCCGATGAGATAGCCTCACGATCTTGCGTACGCAATAGGGAGAGGTTTGAAAAAGCGAATCTCTGATAAATTATCCATGAGCCCTCAGACAGAGTGCAACCGCCACAATCACCACAGCTTCCTCGAAGATGGACAAGCACGCACTATATCGTGCTCTCGATGCCTTCAAGTAGGTATCCTAGTAGATCTACAAAGCCAATGTGGAAAGCCATTGGCACACTCTACCTGAGATGCCCTCCGCATATCGTCCGCCAAACGCTCTTGATACGGACGTTTTGCATATTCAAAGTTCTCTGCTAATTCAACTGAGCAGCTATTATCAGGAATCAACCCATGCCGCCATCGTTCAACCTCGGATTGAGTACTTCAAATCCTTTCGAGCTCGGACCGTGAAGTGCTTGTTACACCACCTTTCTCATATTTAGACAATCTGTCTGCGACCGATGCCGCCATCACCACAAATGCAGGCCTTGCATCCGCCATCTTCGGTCAGGGCATGCGGACGTTCGACCTGAAAGAATCGGGGCTCACGCCGGCGAATGGCAAGGCTCAGCCAACACTTCAGACCACGAGATTGTCCGCTCCACCATCCGGCAGTTGTACCGTGATTGGAGCAACGAAGGTGCCAATGAGCGAAACGCATGCCACGAGCTAGTCTTGCAGGATCTCGCCACCGAGTCCTCTTCCGTTTCCGACAAAAGCTCAATCCGCGTTCTGATACCTGGCGCCGGCCTCTGCCGTCTCGTCTTCAACGTCGCCGTGACCGGATACACGACCGAAGGCAATGAGATCTCCTACCACCAGCTCCTAGCCAGCCACTTCATCCTCAGCTACAAGATGAACACTTCTCACTTCGAACTGTACCCTTGGGCGCTTAGCTTCTCAAACCATCTCACGCGCAAACGTCAGTTGGAGAAAGTTCGAATTCCAGACGTGCTCCCCGGTTGTCCTAGGCCCATTGTTGACTGATCCTGCGTCAGCGTCTTTTGTGAGCAGCCGCTTGAGCGCTACGACGACAGACTTCTCTACGGGCTACACCGATTCAGAGCACGCAGCACTCTATGATGCGGCCGCTACAGTTTTCTTCCTTGATACCGCATCGAACCTCCTCCGTTACATTGAGGTAGTGTATCATTGCCTCAAGCCCGGCGGGATCTGGATCAATGTCGGCCCACTGCTCTGGAACTGCCACGAGAATGGTCCTGGAGGGCGGCGCGAGGGTGACACAGATGACGACGAGGCATGCAAGGCACGTCAGGCACAGCTTAACAAGTTGCAGTCCGACGGCCACTGGGACCGTAAGCTGGAATTCACTGAAGATGAGGTCTTGCTTTTGCTAGAGCACTTTGGCTTCAAGGTCGAGAAGCACGAGAGCTGTGGTGAGGCAGGATATATCATGGATCCGAAGAGCATGCTGCAGAATACCTACAGGATGTCGCATTGGGTTGCGAGGAAGCTTTGAAGAGTTGAATCTTATGCGATCTCATCAAAGGCAATGGGAGCTAGAACGGAGCGAATCTGGTGGGTCTCTAGCGCACTCCGCCCGCAACTGAAACGAACACACACTTAAAGCTCCTTTCAGAACTTCGTGCTAATAATGGTCTCCTTAGCAGATTATCCAGCTGTGTTGTATGTCTCAACGTCCGTGAGTTCAGCTCGCAATGTGGAGTCTTTTAGTCACGTCATCCAACACCTCTTACCGAGATCTTTCTCGAGGGCGATTCTAAACTATTTGACTGTGTGCTTTGCTAGGTTGAAGATGATGGAACGTTCGTTGCTTTGTTATCGGGCATCTCAGATACTGCAGGAACAAAGACAGGTTGTAGGTAGATGCTGTCAATTTCGATCACGACATGATTTTTGCCCCCATGAATATCTTCGCCAGGGCACAATGACTTGGTCCTGTGGCAGTATGTCTAGCGTCGGGCTTACGCTTGTTCTTGCATGCGAATGTCACTGGCTTTGCTTCACTTGGTTACCGTAGACAGTACTGGCTTTGATACGTTCTCCGCAACCCCAAATAGGTATAGGCCATTAGTCGTCTCACTGTTTCCAATTACGCGGATGTTTGCTTCACTCATACAGAGTGGCAGATCTTCTTTTCCTCCCTCATCCTCGTTTCTGAAAGCCATCACACTTATCTCCTAAAGGCCGATCAACACCACGTTGCGGAAAGCTACTATACACGTAACTGTTCAGGACGTTCATAGAGAGCTGATGATTATTGACACAGTCGTTTTCCGATAGCCCGGACACCGCGGTGCCAGCGGATCAAGCCGAATGCTTCAGCTCAAAGCCACAACCCATGCTGATTTGATGGGTTTGCTTGCGACATCTAGATACCGCGGCTCCTTCATGTTACTAGTCTTGATGTGAGAACCGCACCGCCAGTGTATCTCTTGTTCTAACAGGTCTTGAAGCGCTCTGTCACTGAGTCGCCTGTACTCGGATTCTTCTACGACATTGACTTGATCTTCGAAAACCCATTGTACGCATGGAGCGAAGTTAGTTGGATACAAACACTTTCTAATCAATACCTACACTGACTACGCGGCGAAGGCAGCTATTTCAACCGAAGCTCTAAAATTTCCAACGGTCTCTATTGGGCCATCAAGACTCTCCGCAGTACGTGTACAGCACCGTAATGTCATGCTCCGTCATACTTACATGAATACGTAGTTCCAGCCGAGTTTGACTGAAGCATCTTTCGCGCTGAGGATAAATTCAATAGAGCCAGTTCTCATCAACATAGTAAGCCCGCCACAGGCATACTTCACACCTGCCGAAACCTACCGAAAGCGGATATATTAATGATGTCAGTACATCATACTCGATGGCCCTTACAAGGATTTCAGCTTGGTCTTACCCCTCAAGCGCGCTACCACTTTCGACCTTGACGGTCTTCCGCCGGAAATATGCCTCGATATTCGGGACATCATTCTTGACAACGTATCCCCAAACGAGCAAGAGCTAATCCTTGGAGATGCGATGTACCCGGGCAAAAACGCAAACATCCTTTGGAAACCATATTCTGTCGAGGAGGCCGAACACAAACGCAACGTGTGCGAAGAGTTGGTGCCGCTGAAGATGCCACTTCTCCTGTCGCCGCGACTATCCAATCGCGCCTATTTTGGCAAGCGCTTCAAGTTCGCCAGTACCACTGACCTCGCAAACTTCCTAAAGGGCATTGGTCCGGTGGCGCGAGGGTTGCTTCGCAAGATCACCGTCAGTTCCTACCTTCCCACGAGCGCGGAACAGGCTTTCAAATTATTAGCTGATGCGGAAAACCTGGAGACAGTCTGTTTCACTGCCATTTGCATGGCGGAGGCCGGGTGTCGCAGAATCCACAAACGCTACCCACCTACCTCAATTTACGGTAAGCCTTTTCTCGATTATTTCAGCGGAGCCATACGCCTCCGTTCCAGATACAACCGCCGTTGCCTGATCGACGTTCTTCGCCAGAGACCTGTACTTCGCTTTGACCCCCACATCGCCGCATATGACTCGGCATTCGATTCTTACCTTGACGATCAGCCTCTTTACCCTTCCACGATGTCACTTTCCGACGTTTCCGCCTTTCGACGATTCTGGGCTAGCCAGAGCATCCCTCTTCAGCAATAGAAACCAGAAAGGAACGTAGTACAAGGCACTGTAGACCATCACTCTCGGTGGCGGCTGATGATCCTAAGCTTTATGAACTGCAATGAAATCTAGCTGGTATTGAATATGACGGTCATGACAGTCTCGCATGGCCCAGCTACGCACTCTTCTTCTCTACCATGGACTTAGGTCGATAGAATCTCTCTCACGATCCGGTCACAGAGGGATAGAGGCTGTTAGCATAGGGCATTCTTCCATTCCATCTTGTATACTACGCGAAACTTATCCACGCACGGAATAATAGTCAGAAGCCTCCTTCACATGACCATGATTGTTTCTTCAATATTACCGGAGATCATAACGAGCCGTTCTCGTGGTGTAGCTTGAGACGACAGTGGTGGGGGGTTACCACAGCCATCCGATTTGTCCTTCTCTGCACTTTAAGGCATATCGATTGCTATCACTGTTTTGTAATTTTGTTTTTACCGGCGACTCATTTGTGAATTGCATAGCGTAGTATAGCGGCGGAAAGACATATTACTCATTGGCAATTGAGTTCATGCTGCAGCAGCATCGCCTTCTCCAGCTTTACGTAGCGAAGCTGAGGGTAGGAGCATGGGGTTGTGAAGAAGCGTGCTGCCGCCCAGCAGTACTACTAGCCTCTATTTGAAGGGTTATGCCACTGGACAGTGCTAATATTGATGTAGTTGTAGTGATGTTAGTAAGGTAAACAGACGACAGGATTTCGCAAAGTCTAATAGCCTATCTAGCCCGGTAACTCCAACACGGAACCGTGTATAATCCACAATTACTCCATCACGATAACTACTCTAGTCTATGATACATATTATAACTCTTACAACACCTTGCGTGTTTTAGTCTTGTTCCTCAGTCACTCTCTCTTCGTACGTGCGATAGCCTACAAAAGTCCCAAGTAGCAGTCCGTCGTAAACCAGTTTCAGAACGCCTGCAACGACAAAGCACAGCCACAACTGCCCCACGCTAGCAAGGACGCCAGTAATCAGCGGCCCAACACTCTGGCAGAGCGTTCTGATAACGTTGATGAAGCCAAGGACAGCCGTGCGCTCTGTCGGAGCGAACGCGGCGGCAAGAAAGGCTTGGCGGGGCGCTTGGTCGATGTCGAGGAAAAGCGCGCGCACGACGAGCAAGCCAGCCGAGGCAGGGAGGAGGGTCGGTAAGGGGATAAGAGCGAGGCAGATAGCTGCGGGAACGTGGCCGAGGATCATTGTCGGGATAAGACCGAGACGGTGGACGATGGGAATGGCATAAAGATTGGAGAAGGAGGTTAGGAAGCGGGATGTGAAGAAGAGAGAGCCTAGGGCCCCTTCTTCCAAGTGGAATTTTCGTTGAAAGTAAAGAGTTTGCCAGGATTCGGGGATTATGCCTGAGCCGAGGTTGTCGAGCATGAAGATAAGGCAGATTTTGAGGAGGAGCCAGCGGGACTCATAGGAGATTTGAGAAAGACCAGGTCTCGGTGCCGAAAACAGAGGAGACGGGGTATCCTTTCCCGCGTCCGTCGTTGTGTTCGTGGTCTCGGTAGCGGAGGTTGAAGAAGAGGATACTTCGGTAGTGAAAGAGGCAATAGAGTCTCGCGAGCTGACGGAGGAGGTGAACGAAGCGCCTGGTGGAAACTGCGGAGTCACAGTCCGATAACTGTAAGACGTGCAACATTCTTCATTGTCCCGTAATGCCAAGAGAGGCCGTATCTCGTCGGAAGCCGCGGTTCGCTGTTCTTGCAGCACATAGTCTCGCTCACATCTGGAGCTGAGCGCAATGCTAAGAACACACTTGGTCACGCCCATGGCGGCATACCCCATGAAAATGATTCGATACGACTCGATTGTAGACCACTGACCATCTTGAAGCCTCTTCACAACCCATCCGGCGCAGAGTGCTCCCGATGCCGACCCCCATGTTCCCAGCATGTAGTACCATGCTAAGACCGTACTGCGATCGTCTGCTGAAACAAGCTGAGAGATAGCGGACTCCTCGATGGCTTTGAATGGTCCAATCTCTGCACCGCTGGGAGCCAGTTAGCCTGGTTGTTTGGAGTCAACACGATAGATTCCATTGAAGATACCTCGGGCTGATCACACCAAAGACGCTTGCAATTACCAAAACCCAGTAAGAGCTAGATGTGGCAAAAACCACGCCGCTCGCGGTCATGAGCAACGAGCCTAGGACGAGCATGCGTTTCCTTCCAGTGCTGTCTGCGACGAGTGTGAGAATGAAGCTTAGTATGACATCTCCCCATAGCGTCAATGTCATAAACAGTCCGATTCTTTGGTCTGAGTTGTGCAAATCCGACAGGTAGAGCGCGAGGATGAGCGTCGAGCCGCCGTAGGCGAAAAGCCTAACAAGCCTTTGCAGGCAAAGGATCTTGACATCGATGGGTGAGTTAGAAAGCGACCGTAAGCCTGTCTCTGAGAATAACTTTCGAATAGCATTCATTGTTTGAAATCAGAAGGGGTTGCATAGAACCTTGCAGGCGAACTGCATACAGCCCTGACAATCGCGAAGGATGAACCCAGATAAAGCCATGTACAGAGGATGGATCCCGCTGGAGGCATCCGGGATAATGACGAGCTACCAAAGATCTACAATTTGTGGCGCTTGTCATAGCATTCGGAGTGCACTTATTGTGCATGAACCAAGCCGGTAAAAGGCCCGAACAAGCTGCATGGTATACGGGCTATGCATTGGCCGCGAGTGAAAGTACGCAACACGACCGGCAGCATGTTCATGCGAATAGCTCAGAAGGAGGCATTGGGCAGGGTTCAGCCTAGAGAGAAGATGTGAAGCCATCGGACAGGACTGAGGAGCTGAACTTGCAATGCGGGCACGACTATAGGTAGAGATCCGACTAATCAGCGACTGGGCAATAGTTCGCACGCAGGGATGACAACCGTCCATCCTCCCGATCGGGTTGTGACAAGACGCTACAAGGATCCAGGCTGCAGGCTTGGGGATGGAGCCGAGACCAGGGCGATGAAGGTAACCGACTGGGGCCAGGATGGCACGTTCCTCACGATCAATCATGCATTCTACCCGATTTGGTGTTTGGCCCCTGCTTTTTCTTCTAACCGTGCCATGCGCGAGGGGCAACAAATCAAGTAGCTAGACAGTCGTGAAGACTAGTTCGTGTTTTCAATATCGTCGAAATGGCTGATGACACTCGACAGCGGAATCGGAAGATCAAAACTTATCAACTCTGTTTTCCAACAATATCGACTCCAATTTATATGAAGTCCGTTTCATACGGACGCTCCGCCTGTGGTGCAATTCTGCCATGACGTAGTCATTAGTTTCTCTTCTCGGAGTGGGTTTGTGACCGCTTGCAACGTCCCCGCGGGTAGAGGTGGGGAAGCACAGAAGAAGAGTATCAGCACACCTTGCAAGATGACGCCGTCGTCCGTCTTCCCAATCAATCAGAGCTGAGTGCGCTGTAACGCGATTCTGTATACAAGGGAAACCTCCAGTCAGCACTTGCACATCGAACGTGGTTGACTTGTGGCACGAAGGGAGAAGACCGAGGAGCGGGTAGTGTAAAGTAAGGGTAAACGGAAAGGAGGGCAACACACGTCCCAAACCACAACGGATCCCTTCCTCCACTTAATGCGGCACTGCAAATCCTGCGCTAGCGCCATCTGCTGAGCCAGAAAGCCGATCAGATTTTCGCTCTCCTCAGTCTTATACCCGACAATGCCTCGCGCAAATTGTGCGTCAACAAATATCGATTTCTCCCCTGTAGCTGGATGTGTACGCACGAGTGGGTGGACCGTCTTTATGGGGTCTCGACGAACGATTCCACCCTTTGCAATCGCCTTGGCAGTCTGCTCATGAGCGCTGTGCACAACGCGTAGGCCGTGAAGACGCTGACGAAAGCCCGGCGAGAAACGCTCATACAGCTTGGCAGTATTGACGAAGATAGTGTCGCCCCCGTTCGGTGGTGCGTCGAGCGCAAACATGAAGGTCGTGCCGGGTGGTTGGACTTCGTAAGGGACATCGCTGTGCCAGGCTATGGAGTTCGTATGCGAGTTCAGGAAGTTGGACGCAGTGTCATCACCTTGTCGACGATGCACGACGTGGACTTCTGCATGCTCGGACGGCTGACCGGAGTGTGGGTGGATGAGGAGACGGCCGAAGTAGCGGCAGAAGTCAGTCGCTTCGCCAATGGGCAGGTGAACGAAATCTTGGTCGCGGAAGACTGTGATCACCATCAGCGCATGGACCGTCAAAAGCTTACACGGCGGGACTGCTGGTCAAACTCGTGGCCGAAACGTCGAAAGTGAAGGTTGGACTTTCATACCTAGAACTTTCTTCTGCGCGGCGAGTAGCGCCAACTGGTCTTTGCCTTTGTCGTTCAATTGACTCAGTTGAACTCCCACTACCTCAGCACCTATGGAGGCAGTGATCTCTTCGATAGTGCCATGAGAACCCAGAAGGTCATTGAAGGTGGGATCTGCTCCGAGGCCATGCTCGACATGGTCGAATGGTTCCAAAGGTGGTTGCCTGCAACCCACTCAGTTTGGGTGCTCAAGACCGTAGGCTGATGTCCGCACGCTCTTGCGCGTTGGCTTATGAATAGGTGGTAAAGGACTCACTTAACAACCGTCTCCTCCCACTGTGGGAGATAGTTTGGAAAGGAAGCCGGAGGCACTCCATTGCTGCCATTCAGTTCCGATTCAATTGAATAGTTCACTGCTGTTGTTGTTTTGTACGCCGTTTGGTCTGTGTGCTCATGAGCACGATGAACGCCGGTGGGCACAGTTTCTCCTATGCTGCCCATGATCACGGACCTGCTGCTTCGACGCAGGCTTTCGATGAAGAGACAAGGAGGGCGTGTAGCGTCCTTGGCCCGGCTTTGCCACGATATTCACCGGTCCTCGTACTTGTATCGACGAGTATCTTGGCTTTTTCTTTTGCTTTACCGTCTGATGTGCGCAGGGCTAGCTAGTCTTACAGGCGGATTGTGTCTCAACACCTTACAGTGGCAGGCGCAAATGGCAAGACTGTGACTTGGATTTACGTACCGTCATCCAAAATTGACCGCATGCAGTAAGGGAAATGCGGTCAAGATGCGTGCTTCCAGACTACCAGATGAAATGTGCATCTTTATGTGCCGATCAAGGACCATTGGACACAAGTTCGACGCAATCGGTGGAAGACTCGCCTGTTCCCACCAGGATAACGCATCACTTTCCGGCGCTAAGAAGTGACTCCAGTGCAGGCACAATCGGTGTTGCATCATGCGTCTTAGGAGCGCATTCGCGCAGCGCAAGAATTCATCATGCTTCTTAGCGCTGCAGGGATGCCCGCCATGCAACCATTCTGAACGACTCCCTCTCAAAATGGGTAAAGTGCAAAGATTTCTGCGGAAGGCGGGGAATTGCAAGAGCCAGGTACATCCTCTTACCATGGCCGATGGTTAGCATGCGCCTTCGCAGCTGATTGGTGCAACGACGCGGATATAGTCTCAGCCAATCATTACTTAGAATAAGGTTTGATTACGCACGCATAAAAGCCACCTGCAGACTAAGCATCGGCCGTGGTGAGAAGGTGTAATGCGCAGATGATCCGCACCAGCCAGTGGTGCCGGGCCGTGATCAGCACCAGCCCTTCCAAGGTTGTTTGCGGGTCGGTGCTGCCTCCGAACCCAGCAAGATTCATCCTCCGGTCAGCTATGATAAAAAAATATGGCGGGTGTGATTGCATTTCCAGGATCAGGAAGCCATATAAAGATACCCCATTGGCATGACGACTAGAGGTTTGGTTGTTGCAAAGCCTAGCTATTGAGGCCCAATTCACAAGCCAGCGGCTGCCGGCGACGAAGATGGCGTCCGCATACTTGTCAATCGTACAATGGGTCTAATCCGCGCATCGAGGGTGTGAGATTCGAGATCATGCAACTAGTGCATTTAGCTAATGCGGGTGCTCCTTGCTGGCTCAGCGAGAGCCCGCAGATGGTCCTCCTGTTGGCCTGTTGCATGTCAAGAGCGATGGAGGACATGCACGGCGTTGTCCACGTCTCGCTGGTGGGGTTGGTATGTCATTGGGATCGTTAGACAAATCGTTCCTCTCGCCGCTCGACTGATGTCGTACCTGAGGCTCTCTGGTGGAGGTGCCTCAGCTCTCTGGTGGAGGTGCCTCAGCTCTCGCGTTCTCGTTGTGTATAGCTTGCTTCGTCCTTGAGTGGTGTCTTATTCTTCTTTTGGCTGCAGTGCTTACGATCCTGCTCCTTCGGCTCACGTTCCCTGTCCTTCTCTTTCCCTTCATTCTTATCCGTCACAGTCTGAGCTCGAGGGTTTCAGGGCCAGTATGGCAGCTGTTGGCTGGACATCTGAAAGAGACCTGCCTAGTCCTCCTCCTTTGGGTTACCCAGTGCCGAGCGCCCGTCATGCGGTATCTGTGCAACTTCCAAAGTGGCAGGATATGCGTGGATTCGCACAGGGGGATCCTCGCGTCAAGGCATCTCAGCAGACTGGGTACCCACGTTCATTCATACATGTTGATGTCAAAAAGGTCAGTACTCCTCTGCCTCAGACTCGTAGCGGTGAGGCTAAATCAAAGGGTTGCCCAGTTATTCAGCGCCGTTCTCAAAAGACTCGGATCTCCTACAGAAAGCTGTTTGATTTTTCCTTCTCGGTCATCTGCCCGAGCCTGTGAGGATTACCTGACATCCCCACAACGCGGAGATAAAGCTTTAGATGCTGGGGAAATCAGAGTTCGAGCAATCGAGCTCGAGATTGGCAATTTGCACATGAACAACACCAAAAGGGCTGGCGCTGCCTCCCGCATGCGCTTGTATGCTATCTTCTTTCCGGAACAGGGCACGCAAGATGCGCTTAATTTCTGGCGGCTTACCGGGCTCGGGATATCGTCAAGGCTTGCAGAGCAGTGCTTGAATAATCTCGGAAACCTCGACGCAATCTCATTAACGGACTCCCATATGGATTTGCAGCCGGCCTCCTTTCTGGCTGTCGACGCGGCTCATCACCAAGTCTGTCAACGTATTTCGAGACTCATTGAGCGATCGCCAGTAGGTCCTCCTCGAAAATCGAGAGTGTCTGCAGACGACGTATATCTTTTTCAAACCGGGATGTCAGCTATATATGGTCTCCATCATCTACTTCTGAAATGGCGTAATCTGGGCAGCGTTGTATTTGGATTCCCCTACGAGTTAACACTCAAGATGCTGAGCACATATGGTCCGGCCTGCAAATTCTATGGTTTCGGGACCGACGATGAGCTTGAGCAATTCGAGGACTTTCTCCGCAAGGAGGCAGGACTTGGAAGGAAAATCCAGGCCGTATGGTGTGAATGTGCCTCCAATCCATTGCTAAGGACAGTGGACCTGGCCAGGATAAGAAAGTTGGCGGAGGCGTATGATTTTGCTGTGGTCGTCGACGACACCATTGGTAGCTTCGCAAATGTCGATCTACTCGGTGTGGCGGATTTCGTGATGAGCTCGTTGACGAAGAGCTTCAGTGGCTATGCGGATGTCATGGGTGGAAGGTTGGTACATTCTCGGTCGACTATGATAGCTACGGGCTAATAGACTTGACAGTGTTGTCTTCAACCCAAACTCCCGATTTTACAACAGTCTAAAGCCGCTCATGGATGCGTCGTATCGGAACGATTTGTATTCCGGCGATGCTCGTCAGCTGGAATTCAATAGTCGTGACTATCTTCCTCGTGCCTCACGGATCAACCACACAGCCTCGCACCTCGTCGATTTTTTGCAGCAGAGCTCGCTCGAACCCGGCAGCGCTATCACTGCCGTCTACTATCCCACCACTTGCTGGTCAATAGCGAACTATCGTGCTCGCATGCGTCGTCCAACGGAGGAATTTATACCCGGTTATGGTGGGCTGTTCACGATAGAGTTTGACAGCGTTCTCGCCGCAAGTGTTTTCTTCGACGTCCTCAACATACACAAAGGCCCCTCGCTAGGAGCGAACCTTTCTTTGGCCCAACCATATGTGCAGACGGTGTTCTTCAGAGAGAAAGAGTGGGCGGCCCGATACGGTCTGAAGGAGTCTATCGTTCGAATCTCGGTCGGTCTCGAGGACGTGGATGCTTTGCTAGGGGCGTTTCGAGTAGCTGTACGTGCAGCGGACGGTATAAGGTGTCAAGGTGGTACAAAAACTTCGGGTAGAGTCAAAGCGCGGCTTTGAAGAGGGCGGTGAAGTGAATCTTCATAATCATGACCTCTGATCCAAAGCGAAGAATAAAGTTCTCGGGCATCGAACAATCTGCACATCCCATCATGCTTTTTTTGCGTGACAGTTATATGTTTCGATAAGACACGTATCTTGAGCCTCTTGCCGATAGTGTCAGCAGTTGAATTACGCAAGAGCATGGCTGTCCTAGCGCCCCAACCCACGCCAGGCTTAGCCTTCGTCATCCAAGTTGGCGTTTATTGTGTGCTCCATGAGCCATCAGCTGTACCACATTGTTGAGCAATTCCGTTGCGTGCAACTGCCGCTCGATACTTGCATGACAAAGAGTTCAGGTATCCTAACGAACAGGCCGCCCATTAGACTCTGAGACACGACCACTCCAAAGACGTTCTTGCAACTCCCTGGTAGCCTCGAGTTCTTCTAATCCAGCCTTGCACAACAAGTCGTTACTTGAAGGTTGAAGGCGCGTATCTCCTTTGCATGCTCGCTTAAAGCGCGGCGTTGAGGGGCATAGTTTGCCGCATCACCATGTTAATGCTTTGTGCTATATGATCAACGTTTGAGGAATTTAGAGACCTGTAACAAGCTTAAAGTCAGTGCTAGCCATTCGACCTCAAAACACAACTGGAGCCAAATACATACGCAATGGACAAACGACCATTGTCCTGAAGGTAAACATGATGCTCTTCACGAAGGAGTGCAATCTGCTGCGGCGAGAACCCCATGTAACTAAAGATGCGCAAAACAGTGTTAGTCTCAAAACGCGAGCAGAGACACGCCGGATGACGAGAGACTCACGAAAACATTCCCACCTGATCCGTGACATGGTCCCACTGCCCAGGAGTCTCCAGCTTCTCTAGCAGTCTCCTTAGCTTCACCCTTCTACTTCTCAGTTGTGCAGCCATTTCCTTCAGGTCCTCATCCCAGAGTCTTCTTAATTCCCCCAGGAGATCATCTTTGAGAATCATCTCGACTATTCTCGCTCCGAAAGCCGGCTGAGCTCCCGTTTCCATCCTTGCCAAGAGTTTCATCTGTCCCTCAATCCTGGCTCCGACACGGCTATCCGGGCATGTCACCATCAATATCCCCACCCGCTCTCCATACAGGCCAAACGCCTTCCCGTACGTAGCAGCAATGAGTAAGTTGACACCGGCATCTGCAAATATACGCACGCACTCCACATCCACAAATGCGTTACCAGATACAAAACCAGGGTAGGCGGCGTCGAAGAAGGCGAAGTGACTCCGCTCAGCGAAAATGGCGGCGAGCTCGCGCCATTGCGCGATCGTGGGGTCGCACCCTGTTGGGCTCTGGGCACAGACCTGAAGCACAATGACGGAGCAAGGTGGGAGCGCGGCGATAGCGCTTGCGAATCCGGTGAAACCGATCGCTCGGGTCATGGGGTCGTAATATGGGAGTGGCTCTGGCTGAATCCCGATGGAACTGAAGACGTTCGGATGATTCGCTGAGACGCGCGTGTTAAAGAGCGTCCTTGAACAACCTGTACAAAAACACTTTGCAAAACTTGAGATGCTTCATAACATACACCAGGATTCGGCTGGAATGTGGACTTGTGGCTGCTTAAGAGATTTCCAGGGGCTGTAGTGCAACTTGAGGTAGAGTGCGCCCATGTGATTTGCACCACTAGCGCCGAGAGTTTGCATTGCTGGGATACTGGCGATATCTGTTAGGAGTGAAGCTAGTTCCTGCTGTCGAGGAACACAAGTGATTCGACTGTAAGGGTGATGCCACACATCTTACCATTTGGATCTCACTAGCGGGCTCTCAGCACCGAAAAACAGCTTCCTGCTTTCTTCTCGGTAACCCATTGTGCCTAGATGCGAAGGGGGATACTCATGGTTCCAAGCTGCATCGTCGAAGATCCGTCGCTTGGCCTGTGCAAGAAATCACATCGCTCAGTCGTGTTTCCGTAAGATCCCAAAGGTATTTACCTCTTTCACAGATGGCAGGACAAAGGGCTTGCCTTGGTTTGTTCGATACACACCAGTCATGAGATTGACTTTGCTTGGATTGGTGTCGGCCGCATACTGTGCTTGCAGGTAGCTCAAGGACTCTACGAGTGAGGATTAGTGTTTGATTCTCCTAGTGACAAGAGGAACGACAGACCTAGTCGAGCCTCAGGAACGTCCTGAAAGGGATGCTGCTTCATAGTGTCTCTTTCAACGGTCGCAAATGCTGTTAAAAGAGATGACTGATGCCCATGGACTTCGAGCTTTTGACACGGTGCCACGAATGGTGAGGCGTGCGACTCGGCGGCGTCAATCTCACAATCCCCGAGAGACGAGCGGTCAAAACAGCCTGGCCCAACAAAAGCACTTCAGAGCCGGCTCATGCCTGACCATCGACCGACACGCATAATGTGCCCAGGGCACACGCACACACCCTCCTCCTGCAGCTGGTGGTTGGCCCTGCAGGATGAATTTGTGTGAAGCAAACTTGCCCTGGCGTTGTCATTGGTTGGGACGTCGATTTACACCGATCAGCTCCCACATCAGGACTGAGGTGTGCTGTACCCTACAGAAGGCGCACGCTAACCACCGGCTGCGGTAAGACGATGCATTCATGCGGCAGGGTAATTAATAATCAATCCAATCTGGATTGGTTCAGGATTTACGCCGGGCGTGATGGCTTCTACGCAGGGAAATTAAGCGAAAGTTTAAATCGCCTCAGTAGAGCCCGTCACGCCCTGCGTAGATCCTGAACCAATCCAGATTGGATTGATTATTAACTACCCTGTTCATGCGCGCCATTCTCTGTCACGATTTTACCCGTGCCGTCTCAGCACGAGCCAATAGGGAATGGTGCCGATCACGGCTCGGTTAGTAGCGATCGAGATCCCCCGAATGTGATCCCCCTGTGCGGGCTAGTAATCCATGAACTAGCCACCAATGCATATGTAGCTTTTGGAGGATGCCGGTCCTGAAGCAACAGGAATGGGGATGCCAGCCCCCTGCACTACCGAATGACTCCGGGAAGGTTCCGCTACGGAGAAGGGTGGTCCGACTGGCCTGCACATGCATATTCGAAGACGACGATCATGCCGGAGCACAGTCCGTAAGACCGGGACATGTGCATGGACTATGTTCCGATCATGCTAGTAAGTAGTAGCTGCGACTGTTCAGTCACCGGAGAAACTTTCTGCTCGACGAGCTTCTTCCACCAACGTCTATGCCACGACTGTCGAGCCAGCGTCGAAGATGCCAGAACAATCTTCCAACAAGAGACCAGGATTAACCACCAACCTCAATGTCCGCTCTTACAATGCCGCCCATCTCGCCCAACCGACCAACTTCCGCGGCATGCTCGCCTCCGGCGCGCTTCTCTTCGGCACCGCTTGCCGCATCCCCAGCCCCGAAGCCGCCCGCATTGTTGCTACGCTTCCGCACCACTTCTGCTTCATCGATGCCGAACACACTCCGCTGTCCCCACTCCTCCTCGCCGAGATAGTCCGCACAATACACCTGCATTCCCTCGGAAGCATGGTCCCCGTCGTCCGCGTTCCGGCGAACGCGACGCATCTCATTGCTTATGCCCTGAACGCGGGTGCAGGTGGGATCGTAATGCCACATGTGCAAAACGCGGAACAGGCGAGGGAGTTGGTGAAGTTGTGTCGTTTCCCGCCGCATGGGGAGAGGAGTTATCCGCCGAGTGCACTGTTCGGAGATCAGACGACTACGAAGGCGGGCAGTGGGGAGACGATTTTTGACGTTTGGGATGGCAACGTGGCGGTGTTGGCGCAGATCGAGGACGAAGAGGGAGTGCAGAACGTTGAGGAAATTGTCGAGGTTGATGGAGGTAGGCGAGCCTGTTTCGCTCGCATGGCTGATTCCTTTCCACCTTCTGTGTTTTCCAGACAGCCTGGAAAGTTTGCTGATGCTGCACCGTGATAGTTGATGCGCTGATGGTCGGTGCAACGGATTTACGATTTGCGATGAACATTCACCCGCGGGGCTCTCCTGATGGCGACGAAGCGGCGTTCCTCAACGCTCTCAATAAGGTACAGAGAGCAGCCAATGCCACCAAGGGCGGCATGGCAATACTGGGATTCACAGCGAACGCCAAAGTTTTGGAGAGAAGGATAACACTGGGTTGGAGGGCCTTTGTGGGAGTCGGGGATGCGGCAAGCATCAGTGAAAGGGGACGTGCGCAATTGGAGGAGTACTGGAGTCTCGTGCAACGAATTGAAAGGGAGAGGAAAAAGAGGGAGCGAGGCTTTAATCACAGGTAGAAATAATCCGTTCCTAACTCGGAACGACATCCTAAACAGGCCTATACATGAATTCTAGGCTCTAGACAGATCATATTGGGAGACCTGAAGAGAAATATTGGAAGATTGATAAATAGGCAAGATCGATACTAAGAGAATGGGGAAAGGGAGAAAACATCGACGAAAAATATCAAGTCGCAATATTCTCGTAACAACGTTTTTTCACCAGGTACCTTCTGAACCGTGTTACATATGTAAGAGCACTTATAGCGTAGCCGACCTTCCCATAGAGTATCTTGGTAATTGTATTCGCGCCGGTGAAGAAACAAGATGTGTATCCAGCCCTTTCAATTCACAATCTTGAACCTAGCTTCTTTAAGGATTGAGCACCTGTTCTCGAAGTCGCTGACTGATCCTCCCTCTTTGCGCTGTACGTCTTCTCCACAGATACATGGCAGAAAAGTGGCTCGGGCACAACAGCCCTCCACATGGGTAAATCCACGATTGAGTTGTACCATCGTGTTACGTTCGGGTTTTGGCGGCGCCAGTCAGCATCGAGGACAAACTCGAAACCCCGCATCATGAGTGAGGCGGTAAAGAGGTCAGCCAAGGTCAGTTGATCGGACACAAGGTATTCACGTGGTAGCGAGAGATGAGATTCCAGAGTTGAGATAGCAGCCAGGGCGGCGGATTTGCTGGCCGAGCTCGAAGGACCGTCGCTGGCGGGTTTGCCGACAAGCGGTCGGTACCAGCTTGCAATCGGTGGGGAGATCTCTTGGTTGGCGTAGGACACCCATTGGAGGATTTGAGCAAATTCGAGAGGAGTGGAACCCAGGAGGGTCTCGACCTCGCTGGGTGGCCGCTTGTTGTCATCGGATAACGAGGCTGTGAGAAAGTAGACCGCAATGGCGATCACTTCGCGAAGCACGATGCTACCATCGCTGCTGACGAATGTAGGGATTTTTGCCTGTGGGTTCAGACGAAGGTAGGCGGGATCAGTGCCGCGAGGTTGAGTGACGACTAGCTCAACATCAAGTTTTGCGGCGCGAGCGAGGACAAGCAGAATTGTGGTGCGAACGTTGCCCTGTTGCAACACATATAATTATGTTAACTGGTGGGGATATCAAGCTAAACAAGACTGAGCAAACAAAATATCGAGTACTCACCTCGAAGCCGTACAGTTTTCCGAACGACATTGTCAGATAGAGAACAGCGAGGGTTAAACTATGAATTGTTCCAACACTCAGAAATTTCGATTGCGAGTGTCACGGTTCCGGCTCGCCATGCACGACTGCTTAGTCAGCTGGTTAGATGCAAACATCAACATCGCGTGTAGATACCGGAATACTGGAACCGATAGGGTAGAGAATCAATCAGTCACACACACACACAGCGAAACTGTTGCTGGTCATGGAGGTAGACGACGTCGGAGAGAGTGCGGGGTCGGTGGGCACGGCCCCACCCGCGCGTTCCACGCGAGCGCAGCAGAGGAAGGTGGCGAAGGAGACGAACAGCAAGATCTTAGGCGGAAGAGGTCATGATATCGATCAGAAGCTGGATTTCATACTAAAGACGATCTTGAGCTTGAGTCATGCGGTCAAACAGCTTCAGAGGGTCAGGATGAAATGAGAAAGCAGAATGAAGAGATGCGCAAGCAGAACGTTGAGATGCGAAAGGAGATTGATGAGTTGCGAAAGCAGAATAACGACGAAATTCGAAAGC
>JAPDRP010000036.1:0-186034 GCA_030247845.1 Coniosporium tulheliwenetii | reverse complement strand
TCAGGAAGCCATATAAAGATACCCCATTGGCATGACGACTAGAGGTTTGGTTGTTGCAAAGCCTAGCTATTGAGCCCAATTCACAAGCCAGCGGCTGCCGGCGACGAAGATGGCGTCCGCATACTTGTCAATCGTACAATGGGTCTAATCCGCGCATCGAGGGTGTGAGATTCGAGATCATGCAACTAGTGCATTTAGCTAATGCGGGTGCTCCTTGCTGGCTCAGCGAGAGCCCGCAGATGGTCCTCCTGTTGGCCTGTTGCATGTCAAGAGCGATGGAGGACATGCACGGCGTTGTCCACGTCTCGCTGGTGGGGTTGGTATGTCATTGGGATCGTTAGACAAATCGTTCCTCTCGCCGCTCGACTGATGTCGTACCTGAGGCTCTCTGGTGGAGGTGCCTCAGCTCTCTGGTGGAGGTGCCTCAGCTCTCGCGTTCTCGTTGTGTATAGCTTGCTTCGTCCTTGAGTGGTGTCTTATTCTTCTTTTGGCTGCAGTGCTTACGATCCTGCTCCTTCGGCTCACGTTCCCTGTCCTTCTCTTTCCCTTCATTCTTATCCGTCACAGTCTGAGCTCGAGGGTTTCAGGGCCAGTATGGCAGCTGTTGGCTGGACATCTGAAAGAGACCTGCCTAGTCCTCCTCCTTTGGGTTACCCAGTGCCGAGCGCCCGTCATGCGGTATCTGTGCAACTTCCAAAGTGGCAGGATATGTGTGGATTCGCACAGGGGGATCCTCGCGTCAAGGCATCTCAGCAGACTGGATACCCACGTTCATTCATACATGTTGATGTCAAAAAGGTCAGTACTCCTCTGCCTCAGACTCGTAGCGGTGAGGCTAAATCAAAGGGTTGCCCAGTTATTCAGCGCCGTTCTCAAAAGACTCGGATCTCCTACAGAAAGCTGTTTGATTTTTCCTTCTCGGTCATCTGCCCGAGCCTGCGAGGATTACCTGACATCCCCACAACGCGGAGATAAAGCTTTAGATGCTGGGGAGATCAGAGTTCGAGCAATCGAGCTCGAGATTGGCAATTTGCACATGAACAACACCAAAAGGGCTGGCGCTGCCTCCCGCATGCGCTTGTATGCTATCTTCTTTCCGGAACAGGGCACGCAAGATGCGCTTAATTTCTGGCGGCTTACCGGGCTCGGGATATCGTCAAGGCTTGCAGAGCAGTGCTTGAATAATCTCGAAACCTCGACGCAATCTCATTAACGGACTCCCATATGGATTTGCAGCCGGCCTCCTTTCTGGCTGTCGACGCGGCTCATCACCAAGTCTGTCAACGTATTTCGAGACTCATTGAGCGATCGCCAGTAGGTCCTCCTCGAAAATCGAGAGTGTCTGCAGACGACGTATATCTTTTTCAAACCGGGATGTCAGCTATATATGGTCTCCATCATCTACTTCTGAAATGGCGTAATCTGGGCAGCGTTGTATTTGGATTCCCCTACGAGTTAACACTCAAGATGCTGAGCACATATGGTCCGGCCTGCAAATTCTATGGTTTCGGGACCGACGATGAGCTTGAGCAATTTGAGGACTTTCTCCGCAAAGAGGCAGGACTTGGAAGGAAAATCCAGGCCGTATGGTGTGAATGTGCCTCCAATCCATTGCTAAGGACAGTGGACCTGGCCAGGATAAGAAAGTTGGCGGAGGCGTATGATTTTGCTGTGGTCGTCGACGACACCATTGGTAGCTTCGCAAATGTCGATCTACTCGGTGTGGCGGATTTCGTGATGAGCTCGTTGACGAAGAGCTTCAGTGGCTATGCGGATGTCATGGGTGGAAGGTTGGTACATTCTCGGTCGACTATGATAGCTACGGGCTAATAGACTTGACAGTGTTGTCTTCAACCCAAACTCCCGATTTTACAACAGTCTAAAGCCGCTCATGGATGCGTCGTATCGGAACGATTTGTATTCCGGCGATGCTCGTCAGCTGGAATTCAATAGTCGTGACTATCTTCCTCGTGCCTCACGGATCAACCACACAGCCTCGCACCTCGTCGATTTTTTGCAGCAGAGCTCGCTCGAACCCGGCAGCGCTATCACTGCCGTCTACTATCCCACCACTTGCTGGTCAATAGCGAACTATTGTGCTCGCATGCGTCGTCCAACGGAGGAATTTACACCCGGTTATGGTGGGCTGTTCACGATAGAGTTTGACAGCGTTCTCGCCGCAAGTGTTTTCTTCGACGTCCTCAACATACACAAAGGCCCCTCGCTAGGAGCGAACCTTTCTTTGGCCCAACCATATGTGCAGACGGTGTTCTTCAGAGAGAAAGAGTGGGCGGCCCGATACGGTCTGAAGGAGTCTATCGTTCGAATCTCGGTCGGTCTCGAGGACGTGGATGCTTTGCTAGAGGCGTTTCGAGTAGCTGTACGTGCAGCGGACGGTATAAGGTGTCAAGGTGGTACAAAAACTTCGGGTAGAGTCAAAGCGCGGCTTTGAAGAGGGCGGTGAAGTGAATCTTCATAATCATGACCTCTGATCCAAAGCGAAGAATAAAGTTCTCGGGCATCGAACAATCTGCACATCCCATCATGCTTTTTTGCGTGACAGTTATATGTTTCGATAAGACACGTATCTTGAGCCTCTTGCCGATAGTGTCAGCAGTTGAATTACGCAAGAGCATGGCTGTCCTAGCGCCCCAACCCACGCCAGGCTTAGCCTTCGTCATCCAAGTTGGCGTTTATTGTGTGCTCCATGAGCCATCAGCTGTACCACATTGTTGAGCAATTCCGTTGCGTGCAACTGCCGCTCGATACTTGCATGACAAAGAGTTCAGGTATCCTAACGAACAGGCCGCCCATTAGACTCTGAGACACGACCACTCCAAAGACGTTCTTGCAACTCCCTGGTAGCCTCGAGTTCTTCTAATCCAGCCTTGCACAACAAGTCGTTACTTGAAGGTTGAAGGCGCGTATCTCCTTTGCATGCTCGCTTAAAGCGCGGCGTTGAGGGGCATAGTTTGCCGCATCACCATGTTAATGCTTTGTGCTATATGATCAACGTTTGAGGAATTTAGAGACCTGTAACAAGCTTAAAGTCAGTGCTAGCCATTCGACCTCAAAACACAACTGGAGCCAAATACATACGCAATGGACAAACGACCATTGTCCTGAAGGTAAACATGATGCTCTTCACGAAGGAGTGCAATCTGCTGCGGCGAGAACCCCATGTAACTAAAGATGCGCAAAACAGTGTTAGTCTCAAAACGCGAGCAGAGACACGCCGGATGACGAGAGACTCACGAAAACATTCCCACCTGATCCGTGACATGGTCCCACTGCCCAGGAGTCTCCAGCTTCTCTAGCAGTCTCCTTAGCTTCACCCTTCTACTTCTCAGTTGTGCAGCCATTTCCTTCAGGTCCTCATCCCAGAGTCTTCTTAATTCCCCCAGGAGATCATCTTTGAGAATCATCTCGACTATTCTCGCTCCGAAAGCCGGCTGAGCTCCCGTTTCCATCCTTGCCAAGAGTTTCATCTGTCCCTCAATCCTGGCTCCGACACGGCTATCCGGGCATGTCACCATCAATATCCCCACCCGCTCTCCATACAGGCCAAACGCCTTCCCGTACGTAGCAGCAATGAGTAAGTTGACACCGGCATCTGCAAATATACGCACGCACTCCACATCCACAAATGCGTTACCAGATACAAAACCAGGGTAGGCGGCGTCGAAGAAGGCGAAGTGACTCCGCTCAGCGAAAATGGCGGCGAGCTCGCGCCATTGCGCGATCGTGGGGTCGCACCCTGTTGGGCTCTGGGCACAGACCTGAAGCACAATGACGGAGCAAGGTGGGAGCGCGGCGATAGCGCTTGCGAATCCGGTGAAACCGATCGCTCGGGTCATGGGGTCGTAATATGGGAGTGGCTCTGGCTGAATCCCGATGGAACTGAAGACGTTCGGATGATTCGCTGAGACGCGCGTGTTAAAGAGCGTCCTTGAACAACCTGTACAAAAACACTTTGCAAAACTTGAGATGCTTCATAACATACACCAGGATTCGGCTGGAATGTGGACTTGTGGCTGCTTAAGAGATTTCCAGGGGCTGTAGTGCAACTTGAGGTAGAGTGCGCCCATGTGATTTGCACCACTAGCGCCGAGAGTTTGCATTGCTGGGATACTGGCGATATCTGTTAGGAGTGAAGCTAGTTCCTGCTGTCGAGGAACACAAGTGATTCGACTGTAAGGGTGATGCCACACATCTTACCATTTGGATCTCACTAGCGGGCTCTCAGCACCGAAAAACAGCTTCCTGCTTTCTTCTCGGTAACCCATTGTGCCTAGATGCGAAGGGGGATACTCATGGTTCCAAGCTGCATCGTCGAAGATCCGTCGCTTGGCCTGTGCAAGAAATCACATCGCTCAGTCGTGTTTCCGTAAGATCCCAAAGGTATTTACCTCTTTCACAGATGGCAGGACAAAGGGCTTGCCTTGGTTTGTTCGATACACACCAGTCATGAGATTGACTTTGCTTGGATTGGTGTCGGCCGCATACTGTGCTTGCAGGTAGCTCAAGGACTCTACGAGTGAGGATTAGTGTTTGATTCTCCTAGTGACAAGAGGAACGACAGACCTAGTCGAGCCTCAGGAACGTCCTGAAAGGGATGCTGCTTCATAGTGTCTCTTTCAACGGTCGCAAATGCTGTTAAAAGAGATGACTGATGCCCATGGACTTCGAGCTTTTGACACGGTGCCACGAATGGTGAGGCGTGCGACTCGGCGGCGTCAATCTCACAATCCCCGAGAGACGAGCGGTCAAAACAGCCTGGCCCAACAAAAGCACTTCAGAGCCGGCTCATGCCTGACCATCGACCGACACGCATAATGTGCCCAGGGCACACGCACACACCCTCCTCCTGCAGCTGGTGGTTGGCCCTGCAGGATGAATTTGTGTGAAGCAAACTTGCCCTGGCGTTGTCATTGGTTGGGACGTCGATTTACACCGATCAGCTCCCACATCAGGACTGAGGTGTGCTGTACCCTACAGAAGGCGCACGCTAACCACCGGCTGCGGTAAGACGATGCATTCATGCGGCAGGGTAATTAATAATCAATCCAATCTGGATTGGTTCAGGATTTACGCCGGGCGTGATGGCTTCTACGCAGGGAAATTAAGCGAAAGTTTAAATCGCCTCAGTAGAGCCCGTCACGCCCTGCGTAGATCCTGAACCAATCCAGATTGGATTGATTATTAACTACCCTGTTCATGCGCGCCATTCTCTGTCACGATTTTACCCGTGCCGTCTCAGCACGAGCCAATAGGGAATGGTGCCGATCACGGCTCGGTTAGTAGCGATCGAGATCCCCCGAATGTGATCCCCCTGTGCGGGCTAGTAATCCATGAACTAGCCACCAATGCATATGTAGCTTTTGGAGGATGCCGGTCCTGAAGCAACAGGAATGGGGATGCCAGCCCCTGCACTACCGAATGACTCCGGGAAGGTTCCGCTACGGAGAAGGGTGGTCCGACTGGCCTGCACATGCATATTCGAAGACGACGATCATGCCGGAGCACAGTCCGTAAGACCGGGACATGTGCATGGACTATGTTCCGATCATGCTAGTAAGTAGTAGCTGCGACTGTTCAGTCACCGGAGAAACTTTCTGCTCGACGAGCTTCTTCCACCAACGTCTATGCCACGACTGTCGAGCCAGCGTCGAAGATGCCAGAACAATCTTCCAACAAGAGACCAGGATTAACCACCAACCTCAATGTCCGCTCTTACAATGCCGCCCATCTCGCCCAACCGACCAACTTCCGCGGCATGCTCGCCTCCGGCGCGCTTCTCTTCGGCACCGCTTGCCGCATCCCCAGCCCCGAAGCCGCCCGCATTGTTGCTACGCTTCCGCACCACTTCTGCTTCATCGATGCCGAACACACTCCGCTGTCCCCACTCCTCCTCGCCGAGATAGTCCGCACAATACACCTGCATTCCCTCGGAAGCATGGTCCCCGTCGTCCGCGTTCCGGCGAACGCGACGCATCTCATTGCTTATGCCCTGAACGCGGGTGCAGGTGGGATCGTAATGCCACATGTGCAAAACGCGGAACAGGCGAGGGAGTTGGTGAAGTTGTGTCGTTTCCCGCCGCATGGGGAGAGGAGTTATCCGCCGAGTGCACTGTTCGGAGATCAGACGACTACGAAGGCGGGCAGTGGGGAGACGATTTTTGACGTTTGGGATGGCAACGTGGCGGTGTTGGCGCAGATCGAGGACGAAGAGGGAGTGCAGAACGTTGAGGAAATTGTCGAGGTTGATGGAGGTAGGCGAGCCTGTTTCGCTCGCATGGCTGATTCCTTTCCACCTTCTGTGTTTTCCAGACAGCCTGGAAAGTTTGCTGATGCTGCACCGTGATAGTTGATGCGCTGATGGTCGGTGCAACGGATTTACGATTTGCGATGAACATTCACCCGCGGGGCTCTCCTGATGGCGACGAAGCGGCGTTCCTCAACGCTCTCAATAAGGTACAGAGAGCAGCCAATGCCACCAAGGGCGGCATGGCAATACTGGGATTCACAGCGAACGCCAAAGTTTTGGAGAGAAGGATAACACTGGGTTGGAGGGCCTTTGTGGGAGTCGGGGATGCGGCAAGCATCAGTGAAAGGGGACGTGCGCAATTGGAGGAGTACTGGAGTCTCGTGCAACGAATTGAAAGGGAGAGGAAAAAGAGGGAGCGAGGCTTTAATCACAGGTAGAAATAATCCGTTCCTAACTCGGAACGACATCCTAAACAGGCCTATACATGAATTCTAGGCTCTAGACAGATCATATTGGGAGACCTGAAGAGAAATATTGGAAGATTGATAAATAGGCAAGATCGATACTAAGAGAATGGGGAAAGGGAGAAAACATCGACGAAAAATATCAAGTCGCAATATTCTCGTAACAACGTTTTTTCACCAGGTACCTTCTGAACCGTGTTACATATGTAAGAGCACTTATAGCGTAGCCGACCTTCCCATAGAGTATCTTGGTAATTGTATTCGCGCCGGTGAAGAAACAAGATGTGTATCCAGCCCTTTCAATTCACAATCTTGAACCTAGCTTCTTTAAGGATTGAGCACCTGTTCTCGAAGTCGCTGACTGATCCTCCCTCTTTGCGCTGTACGTCTTCTCCACAGATACATGGCAGAAAAGTGGCTCGGGCACAACAGCCCTCCACATGGGTAAATCCACGATTGAGTTGTACCATCGTGTTACGTTCGGGTTTTGGCGGCGCCAGTCAGCATCGAGGACAAACTCGAAACCCCGCATTATGAGTGAGGCGGTAAAGAGGTCAGCCAAGGTCAGTTGATCGGACACAAGGTATTCACGTGGTAGCGAGAGATGAGATTCCAGAGTTGAGATAGCAGCCAGGGCGGCGGATTTGCTGGCCGAGCTCGAAGGACCGTCGCTGGCGGGTTTGCCGACAAGCGGTCGGTACCAGCTTGCAATCGGTGGGGAGATCTCTTGGTTGGCGTAGGACACCCATTGGAGGATTTGAGCAAATTCGAGAGGAGTGGAACCCAGGAGGGTCTCGACCTCGCTGGGTGGCCGCTTGTTGTCATCGGATAACGAGGCTGTGAGAAAGTAGACCGCAATGGCGATCACTTCGCGAAGCACGATGCTACCATCGCTGCTGACGAATGTAGGGATTTTTGCCTGTGGGTTCAGACGAAGGTAGGCGGGATCAGTGCCGCGAGGTTGAGTGACGACTAGCTCAACATCAAGTTTTGCGGCGCGAGCGAGGACAAGCAGAATTGTGGTGCGAACGTTGCCCTGTTGCAACACATATAATTATGTTAACTGGTGGGGATATCAAGCTAAACAAGACTGAGCAAACAAAATATCGAGTACTCACCTCGAAGCCGTACAGTTTTCCGAACGACATTGTCAGATAGAGAATAGCGAGGGTTAAACTATGAATTGTTCCAACACTCAGAAATTTCGCTTGCGAGTGTCACGGTTCCGGCTCGCCATGCACGACTGCTTAGTCAGCTGGTTGGATGTAACGTGTTTCACCACTCACTGGCGAACAGATCATCTTCTGCATCCAGCGCGAACTTGTGAGAATCGTGTAGATACCCACCCTATCTGACGGAAAAATCGAAACCAATCAATAAGAGGCACACACAGCGTGAAATCGTTGCTACTCATGGAGGTAGACGACGCCGGAGGGTGCGGGGTCGGTGGGCACGGCCCCACCCGCGCGTTCCACGCGAGCGCAGCAGAGGAAGGCGGCGAAGGAGACGAACAGCAAGATCTTAGGCGGAAGAGGTCATGATATGGAGCAAAAGTTGGATTTCATACTAAAGACAGTTTTGAGCTTGAATCATGCGGTTAAACAGCTTCAGGAGGGCCAGGATGAAATGAGAAAGCAAAATGAAGAGATGCGCCAACAGAACGATGAGATGCGCAAGCAGAACGATGAGATGCGAAAGGAGATTGATGAGTTGCGAAGGCAGAATAATGACGAGATTCGAAAGCTCCAGGAACAGATCACGAACCTATCCACGCAAAACAGCCCTCAGTCCAGCTCAGGCACATCACCTGGTAGGACCAATGTCAGCAACAGGTCGTGGTCTTCCCTGTTCGCGGGACAGTCGTCTGTCTCACCGAACAGCTCAGCTTCCCAACCAAGGGTTGCAGACCCGAACCAGCTTCTGGGTGTGAACATCGACCTGTCCAGGTGCAGCAGCCAAATACCCGCAGACACAGCTGAGATCAAGCGCCTAGTCACAACAGCTCTGCACGCCCATCAAGCGACAAAGGAGGTAAACCCGACGGCGATCATCAAGACGAACCGAGACCTCCACCGGATCAGAGTCATCGTGCGGAGCGAGAAGGAAGCCGAGCTCATCCGCAGCCAGCCGCAGTGGCTCGAGACTCACTTCAGAGGAGGGCGCTTGCGGGGCGAACAATGGTATCCCATCAAGGTCGACCGGGTCGACAAGCTCAAGATCATGAACGAAGAACAGACGGGCATCCGGACCGGCCTCGAGAAGGAGCTAAGTCAAGAGAATAAAGTAACGATCATGAGGATCGCCACGTTGGGCAAGCCAGCAACCCACAAGCTCTATTGTTCGATTATAGTATACCTGAAGAAGAAGGGAGATGCTGAACGATTGCTCAGTGACAGAATCATGACGGTGTCTGCTGAGGCAGGCTTCACGTCCGCATACGAGTACAGGCCGAGGGTCACGCGCTGCTTCAACTGTCAAGAGTATGGCCATCAAGCTTTCCGCTGCCAGAAAGCTCAACGTTGCCTGAATTGCGCCGGCGCCGGCCATGCGAGTTGCGCAACCGAGAGTCCCCAATGTGTCTCATGCCGTGGCCCACACGCAGCGGATGACCGAGGATGCCCGATATACCGCGAGCAGCTACGACGTCTATTCCGCACCCCATGAATAGGGAGTTCAAGGTCTTCCAGCTGAATGTGCAAAGACGGAAAGAAACACTATGGAGTGTTCTCAACGACGAAGCTATGAGAGGAGTAGGAGCAATCTTGATATCCGAACCGAACTGCTTTGTCATGGAAAAGCAGCGGCTGATGCCATCACCGGTCCACCACCCAGAGTGGGTCCCGATTCTTCCTTCCACACATACCGGGGAGTGGCCGTTCGTCAGGAGCATGATCTGGATCAATCGGAGGTTCCAAGCGTCACCGGTCCCCGTGGCGTCTCCGGACCTTACGGCAGCATCGGCGAGAATAGGAGATAGGGTAATCCTTATCGCATCGGTGTACATCCCCCGAATGGGAAACTCGCCGCATGAGTCGGAATCAGCCCTCAGGCTCAGGCTTGGCCTGCTACGGCAAGCGATCGAGGAGGTGCGGCGGCAGAACGGGGAAGAAGCCGAGCTGGTGATAGCGGGTGACTTCAACAGGCACGACCAGCTGTGGGGCGGCGATGTCGTGGGCACAGGTAGTCGCCAAGGAGAGGCGGACGCCATCGTGGAGTTTATGCACGAAGTAGGACTACGGAGCCTGTTACCACGGGGGCGACCACGTGGTCCAAGGACGATATGGAAAGCACGATCGACCTCATGCTGGCATCAGGTCGACTGGCCGACGAGCACCTGTTGTGCCGGGTCGAGGAAGTCAGCCATGGGACAGATCACCAGCCCATCATGACCTGCTTTGACATAGCGTACCCGCCGACGGTACCGGCGCGGCGACGATGCTATAAAGATGCAGAGTGGGATAAGATCCGGGCGGAGGTATCACTAAGGCTACAGAATCACCCGTTGGACATGGGCAGGCAAGGCGTACAAGCATATGCATGCCAACTCACACGCACAGTGCAGGATGCGGTGGCAAAGCATGTGCCGTTCGCGAGGCCTTCGCCATGGGCCAAGGCATGGTGGACGAGAGAGCTTACGAGCATGCGAGCCGAGTGCACACAGGCCCATAAGGCAGTGCGCCGAGCGGTGCGCAGTGGCCAACCGCACCGGGATCTGGCAGACAGGCATCGCCAGCTCGTGCACGAATATCACAAAGCCATCCGGGCACAGAAGAGAGCCCACTGGAGGACCTTTCTAGCCGAGCACACAAACATCTGGAAGGCGGCACAGTACCTCCATCCGGGACAATCGGAGGCTGGTGCAAAGATCGCGTATCTACAAAGGCCAAACCAGGAGCGGATCACTGATAGCCACGATATGGGCCAGCTGCTTCTCGAAACCTTCTTCGCATCACCGCGACCCCGGACGCAGGATTGCGAGCAACAAGGGACGCCGCCCGGCCCACTGCCCCGCCGGCTCTCAGCAGAACCCATCACGGCCGCGGAGGTGAAGAATGCCATCTTTGGAGCAAAACCGAACAAGGCAGCTGGCCCGTGTGACCTCCCTGCCTTGGTCTGGCAGCAGCTCTGGCCGGTTCTTCACCAGCACCTGGTCGAGCTGTTCCAAGCGTCCGTCGCGACTGGCCAAGTGCCGGCGATCTGGAAGGAGGCGAAGATCATCCCGTTGAGGAAGCTGGACCGCGGAGACTATACGCAGCCCGACGCATACAGGCCGATCTCGCTGCTGTCAAGCCTTGGCAAGGCGTTGGAAGCAGTCATTGCCACCCGAATATCCTATCACGTCGAGAACGGTGACCTTCTCCCGGCGAGCCATTTCGGGGCGCGCAGAAGGAGGAGCGCTGAACAGGCGCTCATGACACTAGTGGAGAGAGTCCACTTCGCATGGAGAGAGCAGCGCGTGGTTTCTCTGGTCAGCTTCGATGTGAAAGGGGCGTACAACGGGGTGGTACCAGAAGTGCTCCTGGACCGACTTCGTCAACGCAAGATCCCCGAGGAGCTGGTCCGGTGGGTTGGCGACTTCTGCGCCAATCGACGGGCCGAGATGGTGGTGAACGGATATAGGACGGCCTCGACCGCCCTGCCTCAGGCAGGACTACCGCAAGGGTCGCCGCTCTCACCCATCCTCTACGTCGTATACAACGCAGACCTTGTGGACAGACGGATTGACACGCATGGGGGTGCCATTGCCTTCGTGGACGACTACTCTGCCTGGGTGACCGGGCCAGATGTCGATAGCAACACCGCCGCGATACAATGCTCGGTGATTCCCAGCGCGGAGCGGTGGGCTAGAGAGAGCGGGGCATGCTTCGAAGCGAAGAAGACTACTTTCATCCACTTTACAAGGAGCGTAGCAAAAGCAAAGCAGACCACGTTGAATGTTGGAGGTCAGATGATCCGATCGTCGGAAAGCATCAAGCTCCTAGGGGTCGTCCTAGATGCGAAGCTCCTCTTCCACGAGCACGTGGCTAGAGTTGCCAAGAGGGCTCACAACGCCGCTCTAGCCCTGCGCCGGCTACGAGACATGGGCCCGCGTGCGGCCCGTCAGGTATATATGGCAACAGTAGTCCCGACAGTGGACTATGCGTCCAACGTGTGGGCCACTAAGCTCACAGGGAAGGACGTCCGGCTGCTGAGCCAGTCGCAACGGGTAGGGGCGCAAGCCATCATCAAAGCGTTCTCTACCACGGCGCTGAAGACGGCCGAGCTAGAGGCGTCGGTCGCGTCGCTCAGCGCTCGACTTGCCGCTAAAAGGGCACGGTTTTGGATAAGCTCACACACGCTCGATCGAAAACATCCGTTCTGGAGCGTCAAGCAGCTTATTCGAAGAGTCTCTCGGACGCGCACACCGCTTTGGAGGATTAGTGAGGAATGTAAGAACATCGATGTGTCGAACCTTGAGACGATCAGGGCCTTCTGTTGCCCGCCGTGGTGGCCAGGAGCGGAGGTTGTCGTCGAGGAACGGGCGAGGGCGATTGCGGCGGCGAATGACAGGCCGAGTGGAGCATTGTATTGGTTTGTGGACGGATCGAACAACAGCGAGGGCGCGGGGATAGGACTTGTGTGTCTCAGCGGCACGCAGCCATGGGAGCACGCGGCACGGCTAGGCAGTTCGGAAGATGTTAGCATCTTCCAGGCGGAATTGGTGGCCATCCGAAGGGCAATCCAGTTCACGGCAGAAGCGGCCGACGTGCTCCGGGGACGGACGGTGCACATCTTTTCGGATTGCCAGGCGGCCCTGCGAGCACTCGCCAACCCAGACCAGCGAAGCGGGCAGCAGATTGTCGCTTCCTGCCTCGAGCAGATCAACAGCCTACGGGAAAAGTACGGAATCCGCACGCTCCTGAGATGGGTACCCGGTCATTCCGGAGTCGAGGGGAATGAAGCGGCACACAAGCTAGCTCAAGAAGCGACGCAATATCCTGCCGGAGAGGCGGGAGACGTGACACGGTTGAGGACCGTGACCTTACGCAAGGCGAGACAGAGCGCGAACCAAGAGAGTACTGCGCGATCGCTTCTGTGCCGACACACCCAACACATCGACAAGGCCGCGCCGGGTCCGCATGTATACGAGCTTTACAGTCGACTGAATGCAACGGATGCCGCAATCCTGACCCAGCTGCGGACAGGGAAGAGTCGGCTCAACTCATACCTGGGTCGATTCGGTGCTGCGCCGTCTATTGAGTGCGACGAGTGCGGTGAGCCAGAGACGGTGGAACACTTTCTGATCCGATGCAGGAAGTGGACCGCTCAGAGGAGGCTGCTAGCCCGTCAAGCTGGAGAGCTGGCGGCGAACGTGGCACCTCTACTTGGTGGATGGGACGACTACAGAGATCGGAGAGGAAGACTGTTGTGTGGGCCGAAGGAAAAGTGGAAGGCCGACCACCAGCTGGTTGCGGCGACGATTACGTTTGTGAAGGCCACTGGACGGCTGCACCAATCCACGCACATGTAGGGAAACGCAAGAAGCAGGAAGGGGATACAAGGTGGTGTGGCACGATTAATCAGGTTGAACATGACGATTCTCCTTTGTTCGTACCGCTCCTCTCGACTTTGGTTAGTCTGTTGTCGTTTATAGGAGGGTGACTTGGCCCTCTTCTGCGTAACTACTAGATGGGCTAAGATGAAACCGGGTTGGCAGAATGACTCTAAGGATGTACTATCAGCGTGTTTCCCTCATAGGCCTTCCGGCCTCAGGAGGTGTAGCAATCAATCAATCAATCAATCAATCAATCAATCGTGTAGATACCTTCTCTTCTCTCCTTGTAGAACGTCTTCATACCGTAGCTAGCAAACTGAGCTCTTACGCCCCTAGCTTCTGCCACATACTCACGATTCGAGGTAGCTTTAGCATCCACATCCGCTTCTCCAAGCCGCTTAACTGCATCGGGCCTAGTAGCGAGGTCTGATACTCGCTATGTCAAGAGGTTCTGAGGTCGATGGCGAACGTTAAAGATCTGCCATGGAGGGATGTGTGATACGAGGGTATTAACCGTACGTTAGACGAGGCTGAACGGGCAATAGAGCCTTCTGCGACCGAAGGACTCCATTCCTCCAGCGGATATCCATGTATCAAGGTGAAGTATCCCAACTCTCCAGTCACTAGAACCAAAACAAGCACTCACTCATCCCTTACTCGAAAAGCTACTCTCTCCCGAGTCCGGCTTAAAATCCTCGTCCTTCAGCTTTTGCCTCTTGTCTGCCTGTTCCTCCAGCTCCGCCATCCGCGCCTCGTCCTCCGCCGTCAACTTGTCCGGCGGCGTCTCCTCGCGCCTGCGCTTGCCCACCCGCGGCCCCAGCACGTGTCTGCCGGCTGCTTGGGAGCGGTTCGAAGGATCTTCCGTGTTGATGTACTCTTCGGCGTCAGAGAGGGCGAGGCAGAGCTGCGAGGCGGAGACGGTGATGGAGATGTCGCTAGGTAAGGCGGCAGTCATTTCGGGGTGGGCGAAATCGCGGAGCTGGAGCTGGAGACCAGGGCTTGAGGTGGGATTGCCGTGTTCGTTGCGGAAGATCTAGAACAAAGAATTAGTATATTATACTGCATGTGATATGGCTGGTGAAGTGAGAATGTACCTCGTCCCGGATCGTCGGTATTGCCATTAACTCTTCCTTCTCGCCATTCGTCACGATCCCAGCCCTCCACACCGACAAAGTGGCCCTCCGCGAATCCCTGTACTCTAAATCCAGCCCCACCACAACCCGCACGCTGCCGTCAGAATCGAGGATATAATCGTCCGCTAGACGCGCCAAGTCCTTCCTCTTCTGCGAGTATGACACCTCGAGAACGACGCCCGGGAACTGCGCCCCGGGGTGCTGGAACGACGCATCCGGCTCGTGACGCGAGGGGCGCACGTCGGGGTCGTCAGAAAGGAGTATCACCCGCCCCGTGCGCATGTCCTTCACTTTCCGCGCAAATTCCGCCGCTGCGCTGTCCGCCGAGCCATTGCTAATCTCCTCGAGCTGCGCTCTGATGTCCTCCGCGACGCCGCCGATGAACCGGTCGTGCAGCTTGCTGGGCATGCGGAGGATAAGCTGTCCGGAGCGTGGAATGTAGTCGTATCTGCATCATAATAGCCACACACAGTTAGCAGCATATTCCCCATGTCCATGTTCTCTTGGTCAACACAGCGGTCCTATACGTACATGAATGCAAAGCAAAAGAAAAAAATAAGAAAAAATTGCAGACAACTCAACCAACTCACCGAACCTTATCCTCCACGTACCCACCGAGTCCCTCGTCCCGCCTCAGCCGCCTCTCGAGCTCCTCGTACTCGCTGACCGCGAGCTGGATGCGCGTCCAGGGCCCTTCGAGGACGGGCCTGCCGTCTCGCCGGCTCTTGAAGAGCCGGACGAGGCGCTCTACTTGCGGGAAGGCCTTCTTCTCGTCGGTTGGAGGGGGTCAGCGGTGGGTGCACGAAGCTCGACGGAGGTGTTGTGTCTGATTCTGGTTTGGATGATGAGGACGGCTTCGCTGGGAGAGCGGGGACGGACATAGCAGCAAGCAATGTGTGAAATGCGATGCGTGCAATGTGCAGTACGTGGTAGAGAGCTATCGATGTCTTCTTTCTTGAGCTGTGAAGGGCGCAGTTCAGTCGGTTGCTTGAGCGACCCGAAGTGCGCAGGATGCTACAGTTCCGCGACAAAAGTCTGGGCCGCTAAGCGGGGAAAACCATAACGTAGGTGACGGGGTGATGCACGCTGCCACGTGATGCACGCTTTTTCGCGTTGGATTCGAACCACTTTATCCTACGCTCCAATGGACCACAACGCTCGGATTAAGGCAGCAATAGCTGATCTAGAATCGCAAGAGCGTATCAACTATGGCGCAATAGCTCGGAAATGGGGAGTCGATTGGAGTACGCTGTCAAGGCGCCATCGGGGCGAAACAAGCACAATTCAAGAAGCCAACTCCTACGCGCGCCAGAAGCTGACAAGCGTACAAGAAGAAGCGCTTATCGAGCATGTAAACAAGCTGACCGACCGGGGTCTTCCGCCGACCCCTCAAATGCTCAAGAATATTGCGAAGAGATCGCGAAAACAAGGCTTGGTAGCCACTGGGTCGCCCGCAGGGTGTCCATTAGCCCGCCCGCCCGGCGGCCGACTTTTACCCGTCCCCCTATAATTGGCTCTTTACCCTAGCCGCCCACCTGTTATTGGCTCTTGACCTCGCCCGGCGGGTGGACAGGCGGGCTATTGGACACCCTGGTTACTGGGCGTTACCTAGTATTGTCGTCAAAGTTGCGGAATCAAGAGGCGCACTAGAGTACAAGGGATTTCCTTGGAAGACAAGACTACGAAGGCTCTGGACGCTTGCCTGATCAGAGCCGCGCCTTTTGTCCGGTTAACGGATAGAGCAAGAAAAGCTCCCGGGCACCAAAAGTGACAATCGATCCACGTGAGAAGCTTCCCAAGGAGTATCTATGAATTCCTCGATGTGTTCTCCAAGCAGCAAGCAGACAAGCTGCCTCCGCACCGCCCGTACGATCATAAGATACAACTCAAGGAAGGAGCTGAACCGCCATTTGGGCCCCTATACGACATGTCCAGGGAAGAGCTACAAGTGCTACGCGAGCACCTGGAGGAAAACCTTGGAAAAGGATTCATACGAGCGTCGAAGTCACCTGCAGCATCTCCGGTCCTCTTTGTCCGGAAACCAGGAGGCGAGCCGCCGCCTCTTACTACTACTCGGTATCACGCCATCCTTGACCCGCCGGTGGCGCTCTAATAGGTGGCCTTTGACGCTACTACCTCCTTTGTCAACCTTGAACAGGTGCCGCCGTCCCGGACAACGCTCATGGCACTCTCCACATACCCAGAACCTATTCTGGGTCTCTGCCTCCTCAACCGGGGCGCCATACTGCCACCACCATCCTCTCAGCCGGTGGTTCGACCACGATAGAGCTTTATGAAAGCCAGCTAGCTGCGGGTTACTAAAATCTATCCATGAGGTGTCGAAATCGGCAGCTGTAATCACTACCGCATCACCTGCCTCCGCGGCTAAGCTAAAGGCAGTAGATCTTTGTAGCTCGGTGGGTGCGGAGGGGTCGGAAAGGGCAGTGCTAAGCTGTGATGCGTCGTCGGCCGTTGATTGAGAGTCAAAGGATGGAGAATACGGAGTCTTGGCTGGTAGAATTCAACGGCATAGGGTGATTGAGTAAGTATTGTATTGTATTGTATTGTATTCTTACACCCTTGCGGCTGACTAATTGTCGCCATGGGGCACTGACTAGCTATCTACGGCTTATTCCTTGCACGTGACCAAGGCTCATTCACGGTCCAGAATAACTTCAACCTTCTGCCCTGATTATCTGCCAACAGCATCACCCGATCTCCTTGTTAAGCACTCCTTCTGTTTTACCAGTGCTTCAGCCAGCTTGTCAAAAGAAGTCTGTCTCTTAAGCGCCGCTTCTCGTTATATCGGCAAAGCAGCCTGTCTCGCTGTACCCTGATATTCCGCAGGATGCTTAGCATGGACTCCAGGATTTTGAGTGCAGTTGGCCGAGGTCAGCTAAGGTCAGCCAAGGTCAGCCAAGGTCAGCATTCCAGTCGTCCGGGTTGTTTCGCGAAGTCGATAACGGCTTGTACGACTTTCAGATTCGGTTTCCAATCGCTGGCGCCTCCGTCCAGAAACTTGCCATCCGGTAGTCGTCTGCCAGACCACCCGCCTACCATGTATGACAGATCGCCCCATCTCATGCCTGCTGCTTCTCTCAGAGAGCTCCTTTGCGTTTGCCATAGAGGACATCTAAACAGAAAGTGGGCGATTGTCTCTCGTTCTCCGCATTGGCATTGGTCAGAATCTACCGCCTTGATGCTAGCCAGGTAACTGTTAAGCCTGATTTTGCCTGAGCGTAGCTGAACTAGAATCGCCGCCTCTTTTCTTGGTCGTCTGTCATACAACATCCGCGTGTGGCGGCCAGGCAGCGCTTGATCTATCTGTCGAGTAAAGCGACTCCTGAGAGGGCTGCGAAGATGTTCCTGAACCTGTATTTGTCTTGCCTGTCGAACTGCTGCTGGTTTCAACAGTTTGGCTGTTGCTTGCGGCTGGGCACCTGAGATCGTCGCCGATTTTGCTGCACGGTCCGCCGCCTCGTTCCCTAGAATACCTGCATGGCCGGGTATCCAGCGAAAGACTATCTGCGGGCCGCCCTGGTTGGCTAGCTCCTCTGTCCGCTCGAGGATGTCTTTGATGGCGTATTGCCCACTCTGCCTTCTTGGCTTTTGCAGCGACTTAATGGCGCAACCTAGCTGTCTAAGTATATTACGAACAAGCTTTCGAGTCGATCATAGGCGCTAGCCACCCAAGCAGCCTGAAATGCCGTACTTGTTATCTGAACGGCCCCTCGGACGGCAGCTATCTCCGTAAAGGGCTCGTTCACGTCGCTTTCCCGGGCCATCGTATAGGCTCGAGTGAGGAATGCGTCAGTGCTTTCGCCTGAGGCCTGTATGGCTATCCCTTCGGCTGGTGATGTGACCAAAATTGGTCCGTGCGCAGGCTTCTTGGCACCACCTCGCCCAGCAGTGCTTGCAGAGAAATCACCCAATCTGGACTGTATTTGAGGCTGTAGATCGCTGAGTTGATGATGTATGACATCATTTATCTATGTACTGCTTCCTGTGCGAGTTGCAGGTGCTCATCCCAGCATAGGGCCTTCTGACAGAGTGCTACACTACACAATAAGCAGCCCGAACGTGATTTAGCCGGCCTATTCGCACTAACCCGTTGCCTCTTGTGAATGCTATTGTCTGATAGCTCAGTCAGTAGCTTCTTGTAAGCTACTCTTGGCCACCAAGGCGTGACTTGCCTGAAAGCTCAGTCAGCGGCTTCCGTGCGCCTGGATAGCGTGGCAGGACCTTCCTACCAGCAGCCTCGCACGCCTTACAGTGGCTGTTCCTCCCCTTCTTGTATCTTGTATGATCCTCATCTTCCTCCGCTGGATACACAAGATCTGCCAAGGCCACAGACTGATCGTACTGGTTGGTAGTGAGCCTTTCGGATCGGTGAAACAGCTCGATCGCGAGGTCTCGGCGGAAGATGCGTTGTTTCGTGTAGCGCTTGCAAGGAAGATCTGGATTGTCATGGTGCTGTGCGTGATATGAAAGCTTGTAGCTGTTGACGATAGCTACATCAAGCAGCCAGTGCCAGAGAGGCTTCCAGGACTTGAGGTGAACTCGCTGTGTATTGTAGCAGACTCGTAGCTGATCTGCCCGATCCACACCGTTCATGAAGTGGTTGTAGAGGTCAATGAACTCAGGAATCTCCAGCTCTTTCAGCACTTGATCGCCAAAAATAGCATGTGTAGTCCTTGCATTTGTAGCTGTAGGAGGAGGCCTCTTTCGGATCTTCTTGATGAACTCAGGAGTCCCTTCAGAGACTGTGCTCATAAATAGTACTACGTTCTGATCCTTCCAGGCGAACTGTAGGACTTTTCCATCCTCTGAGATACAGCCGTACAGCTTGCCCCATGGAATCCGGCCGCTGTAGTCGTTTTTGAGCTGTAGGAGTGATGGGTCAAGGCCTCGACTCTGCTCCTTCTGCTGTGATCGCCGCGGCTTCTGCGATCGTGACTGCTGCTGCAATTGCTGCTGGGACTGCTTCTGGGACTGCTTCTGGGACTGCTTCTGGGACTGCTTGCCTTCCTGTGCATCTTCTGCTAGCAGATCAGCCTTCGATTTGGATGTGCGAACCGTACCAGCAGCACCAAACCCCTCATCACGGAGTGTAGCGAGAAGACGTGATGATGTGAATAGATTATCCAGCCAAACAACGTGCTTGTAGCCTCTTTCGATACCCGCCTGGAGCAGCAGATCTAGCACAACTGCTTGAGTAGCACTAAATCCACGGTCCTCGGTCCAGTAGTCATCCACATCAACTGGGCCAGTAGATCGTGCATGATATAGCCAATCCAATATGTAGCCATCGTTCGCCAAAGCCCATATCTTGAAGCCTTCAGGCACCGGTTTTGTGGGCATTCTGACTGTCTCTTTCGCCCGACCTTGAAATCGCTGGATACACTCATCTACAGCAAGGTGTGTAGTAGGATTCCAGTACTTCTTCGAGTGGATCCGAATATGCTCGCTTAAAGGATCAACCTTCTCAAAAGGAGTCTCCTTTGGATCGCCTTGCTCATATAGCTTAGGTTTCGAGATGTGGAAAAATCGATCCAGCTGCTGCCAGCGTATGAGGCTAATATGTCTTCGAACAAGCGGGTGCAGAGGCCCCTTGCTACCGTCCGTATTCCAGTACTCAGCGATATCGTGCTCTGGGTGTAACCCCATGTAGATGTATGTTGCGATATAGGCAAGGATCTCCTTTGGTGTAGTGTCAATCCAAGGCCTTGCGTGCGGCTGGCGTGTGAGCGGACGGTGTAGTGCTGCATACTCGTTCGTATGGCGTGCAATTGTCGCAAGAAGCTCGTCCGTAAGGAATAGATTGAATATGTCATATGGTCTTGCTGGATTGACATGTCTAGGGAGGTTTGAGGCCTCGTGCCAGTTGCTGATGGGCTGGATATGCGCTGGTTCGTATTTAGGCAATGGCCATGGCTCAGGCGGCGCGATTCGGCGTCTCTTGCGCTGTGAGGAGGATTCTTGAAGGACAACGTCATGATCAGGATCACTAGATGTACGAGTTCTGCCCATGGTGTTGAGTAATCAATCTATTAAGTCTATCTACTGCATCGCGATAACTCGGTGTAGTGGTGCCAAGACCGCTGAGTGCACGGACCAATTTTGGTCACACAGCTCACCAGCCGAAGGGATACCTATTCCTGCTACCCCATTGCGCACTGAACCGTCCGTATAGAAGGCTCTTTCTCGTGGGCACCGATGTAACGCTGTCCTAATGGCCTCTTCCCTATTCTCAATCGAGCATCTTAGTTCTGGTTGCCATGGAGGAGCGGCAAACGGTAGTATAGTTTCGATGTTCGTCAGGTCTACTCCGCTGAAAACAGCAGCCAGCCGCTGCAGTTGCGATACGAATCTCTTGTTGTTCATGTCAATGCTTCGCCGGGACTTCCAAAAGGGATGTTTCCCGGGGTAGTGTGTGCAGGTCAACCCAGAACAGCAGGCTGTGGTGATGAAGCCGGAGTTGTAGCGGGTTGATAGAGGCCTCCGCCTCCGCGACTGCGAGCGAGACTGTCCTAAACGCTCCGGTGATTGCCTGAGCCGCGGCTCTTTGAGCCGGTTCGAGCAAGCGCAGGCCCTTCTTCTTTAGAGTTGGAAACCAAAGGCATGAAGCATAGTCCAGAACTGGTGCTACCATGGCGTGGAATAGCTGGCGGGCTATTACGGTCCGCAGTCCGTTCAGTCTTTTCAGCGCCATTGCTGCTGCAAAACCTCTTTTGGCTGCTCTGGCTGCATGAAGAGTAAAGCGTAGCTCTTGGTCCAGGACCACCCCTAGTAGCTTCGCTGAAGGTGTGGGGAGCACATCCTTGCCTCTTACTTGTAAGGGAATGCTTGCGTCCCGACCTGGTGCGCGAGTAAAGTGAACAAAGGCGGTCTTCTCTGGCTCAAACGTAGCGCCACTGCTGGCCTCCCACAACTCTGCCCTAGGTATGATGCTTTCCTGGATCACCCGTGTGTTGTGTTCTGCTGATGGCCCGGTAACCCAGGCCGTATAGTCGTCTATAAATGCGATGGCGCCCTGATTACAGTTGATGGGGGTTTGGACCAAGTCGGCATTGTAGAAGAGAAACAGGATAGGCGACAGAGGAGATCCTTGAGGAAGGCCAGCCTGAGGGAGGCCTGCAACTTGCGAGGCTGCGCCATTAACCACAACGGACGCTTGTCTATTCGAACAGAATCCGTCAATCCAGCGCACCAGTTCTTGTGGTACCCTTCTGGCTTGCAGCCGTTTTAGGAGCACGTCTTTGGCGACACCATTGTATGCGCCCTTGACATCAAAGTTCACCAGGCTGAGCACTTTCTTGTTTCTCCACGCTTCCCAGATCCTGTCCACCAATATCGTGAGTGCTTGAACTGCTGAGCGTCTCTTCCTAGCTCCAAAGTGATTCGTGGGGAGCAGTCCCAGGTCCGCTTCGGCCAAGTAAGAAAGCCGCTCTGCAATCACCGCCTCCATTGCCTTGCCTAGCGTGGCCAGCAGAGCTATTGGGCGGTATGCGCTAGGGACGGTGAAATCCGATTTGCTCGGTTTGCGAAGTGGTATGATCCTGGCTACTTTCCATTGGTGCGGTACTTTTCCCAGCCGCAACGAGGCCTGAAAGAGCTCAAAGACGTGGTCGCCAATTACCGGCCAGAGTTGTTGCCATACCGCTGCTGGTACTCCATCTTGGCCTGGTGCTCTCCAGGGTTTGGCGGCGAAGACCGCGTTCCTGACCTCTTGAATCGTCAGCGGAGGACATTCCAGGGGCCGCACGAAAGCCTGATTGTGCTCTGTGACAGCTATCGGTGGGACTTCCGGGAAGAATGCCTCTTTCAGTGCTGCTGCGATGTCACTATTGGTTTCTACAGACTTGCCTTGTACGGTAAGCGACGGAATCTTCGCAAAGGCCAAGGTCGTCTCCGGATTAAGGTATCTTGCCGCCTTCCAGATATTGTCCGAACTGTCGAGAAAGTCCATCCAGTGTTGCTTCTTGGCCAGCCTTATTGCTCGAAAGTAATCTCGCTTGGCCGCTCTAGCTTGCTGTTCTTTGCCCGCATCTGGCCACCCTGCCCTTCGTGCTGTCGTGACCTGGTTCCTCCAGTACGTGTAGTTTGCGCGAAGTGTGGTCAGACTGGGCGACCACCATCTCTTGGCGTACGGGGAAGGTTTGGCTTTTGGAACGTGCCTCTTGATCGCCTCTGTGACCAGCCTACCAAGGTGATTGTTGTATTGGTTGATATTGTCATGGCGCAAGACTAACGGGCGTTGTGCTAGAGCTATTCTTATATCGTCTCGCAACTTCGGCCATGGTGCACTTTTGAATAGGAACCGGGCTTCCTCGGGAGGTTCTATGATCTGAGTGTCGAAGGTTGTATAGATGAACTCGTGGTCCGAACCGTGCTGAGCGTCTAGCGTCTCGCATACAATCCGATTTGTAGCAAGCCCTGGGGATGCTAGGATTAGGTCGATTGTAGAGCTTGCCCGGTGACTGTAGCCATGGAATGTCGCCGTGCCTCGACGAAGTAGGCTTTGCAGGTTATATTCTTGAAGTAGGTCTATGATCCCTTCCGCTTCTCCTTGTCTGTTGCTGAGCGCCACTCGGTCTCCACCCCACAGCTGGTCATGGCGGTTGAAGTCGCCTCCTATCAAGAGCTCCACGTCCTGTCGTGGGTACTGACGCCTTATCTCCCTTATGATTCTCCTGATACTCTGTAGTCGTTCCTCTAGATCTTATCTGTGCGTGTCTGCTTGATAGGGGACGTACACCGCTATGGCCAGCACCACCTGTTCCGACACGGAGACCACAGCAGCTGCGATATCAGACGAGTCGGTTGAGACAGGCCGTGCCTAGAGATCCTTGTGGATCCAAAGCATTGACCTGACTGGCCATCTGCCTGCATGTGTCACGCCCGGCCATGCTGGAGTCCAGTAGGCGTGGTGTGCCGGCGTGGAGATGATCTTGTCGTAGGCCACAAAGCAGTGGGGTTCTGCGATAAAAAGTAACCCGAAGTCGCTAATGCTTCTGTCGTTAAGCAGACTGTGTAGCACTGGGGGCGATCTTCCCACGTTCGCTTGTAGGACCTTGAAGTCTCTACGCATTGCAGCTTAGCTTTCCCAGTTCCATGCGGTATGCCCTACAGCCGCGGTCATTGCTCAGGTGTGGGCCGCCGCATGCCACACATTTGGCTGTCATCGCGGTGCATTCCCTGTGGGAGTGCCCTTCCTTTGCGCGTTTACCGCAGGTAAGCTCATCTGGGCATTGGAAACTAGCGTGGCCGTAGCGTTAACACTTGTAGCAGCGGGTCGGGCTTGCTCTTTGAACATATTCCCTAGCAAACACTGTTTCGCCTTTGATGGATACGTAGTGGTCCTGGAGCAGCTTCACTGCATCCTCCTTTCTCGCCACTTTGACTATCATCGATCCATGATGCTTGTCCACATTTGACTTGCTGATCCACTTCACTTGAGTAATTTGGACTTGATTCTCTTCGCTAATCTCTGCCGCGAGGGTAGGCCTGAGTACGGCTGACTGCGCATCTTGCATTACGTTTCTCTTAGGCACACCATCAAACTTGACCGCATACCAGCTTTCTCCAACAACTCTAGCGCCACGCAGATGTGAGTGGACCCAGCCATCATTGGCCCTGGCTAGCTCCGCGTCGGCTTCTGTCATGATCGCTCGGACTCTATTGTTGTCCTTTGGGTCCCTCGTAAAGCCGCGAATCTTGACGTTCTTGGTTGCTTCGTGGGCCTAAAGCCGCTCTTGTATTCTCTTGCGTACCGCGCCCGCATTCTATATATCCACTGCCTCTTGCGTGACTTTGCCGAGATCGATGCTGATTCCTAGGTTACATCCCAATGACCGTAAGGATAATGCTGGTGATAGCGTGAGTGCTTCGGCAGACTGTGGAGGTGAAGCTAGGGACGTTATTGCCCTTACAGCTGACGCGTATGACATTACCGGCGATACCTCAGCCAGGCGCTTTGTTTGGGCAGCCTGTTCCTTTTGCAAGGCCGTTAGCTGGGCCGCGATTTCCTCCATTTATTACGCCAACCTTGCCGCCCTAGCCTCCGCGGCATTTGCCCTTTCTTCCGCAGCATTAGCGCGTTCTTCCGCAGCCTCTGCTCTTGCCTCTGCTCTTTCCAACCGTTCCTGTATATCCAACACCACTTGAAGTATCTTTGCCAAGTTAGAGGCGGACGTGTTGGTAGGTTGGGTTTCCGCGGTCGATGCGGTCTGCTGGATCGCTGGGGTCGCGGTGGCTGCTGTGCTCTTGCGAACCGGCTGTCTTCCTCTATGTAAGGCGCGATAGTCGGCCGGTTGAGCGACCGCCCGGTGCGGCCGCTGGTGTTCTGGTCGTTCGGTGATTACCTCACCTTCCAGCGGGGACGCTGGCGGCGGGGAAGGGGCCATGGCGTGGAGCGCCGGAGCGCTGGGAGGACACTCTCCTTCAGGACAATAGCAGTTGTCGAATAGAATACTATCGAAAAGCGCGTCCCTCCTTCGACATTTGTTTGTCTACGCGTTTCTGTGGTGATCTTATCGGTGGTGATAGTGTCCGAGCTGGTGGCGTGTCCGGGCCGATGGCAAATCACGTTACCGGCCATTCTACTCGGGTGTTCATCAAAGGCAACAACACATTGAAGGGCTCTATGGCCGGACCATTGTCTTGTAACTGAAGGGTTTATGCAAATCAAAGTATCCCATCAATCCATATTGTAACACTTTCCTTAGAACACCACACAGCGAATGGTATCAGTGCCAACTCCTGGAGCAAATCATCGCCGCGGACAGGTCTTCCCTTTATCTGCACCAGGTTAATCGCACTATATTTTAACAGCGTACTATCGACACCGTTGATGATCAGAGGCAAAGAACATGACCATATCTGTACGATTGCGCAACAGAGGCGCGAACAATATCATCAGATCTTCAGCTTCCTCTGATTCTCGAAGAAGGCTCACAACCAGTTTCGCTCCGCCTACGACTTCAGTCTCCCGCCTTTAGGTCTCACTGATCATCAATGGAAAGTGTGGCTTGGATCTTGCCATGTTGACTTGCCGCTGCCCCCGTGATATGCAGATCCAGCAGTTAGCACCAATGAATGGCTTTCGTTTTCCGGCATCTGTGATGCTTGGGTGCTTGAGATGTCATGGTTACATAGCGACAACGACAACCGTGCACGGCTGGGGCATGGGCCTACTACAAGCGGCTCATTGAGCATAAGCACGGGCTGCTGAACACATATATACGTCACGCAGGGAGGGCGAGACCCGACGTACAGTGTATCCCCTCGAGCTTTTACCTGACTCACCCACCGGTGCTTTTGAGCTTGTACCATCTACTTCTACTTTGCATTGATTTATCTCCCACTGGTACCCAGTGGGAGATGAGCTACATATAACACTCGTCGCTCTGCCTACGCACATAGCTGGCCAGTCTGTGCCGTTGTCCTTCTCAGGGGATGTTTGCGCACAGACGTGTTCTCTGAGTTCTCTGGGTTCAAGACCGGCTCGCGGCCCTTGTTCTTGAATAGTATAGTAATATCAGCACATAATTGATGTGGTAACAATTTCCAACAACTAACTAAAAACTAGGCAACAAAGCGCATTAGGGCGACATGGCAGGCCAATCCTCGAAAGCGGGCTATGGACATCTTCAGTACTCGCAATATTCGGAATCTTATAACGATCAAGCGCGAATGACAGATACCCGTATGGAGAATGATAGGCAGGCCTGCCATGGCTCGTGCAATTGGAAGGAGGTCATCCTCAAAGAAGTTGACTTTCTGGTCGAAGAGTTGGCTCAGCTCGATGAATCTCTCAAGCTTGAGACAACGACAGCGGACCTGCTTAGCCAGGCTGAGTTACGGACTAGCTCAATTGAGGCACGGATAGGGCATCTTCAAAGAGCGGCGGTCAATACATGCAGTTGTCAGCACTTGACGAACCTGAAGGTATGGTGGGGAAAACAGCTCTGTGACCAAGGATCAACTGAGTATCTCAGCAGATCCATCCGAGGCGGAGGACACGAGATGATACGCGAGATGATGCGTGTGCAGACGCTGTTTATTTGGACATGCTACTACCGAAACCCTCAAGCAGCTGCCAAGATACTCTTGTAGTGTTGGATGCGTCCAGAGCACCGCTTAATAAGTTCGCAAACACATTCCGTACTTCAGCAATAGCTCTACGGAACGAGGGGAAAGGGGTGCCAAGACCCAGCTATCGATAAGGACGAAGATCAAGGGCACTCCGATAGAAGCTGTTTCCAAATTCTCTCAAGCATGTTCATAAGTATTCCAAGATACTCGGTTTCAAAGTCTACAAGCCTAGCATATTTCCGCAAGAGCCCGCCAAGTCCAACTATTTCCAAAAGGCCTTCCCCTGTCTTTATGGGAGCGGCGATCATAGAAGTGTTGCATTGCAGAGGCATTGGCCAGGAGGGAGCGGCCGGGAACTTGGGCGGTTAGGGTCGGGCAGCTGGATTGAATATCGAGGGTGCGTGAAGCTAAAGCTAAGAACTAGGCAGCGTTATTCTCAGCTGGTTCCGCAGAGCACCGCGGCTCATTTTCCGATTATCTTTTACGATTGGTACGCCTGCTTGGTGGACAGAACCAGCAGGAACCAATTGAAGTCTATTTAGAGGCAAGAGGACGCGAAACTTCGCACTAGACACCAGACCACATAATGCGTCAAACAGCTGGACCACGGACTGTAAACTCTTACCAGTTGTCTCTACACAGCAACAAGATAGCAATGGGTAGCACACTGAGAGTGCTGACAAACAGCCATCGGCCCCGGTCACGCAAGCAAACGTGGAATAGAGATCCTATCCGGTCCTGGCAGCAGCTTCTTCCATGCCTCTATTCGCCCAACCCTCCAACCCCGCGCCGCCCACTCATCCCTCTCGTTCTCCACAAACCCAAGCCATTCATCAGCCTTCACAACAACCTCCTTAGCTCCCATACTCCTCGCGACAGCCTCCGCTAGCTCATGATCGCGCGCATAACCAATCGTGAGCTTCTTCGGGCCGATAACCTTACGCAAGGCATCCACAATCTCGCCACGCCCATTTACCGTGTCCTCGGAGAACGTCTCCTCAGCGAAATAGATCCAATCGTTTCTTACATCCCACATATCGCCTCCATCGCTCCCAGGCAAGAGCACTGCCAGACTCTCCAGCTTCTGGCCCTCCGCAATCAGCTCGATCGTCTCCGCCATCGTCCTTATCGATCGGATTTCCAAGCTCTTCACGTCCCGCCGCAACTGCTTGTATCGAGCCCAGCTGCTGATGCTGCCTGGTCGTCCCTCCCCTGATAATGAGCGCAAGCGGTTGATCTCGACTAGCTTTCCTCTCACGCCGAAGCGTTGAGACTCTAGGCGGATGCCGTAGCTGAAGTCGACTTCAAGATGGCGGAGGGATTCGCGGTTGGCAGCGCCAATGGTGCGGAGCCAGGTGAGGATATCGGCGTTATTTTCGGAGTGGAGGGAAATAGTGTTAGTGCTGTAGAAAAGGGATGTTGCTTCGGCGTTTATGAGGCGGGAGGTGTACAGAAGAGCGACGTTCGTGCCTGTGGATTGAGGGCTCTTGGCATAGCTGCGCATGTCATCCTGCTGAGATTGAGCGTTATTGAAGCAGGCGAGACAGCAGTAGTCTGCTTTGGAGACTTTGGAAAGGCCGAGGAGCCAGCCGGTTGGAGTTCTGAAGACGTATTGGTAGATATAAACACGTATCTCCGGCGGCAGGTCGAGGAGTTGAGCCAGAGTTCCCGTCAGTGTAGTGTTCGCTGGCTAGATCTCTCCTGTAGTCTTACCATTGGGCCCAGTGATCAAGATAGCTGAATGCGGTAAGGCAAGACGAAGTCTACGCTGAACTTCATGGAAGTGGCGAAGGGTCCGAGGCTATAAGTAAGACCTGTAAGTGAGAATGGTGGACCATTAAGCCAGGGCAGCTCTCATATTTGTCAACCATACTTAAACTGCCCGAGACGGCATCGGTATATGACGCCATTTTCGTTTCGTGGGCGATCGGACCGAAGATTCAACGCGTGCAACTCATTGGCATGGTAAGACTATAATATAGAGGACTTTCACAACCTGGATCATGAATCCTGTCGACTCGCTTCTCGCCCGGAGCATACTCGGTAATACGGACGGAGTATATTCCTGACGTACAAGGCCACAACGAGATTGGTGTAATCGGCTTAAGGAATCGATAGTACGAAAATTGTTAGGATGCTGTGTGGCAAACGTGCAAGCTGAGATAGCTAAAGCCTCCAATTTCATACATCCAGGTAGGACATGGAAGGGGTACAGTCCCTGGCCAAAAGTCTTTCCGCATTACCGTTTCCTTACCAAAACTCGATGTTTCTAAGATCTAAAAAAACTAGCCTAATACTATTACTAAGCTATAAGTGATTATACTTAGTAAGAACATAATTTAGATTATTTATCAATAAGCTTATATTAAGCTCTACTATCAAGAAACCTAAGATAAATTTGTTTAAAATTGTCACGGACCTAGGCGAACGTCACGTGCGGTCGCGCTGACCAGGCGCGTCCGCAATATATCTGGAACGGACATTGTTTTCTCCGTTGCTTGTTGTTGTACGGGCGGATCCTCGATCCCTTCTTGCTCTTCGTGCTACGTCTTGTAGATAGAGGGAAAGATGCAGAATTCGAACCCTAACAATAGATATATATAGTGGTTAAATAAAAGCGATTAATTCCGTGGTTTTAGAGCTATTAATTAGATATTAGTACGAGTGGCGGCGATGCGACACTAAGGGAGCCGCGCTAGGCTAAAGACGGTTAATTATATAGCCTAGGGGTCGAAGAACTAGTGCTTATTTACCCCGCTTAGCACCAGTGCTCATAAGCCCTATTCTGTAGCTGTATGTGGTGAATGTAACTCGCAGTAAGCTGACTGTATTAAAGGCTGCCCTGCAGTCGGGTCAGCATAGGGGCGGCCAGTAAGAGGATGGGCTGGAGTGGGGATATGCTGTAGGCGCCTGACCCGGCGCGCGACTCGGCGCACGACCGGGTTTTCCAAATTTGGCGGGCCAACGCAGGAATGTGGCGGTCTCGGCAAGTGTGAATTGCAGCTGAAGGCCAGGGAGTCCGTTTCCCAGTAATGCCCGTTTCCCGGTAAAGCCCCATGTGCTTTCGTTCTCAGCTACGGCCTCAGCTGTCGATCGGCGACTGACTTTGTTACCCAGGCAAGGGACTCCAGAACGTGCTAGCGATCGGGTTCGCACAAGCTGGGACTTCTAGCCCTCTACCCCGGTCCGTCATGCGTGGGATAAGTGCGTCCAGGTACGAGCTGGGAGGCCTCGGTAGCCTTAGCGGCTGTAGGATAAAGGCTCCATTTCCTGCTTGCTATCCCTTCGGCTGGTGGGCTGTGCGATCGTTGTGGCCCGTGCGCAAGCGATCTTGGCAGCACTTTGAGTACTGTTCTGCTGCTCAAATTCGACCCAAATAGGCAATTTTGAAGCCTTTAACGTGGTGTTGAGGTTTTAGATTGGTAATATAGGACATCGTCTATCTACTAGCTGCTTCTCGCGCCAAGGCAAGGTGTTCTTCCCAGCAAATATGACTTGAACCCTGCCGGCAGATCGCTACTCCACATAGCGAGCACCCTGAGTGCGTTTTAGGAGGTCTACTGTTGTGGCTTCTCTGCTTGTGGCGAATACTATTGGGCGAGAGCTCTGTGAGAGGCTTCCTCGCCTTCGTACTGCCATAGTGTGGCGTGACCTTCCTACCTGCCGCCTCGCAAGCCTTGCAGTGATTAAGCGTGCCCTTGCTATATCGTATATGCTCCTCATCCTCCTCTGCTGGATATACAAGATCGGCTAGGGCGATTGATCCATCGTACTGGCTAGTGCTGAGTCGTTCAGAGCGCTCGAATAGGGCTTGAGTGAGATCCCGACGGAAAAGTCGCTGTTTAGTGTAGCGCTCGCAAGGAAGGTCTGGATCGTCGTAGTGCTGGGCGTGGTATGAGAGCTTGTAGCAGTTGACGATTATAGTATCAAGAAGCCAGTGCCAAAGAGGCTTCCACGACTTAAGATGAACGCGTTGAGTACTAATTAGTCAGCCCTGGCGATAGATCTAATGGACTGCTCGCTGCTTACTTGTAGTAGACACGTAGCTGGTCAGCTCTATCGACTCCATTCATGAAATGGTTGTACAGGTCAATAACTTGAGGTATTTTAAGCTCTTTAAGCACCTGATCACCTGGAGACTTGTTAGTCGGCGGCTGGAGTAGCTCGATCGAGCTCACTCACCAAATACAGCTCGAGTAGTTCTTGCATTAGTAGCCGTCTGAGCAGGCCTCTTTCTAAGCTTTGTCACAAAGTCTGGAGGGCTCCTTGAGACTGTACTCATGAATAGGACGACGTTCTGATCCTTCCACGCCAATTGAAGCACTTTGCCGTCAGCCGATAGGCATCCAAAGAGCTTACCCCAGGGTATTTGACCTGCAAAGTCCGTTTTAAGCTCTGCGAGCGAGGGTTCGAGTTTCGAGTCCTCGATTGACCTCAGTATAGGGTTTTGCTGCTTTTTTGAGCTCTTTGAGCTCGAGCTCGTTGAGCTTTGTGACTGCTGTGACTGCTGTGACTGTTGCGTCTGCTGGGTGGCTGGAGGAGCTGGGTCTGTTGCTGGATTTGCTGCTGGATCTGCTGCTGGGCCTGCTATCCACTCAGCCTTTGATTTAGCAGTTCGAACAGTACCAGCAGCGCCAAATCCTTCTTCACGGAGCGTTGATAGAAGCCTCGTTGAAGTGAAGAGGTTGTCTAGCCAAACCACATGCCTGGCATTAGTCTGGATGCCCGCCTGTAGCAATAGATCTAGTACTACTGCTTGGGTAGCAGGAAATCCACGATCCTCAGTCCAATAGTCGTCCAGATCTACTGGCCCGGAACCTCTCGCATGGTATAGCCAGTCCAGGATATAGCCGTCGTTGGCTACGCACCAGATTTTAAAGCCTTCGGGCGTGGGCTTTGAAGGAATATTGACCGTCTCTTTAGCCCTGCCTTGGAAACGCTGGATTCCCTCATCCACAGCTAGATGAGTAGTGGGATTCCAGTAGAGCTTCACCTTCTCTCTTAACAGGTCGTTTAATGGCTCAACCTTGTCAAATGGAGACTCTTTCTGCTCGGTCTGCTCAGTCTGCTGCTGCAGTGGCTTTGGCTTGGCAATATGGAAGAAGCGATCCAGCTGCTGCCACCTCACAAGACTAATATTACGTGAAACGAGCAGGTGGAGGGGGCCTTTAAGAGGATGTGTATTCCAGTATTCAGCTACGTCATGCTCAGGGTATAAGCCCATATAAATATACGTGGCGATATAGGCTAAAAGCTCTCGCGGAGTAGTGTCTTTCCATGGCCTGGCGTGCTGCAGGAGCGGCTGCTGTCTATGGAGAGCGGCGTACTCATTTGTATGACGTGCTAGAGTCTCGAGAACTTCCCCTGTAATAAACATCTCGAATATCTCGTATGGATGCGCAGGGTTGACGTGCTTAGGGAGGTTGGATTGCTCGTGCCAATTGCTGATGGGCTCAATATACATCGGCTCGAATTGAGGTAGCTCTCCTGGCTCAGGCGGCGCTCGGTGAGGCTTCTTACGTCGCTGAGATGATTCTTGGGTGTCAAGTTCATGATCTATATTGTTACTAGTACGTTTTCTAGCCATAGCGTTGAGAAATAAACTAATTTGGACGATATTGTATGGGAAGCCCGTATGGATTTGGGTGGGGTAGTGCCAAGACCCTTCGTGCACGGGCCACAACGATCGCACCACCAGCCGAAGGGATATCCCCAACGACATTCCCTCCGCCCCGCCCTGGGTCGCCAAGGTGCTCGAGGTCCGCGCCGCCGACGAGCTACACGTCTACCTGCGCGTCTTCTGGCTCTATTGGCCCGAGGAGCTGCCTGATGGCGGTAGGCGGCCCTACCACGGCTGCAACGAGCTCATCGCCAGCAACGACATGCAGATCATTGACGCGACGACGGTGGATGGCAAGGCGGACGTGAGGCAGTGGATTGAGGACGATGAGGCCGATGAGGTCCTGGACGCGGGGCAGCTGTTTTGGCGCCAGACCTGGGATGCACGCAGCAGGATGTTGTCTGCCCCGCGGGAGCACTGCGTCTGCCGCAAGCCCTTCAACCCAGACAAGTTGTTGATCGCTTGCAGTAACAAGAGCTGTCGGATATGGATGCATGCGGAGTGCATCGCTGCTGACGCGGTCAGAGGCGCCCACGAGGCGAACGAGCTACCGCCGCCGATAACTGCCGCGGACACATCCGCCGATATCGCCACCATCACTAACGGCACGGAAAGTGCGCCCGCGCAGCCCGCTCCGAAGAAGAGGGGCTGGCTCAAGAAGGTGGGGACGTGAGAAAGTCGCCCGGCCCGGTTCCACCGGCCCTTACAGCCGAGATCGTGACGTGGGCGCCGGACTCGACCCAGGAAGATGGCACGAGGGGGATCCAGAACGGCTTATTCCATACGGCGGGCTCGGAGAAGAAATGCAAGATCGTGATAGCCGATATAAGAGAGGGAGGAGAAGGTGAAAGGGAAAGAGGGGCCTCTTTTGGAAAGCCGGTCAGGTGTCTTGCTTGTGGCCAGGAGGTCGTTTGAGAGTTCGTGGGGTTCCCAGGAAAAGGGCCTTTCCGGGGAACAAACCTGTCCTAGGAACTTGTATGGTCCAACGGAAAAGTGCGGGCAGCATAAAATGACTGCAGGCGCTAACTTGATACAACGGGCATTAATCCTCAGGTTGCGGCCGTTTCGAGATGACTACCATATCCTGAGGAACGGGAACGGAACTGAGGGTGATAGGCCTTTTTCTGCATTTGTCGCCGGGTATCAGAATGGAAATGATACTCTTGTTCTTGTTTTTATTTTTATTTTTATTTTTATTTTTATTTTTATTTTTATTTTTATTTTTATTTTTATTTTTATTTTTATTTTTATTTTTATTTTTATTTTTATTTTTATTTTTATTTTTTTTATTTTTATTTTATTTTTTTTATTTTTATTTTATTTTTTTCTTTAAAGAGCCTAGCCGCCTATGAAGCAGCGTCCATCGATAATCCCTTAGCCCTAGCTAGTTATCTGTCTCTCTGTTACACAGCGCCCGCGCTGGTAGCTCGCCTCTCGAACCGAGAAGAGCAAGCCTTCCGAAGTACCACCCCCCAACTGTTGGTACGTACGGCATGCAAAAACCTTAAGATGGGAGCTAAGCTTTGCTAGTAACCTTTCTTACCTCGCTGGCACGGGTGACGGGGAGGTAAAGAGGCGTCTAGGCTCTGAGAAGAATGTTGTAGGCTTAGTTAGCACACTTTCCTAAGGCATCTGGACCTCATGTATATAGATAGCGGCTCAACCACAGCTGTTGGCAACCCATCCCCTACAGTCCACTTCTCTCTGCGCTTTCTTGTCTGGTCTGATAGCGGCCTTGGCTCATCCTCGGCACGACTAACAGACGCGGCTCAGGGGGTCTATCCAAGAAGGCTTGACAGGTTTGAGGTCTTGGAGGAGAATGGCATTCGATCCGCGACGATGGAAACCAACAAAAGAGGAACAATCAAGAAGCGCCGATAATTTTAGCACGAGGAGGTGCATCTTCGAGCTAATTTGTGGCCACCTAATCTCTATGGGGGTCCCGCGGTGAGGGTGCTAGTGACCCCTGCACGGGCGGATACTTTTTCGGGGTTAGTGTAGTCACGTAGGTCCCCGGGTCGCGAAAATCGGGCGTGACACCATCGCTTACGTTATGGGAATTGGAGGCGCATCACCATCGCGTAGCACCCTTATCGATAAGCGACGCGACACGTACGACGCGTAAAGCTCTCCTAATAACTCTGGTGAGCTCCTCAGTTCCTTTTCAGCTCCTCAAATTCCTTTCAGATTTATTCAGAACGATGCCGTCTTCCCTACGAAAGCGGCAGCTCGACGTCGAGCGGCCGGCAGACCAAGAAAATATCTCTCCTCAGACAAAAGCACCCAAGCTAAACAACTCATCCGACATCCGGAGCTTCCTCAGCGGTCAAGAGGCCAACAACATCAGCAGTGATGGTGTGCGAGCTCCAAAACGCAAGACGGCATCATCACGCTCCACCGTCAAGCCATCCAAAAACACGATGAAGGCGACTCCGGTATCCACTCTCAAGCAAGCACAAAAGTTGTACAACGATACTCTCGCCCTCGTATCCAAGAAGTATAAGGCCCTTGAAAAAGGCTACAAGGTGAATCCGACCGTCTGGTCCGGCGTGACGTCCGACAATGTGGCCAAAGCAATGGCCAGGTTTCTCCCAACCGTTAAAAAATTGCTGGACATGGAGCACAATGAGGGCCCCAAGCTCGCGTTCGACCTGCTCATGTGGATTGCGGACCATGCGCATGCGGATCATGAGTTTAGCTGGAAGATGTCCGGCTGGGGACAAACTGAGAAGCCGTACAAGGATATGGATCAGGTCATGCTTCGCATCATTGATGCCCGGTTGCAGAGGGAAGGAGCAGTAGCTTCGGGGAGCTCGCTGCTCAACTCCTCTCCATCCCTTTCAAGTCCAGTCCGTGTACCGTTTGGTGCTGATGACGACGCCTCCGACTCGGATGCCGAAGTTAAAGAGTTCCTCAGTAGGCTTAAGGGCAACTGGCCTAACAACAAGCAACAGCGCAAGGCTTTCGATCTCCTGCGAAGTGAACGCCTCAAGGGCGGCGCTGACAAGAGGAGGTTGAGGAGGGAGAAGGAGGAGCGATGGGCGCCGCTTGCTCTAAAGGATCTTCGCCACAAGCGGAAGGTTCACATGGAACCGTATGGGATTGGAGAGCACTTCTTCAGGGAAAGTATTGAGCGGCTGACGGTGTTGGCGAGTGCTTGAGGCGAACTAAGTTTGTTCTGTCGCAGATTTGTACTTTCGTTAAACTCAACTCGATTCAAAACTAATGGAGCCTTTTATTGCTTCGCAAATCACAAATGCTCCAGCTATTTACACGTTCCGTAACCTTTCATAACGCCTTCCATGCCCACGCTCTACTAGGTTAAGTATATCGGCGCATTATGAGATAATACGTACTGTTCCGTTTCGCATTCAGTCATAGTACGCCAAAGTCGTCTGGAACTAGTCAGACTATGAGCTTATTCGAAGTCCTTGTGCAGTGATGTATTCAAAATTCAATATGAGGTCATATTGATTATATATTGAACTGAATGGTGTCGAATTCTCAATATTGATTATTAATCAATATTGAGCGGTCTACTGCTGCTCTCGGCGACCGTAGGATTCGCCACCGACCAGGGCTTCTATCCATACGCATATGGAATAAGACAATTCATACGGAGCTATTCCATACGCCATATCCATATCCGTATAGCAAAGGCTTATGGAATAAGCTATGGAATACGCCGGAACAGTAGTATTCCCTCCCGGCTTGGTGTTGCAGGGGAGAGCTCCGGGGTAGCTTGAGGAAGCTTTATGTTGGTAATACAGATTACAGCCACTTGCCTTCGGCTATCACCATATGAGGAAAGAAGATACTAGACTGATCCAGAACCTGCTATGACTGCAGATCCCGAACGAGTCTTTTCCGGCGCGCGATGTACAATCTCATGAGAGCGAATGTCTCTTAGAGCGGCTACAATTAATATGGGAGAGTGCCTAAAGAGCTGGATCCGTAGCGGTATCACAGAAAGACTTCTAGTTGATGTGGTGGAGCAGTTTCTGGTTGGAAGCGTTTCCAGGCAGGAGGGAACTACAACACCAAGCGAGGAAAGTGGTGATAGATGACGTCAACTACCATATGGAATATATATTCCATATCGCTCCATACGAGGCTTAAGCCATATGCCATATTCCATACGGGTCCGTATGGCGTATGGCGTATGGATAGAAGCCCTGGCCACCGAGTCCTTCTTTGTTGTCGCTCTTTGTTGTCGCTGTCGCCACCAGCTCCGCACCCGCAGGAAGATCTTCTGTGGTAGCAATATAAAGTTCCTCCATCAGTTGATGGTTCAACCAATGCTTGAGGCATTCCAAACTCTCTATCCTTGCTCCTCCAAGACGTGCTCTATCCCAGCTGATTGTTCTCCTTGCGCCCGAGAAAACCCGCTCCGCATCCGCCGACATTGCTGGCACCGACAAGAGACCTATTGCCATTCGGGAGAGGAGAGGATAGGCCTGGCGTCGCTGCGGGTTGATCCACCATTCCAGCGCTGTAGTTGTGATCTCAATAGGTGTAACGGAAATAAAGAATTCGAATTCGTCCTTCTCGCTGCGAGCACGCTTGACGACGTCCATCTGCTTCTTAATGAGATCGAATTCATGAAGCTCGTCCTCCGGTGGCGAGTCTCGCGAAGGTGACGTGACCGCCGCTTGCGTATCCCGCTGTAAGTACTCCTCTCGACAAGCACTGCCGGAAACTCAGGATCACGGCCAGGTCGAAGAGATGGTTCCCAGCAGTCAAAGACGCACGGCACGCTCGGAACAGGACACGTCGCAAGTGGCGGCAAGGAGAGATCAGCTGGGAGGAAGACAGAGCGGCAGCACGTCTCTACCACCAGCAGGTGCGAAGAGCCAAGAGAGAATGCTGGGAGAAGTATATCCAGTCCGTCGAGGGAGATGAGGTGTACAAGGCGCTTCGGTTCACCTCTCCGTGGATGGCGGCGACGACGCCAGCATTAAGGGATGAGAACAACAAAGTAGCGGTGACGCTTCGCGAGAAAGAGGCCATGGTGAGGGAGAATCACTTCCCGAAGCCCCCGCCGTCCGCGCCATACCAGCTACCAGGCGAAGGATCGGGGCGACTCTACCAGACGATCACGGATAAGACGGTTGGAGAAAGCAATCTTCACGCAGTCGGTCAAGAAGGCAGCAGGCCTGGATCGGCTGAACTTTCGAGCCATCCGGCTGTTATGGAGCTGGGATCCAAGATGACTCACGGCTCTGGTACGGGCATGCATCCGCAAGGGCGTCGGGAAAGTGGTGGAAATGTCATAGCCGATGAAATCGCGACCTGGGCGGAATCGAGCGGAGTCCTCCACAGAGGACAGATGGGTAGCAGAAGGAAGAGAAGCGCGATCGACGCGGTGGCGATGTTGATCCAGAAGGTCGAAGAGGCGTTTCACAACAAGCAACACGCAGCGGTGCTGCTAATGGATGTCAAGGGAGCCTTCGACCACATCTGCCATGAGAAGCTGATACGAAGCCTCCAAGAGAAAGGCGCAGACGCCAACATTGTACGATGGGTGCATGCCTTCGTCACCGAACGACGGATCAGGCTGGTGATCGACGGCTGGGAATGCGACGAGCAAGCAATAGAGACCGGTGTTCCGCAAGGCTCGCCGGTCTCACCAATCCTCTTCGTCCTCTACTTGAGCGGAGTGTTTGCAGAGATTGAGCAAACCGTGGACGGGGCAGAGTGCATATCCTTCGCGGACGATGTGGGGGTAGTGATCACTGGGACAGGCTTTGCTAACATCGCGACAAAGCTCTCCGCGGCGGGCAACAAGGCGTGCGCGTGGGCAGTGGACAATGGCATCAGCTTCGACGTGGCCAAGACGGAGGCGCTCGCGTTTCACAAGCGCAGGAAGGCGTTAGACATCCGGATCCGCGTTGGGCAGCACGAGGTACCGTTCAACAAAGAAGCCACAAGATGGCTGGGTGTATGGGTGGACAGTGCCCTGACCTTCAGGACGCACTTCGACAAGCAGAAGGCAAAAGCACGCAACGCCGAGAACCGGATCAGATCTCTCGCAGGCCAGAGGGGACTTGCACCAACACTGGTAAGACGGCTCCAGATAGCAGTCGTACAGTCCGTGGCACTTCTACGGGGCCGAGGTGTGGTGAAAGGGACAGGAGAACAGGAAGCTTGAGCTCCAGAAGCTCATTAACCGCCAGGCCCGAGCGGTCACAGGTGCGCTCACCAAGCCCACGCCAGAAGGATCTCTGGTGAAGGAAGCAGGACTCACACCTGCCGGGCCACTGCTAGACAAGCGACAGAGGAACTATGCGCTCAGACTGTTGGGGCTCCCCGACAGACATCCTGCGAAGGAGCTGCTGCCGTTTGTGATGAGACATGGGGACCTGGCCACCGATGCAGCGGACGAGAGGTGGATCGACAACAGAAAGGCGGTGACGATTGGAGAGAGGCTTGCGCAGCAGATCGGGACCGACGTGGTAGATTCAAGCCAAGGCGTGGGAGAGGTTGAGGACGGCGTAAGATCAACAGCGTTCCCAGGAGCGATAGTCATGCAAGACAGACAGGAAGTTATCGCGGTCGCCCAGGAGACGCACTTAGGCGAGTCCGATATCACGATCTGGGTGGATGGAGCAAGAAGCAAAGAAGGAAAGGCAGGAGCAGCAGCGGTGACTCAGGATGGCAGTGGCAGATGGAAAGGGCGATGCTGGCACCTCGGCGCGAACAAAGAGGTAGTGGACGCCGAACTGTACGCGATTGCAGAGGCGCTAAAGCCGGGACGGCAATGGCGATCTCAGCCAGAGACACGTGTCATCATCTTCACCGACTCCCGGGCAGCGCTCCAGCGGATCACAAAGGACATGAGCAGCGAAGCAGGGCAATGGCTCGTACGGAGGATCGTGGAGCGCACGGAGAACATACGACGAGCTGGTGGACAGGTGACTTTCCGCTGAGTACCGGCACATAGTGGGATCGAGGGCAACCAGCGAGCAGACGAAGCGGAGAAGAGTGCCGCGAGTCATGTCAGAACGATACCGCAGAGCGACAGGGTTACGACGCTGGCGTACGTGGACAAACGCTGTGCCGAGAAGGCCCAGCGAAGCGCGGACGAGTGGTTTAGGCAGCGGCAGAGAGGAGTACAAGGACGAGTAAAGGCCTAACCGCACGGCCATGAAAGCGTCGAAGCCCCTTGCGACCCGCTTCTACCAGCTGAAGCTGGGTACTCCGCCCAACGCGGTGTATCTTCGCAGGCTGAAGCTTCGGGATGACGACACATGCTGGGACTGTCGGAGGATGAGGATGAGGATGACGGTGGAGCACTCGATGCGTGACTGCCCGCTGTGGAAGGAGGAAAGGAAGGTGATGTGGCAGGAAATCAAGGCAGCAGGAAGCGTAGCGATGGAAAGGAGCCGGCTAAGAGATGTCTTCGCGGACTGCAAGACGACACCGGCGATTCTGAAGTTCCTTACCAATACGGGGGTAGGCCGGAGACAGCGAGCGGATGAAGGAGAGGTTAGGAGTAGAGAGGACGAGATCAGAGGGTGGGTGGAAGAGGAGGAAGGCGGAGCGGAGGAAGGCGAGCACGATGAGTAGACGCAGAATAGAGGCTTGAAGCCGGCGAAGGCAAGGAGAAAGGCAGCAGCATGCGGCGTAATGCGAGGTTATAGGCTTTAGAACACAAACTTTACTGTCATAGGCGATAACGCCTGATTAGCTGAGATAGGTACAGCTGAATACAGAATGATTAAAATAAATAAATATTCTCTATATGAGCCCATTCCACCGGCTCTCCGCCTCCGGTTCGGTCCCGACAATCATGTTCCCTGACCTTTTTCTCTTGATTCTCTCCATCACGTTAGGAAGCTCTTCAATGTAAGCATGTCGGCGCCTGTGCAGCTCTGAAGCCAGACATTGTGCAGGCCGTTTTAGCTTCAAAAGCACGATCTTCCCGGCGATGACGGTTCCGGATCCGTAGAGACCTGATCGCCTCGGCTTATGGACATGGTCGAGGCCGCTGTATGAAGCACAGAGCTTGCCACAAACCGCACACCTGAAAGGCTTCTCATTGACCTTGCTTTGGCTACCGTGGTGTTGTAGCGGGAACCCAAGAGGTGCTGCGTCTTTCTGGCCAAGATCAGCATCTCACGCCCGGGGAGCAGAACCTGCTGCTTTAGACAAAGCTTGCTTCCGTTCTTTCACCCAGAAGGGGCAGCTGCAGAAATGTCCTTTCCAAGACCCGGGTTCTGCTTTGTATCCACCGGCTTTTCTTTCTTGCGTTTTCGCCCAGAGCCTTGCCGTTTGCCCCCACGCGCAGTCTTTACCGGAGAATCCCCGGAGATTGGTTGACCGATGTTCGCCCGAGTTGCCGCGAGCTGTCCAGCTTTTTTGTGAGCGTGCTGTGCCTGCGAGAGAGGGCGACGTTGCTCAGCGCAGCGCAAACCCGGAGCGCAAGGGAACTGTGCGTTGTTCGTCACAACGGAATCGGCAGGGGATGGTTTCGGAAGCGATGGTTCCGGAAGCGATGGTTTCGGAAGCGATGGTTTCGGAAGCGATGGTCTCGGAAGGGTTCGTGGTCCGCGAGGAAGGGCCGCGTGCCCTACTGAGTGAGAGGTCGCGTCGTCCGCCCTTTTCTGTAGCTGTGCATTTCTTGGACCTTCGGTCTCCAATCTGCCGATGAGCAAAGGCTGTGTTACCGGCGCGGATCTTCGCACACCGGGGCCTTCGTCATCAGACGTGCCGAGTGTTTGTTCTGGCCGCCAAAGCGATCTGCGCGCGCAATGCGAGCATGGAGCTGCAGGTGGTGGTTCATCTCTAGTGTCTTGTGAAAACGGTGCCGTCGCGCTGGACTGTATAGAAAGAGACGGAACAGCTGGCCAAAGGTCGATACGCTGCGCTTGAGGCTTGTGCAGTTGACCCATCATGAACTGAGCTATCGAAGTAGCAATAGTCTGGGCCAGTGCCTGCAGCGCGGCATCATCGTTAGAAGTAGCGGATGGCGGTCCTAACTGTGTTTCCTGTTGGACGGTTGGTAGGCTGCGACCCGTGGTGGCTGGCGCACTCGAGCTCTCATGATCTGTTGCCTCGTCCACCAGTCCAGATGAGCTGTTGCCGTCCTTGGCTCGTCCCGTGTCTCGCTCGTGCCGCATGGTCGCAATATGTCCGTTGTCGACAACGATCTCACCCGTCTCAAGATCGATTTCGTCGCCGACCCCACTAAAGTCCTCCGAGTATTTGGCGAAGATACGTTCGAGGGCTCGCTCGAATCGCATCTTGTTCGCGTGTCGCTCGTGATCAAGAGATTTCCCATCCTCGTCTGCGTGCAAAGAAAGGGGCGCAGTCATAAGACGCCGTCGCTTTGATGAGTGTCCCATGGCTACCTTGCCCAGGAAGTGTCTGTAAGCTTCTTGAGTTTTAGTTGCAGGGAAGGACTACGACAACGCAGAAATATACTTTGAATGCTGGGAGGGGTTTGGGCCGCTCTAGCCGACCAATGGAAATCAAACGTTTGGCAGGGACTCACGCAGCCAATGAAAATCAAACGCTTGGCGATACCCTTGGGCAGCCAATAAAAATCAAACAAGTCTTGAAGATGAGCCTGCATCCATAGTTTTAGCTGCTGCAACTGTCGACTGGAGACGCACCACAGCCATAGGATCAATGCTTGATTCTCATGCAATGCTCTCGAGTAAGCACCGTCTGCGACTCGCATGTCATGTTCTCGCCCTGCTGGTTAGAAACGCGTAGCTGTTAGTACGATTACTTTTCGCTTGGATTATTATCGATTTACAATCCAAGGCAGATCCGATATTGAGCACTTCCCACGACAGCGATCAAGAAGGTCATTTACCTCGCGCCCAAAAGCCCAAGAAAAAGCTCTTCAATAATCGGATGTTCTGATCTCGTACATGTAAAAGCAATCGCCCTGCTCCACAGCCTTCTGGCTCATTATACGCACGCCGTATGCGCCATCGCGCGTGATCGTAAGAGCGCTTGATAACACCAGCACCGATATTGGGTTCCCGAGCCTAGTTCTTAGTATAGTATGATTTTGAAAAATTCCATGCAACCCAGTGCATCATCATTAACACACCAATTGGAGAGTTTAATCGAAGAGAGACTACGTATCAGCCATCATCTAACAGCCTTAGGCCTTAATCTGTTGGTGATAGGATATCGACATTTTTGAAGGCTGAAGGTTGGATTTCTTTTTTGATGGCGGTAGACGCGTGCAGACGGGCGGCGGAGATGCGAGGCCGGCGCGAGGTAGCTAGGACAAAAGGTCGTCCTCTTGTAGTTGTTCTTCCTCAGCGGAAGCGGCGGGCCAATGACAACCAAAGAAACTTCCGGACGACTCGCATAGCCAATGAAAATCAAAGGCTCTCGCACAACCAATCAAAATCAAACGATTGGCAGGGGTCACGCAGCCAATGAAAATCAAACAAGCTTCCCAAGATGCTCCTCCAGCTTGATGGACACCACAAGTTATCGCATGTTTGAGGCCTGTTGGAACTCCAATCCTCAGAGTCTTCACCTTAATCACTAAGGAAGAGTGGAATTAACTGGAACCTTCTAGAATCGGTGTCTATTCTTAGAACCGGGAAGAATCTTCTAGAGAGTGGATTGGTAACCCTTGCTTAGTGATCTTGCGTAATAGATCTCTAGAGGATTCTATCAATTACTAATATAGAACTGGATATTTCCAACAAGGTCATCTGCGATCTGGTTGGTGCCTGCAATAGATTTCACTCTATTATATCCCGTATAAAATGACATCGCATATCTATGTGTTTTATACGCTTATAATGAGCTGGATCTTTCGATTCTGTTATAGCAGCACTATTATCCATATTTTACCAAATCTAAACTTGGTTCCATAGACGTAGCTACTGAATTAACGGATTATAATCAAATAAATCTAGTATTTTTAGCTACAAATGTCTTTTGTGATAGATATATAATACGCTTAGCTCGATGGCGTATTATTTCGATTCCTAGGTAAAAATGGAACGGTCCTAAATCGCTCATTTTATAACGATTACTAAGACTCGAGTTAACAGAATTGATATCTTTTCGCTTAAGCCCGAATAATAGGAGGTCGTCGATGTAAACTGCTATTGTGATAGTGATTTTGTATGAAAAAATACTCCATTATCTAGATCTAGTTTTATAAAACCAAGATTGCTTAGACAAGCTTCTAGACTTTTAATCCAAGTACGTGCAGCTTGATTTAGCCCAAATAATACGCTATTTAGTTTGCATACGTGATTTGGATATTTTTTGTTTTGAAAACCATGGGGATATTCTACATAAATTGTTTCGTTAAGTCTCCCGTTAAGAAATGCCGTTTTAACGTCCATTTGATCGATTTCCAATCGGGTATAGCAGCTAAGCTAAATAGTAGCTTATACCTCACTGGTTTTATAATAGGGGCGAAGATAGCAAAATTATCGATACTTTCTATTTGACTATACCTCTCAACGATCCATCGAGTTTTATGGGTTTAAAACTTCCCCTTTAGGGCCACATTTTAAAGCATATACTCATCTACCGCGTAATATATCTATATTACCGTTAGGGTGCTCCACTAAGACCCAGGTATTGATACCTTGTAAGGAATCAACCTCATCAAGCATAGCCTGTTCCCATTGTATTTTATAACGGGATTTAATAGCCTCATTATAACTTTGTCGTTCCAAGTTGCTAACTACCTGCCAAACTCGATATATTTTATGTCTTAAATTAGCTGGGCCTGCTAATTCATCGTCCGAGCTTGACTCAGCAACGCTAGGCTCAATCTGGCTAGATTGGTACCTTCCAGGGATTTCTAGAACCGTGGGTTCTTGATTTGAAACGAGGGAATCGCTACCATGACCATTTTAAGCCATATTAGACGATTCTAATGCCTCGTCTATTATAATAGCGTTGTCGGTCGAATTATTAGCCAATGAGTTATCATCTGATTCTGATGCGGAGTTTATAGCGGATTGCACGTTAGATTGACTAAACATATCGTAGGTTTTATCATGTAAGCTCAGCTGGTTCTTCCGTAATAAATCATTTTCGATTTTTTCTCCGGGTTTGTAATAGTAACAATAGTGACTATTTTGATCCGAATCGCGTTTCGCTATTATTAACGGTAAATCTTGCCCGTTAAATCTAACAGAGCTTTCGGTTTTTATAATATTACTGTCTAGATCATATAGATGGTAAATGCTGTTGCCCTAGTGACGAACAAGAGTACGCATTTAGTGGCTTTTGGATCTAGTTTTCCATCTTTGCTTTGCTTAGCTACATTGGCATAAGCTGTGCACCTAAGATCTTAAAGTAACTAATCCTAGGTGCTTTATCACAATACGCCTTCTATGGCGTTTTATTACCAGGAATTGTTCCGCTTGGACTTAAATTTCGTAGGTAATTGATTGTGGTAATAAGTTCTGCCCAAAACGGTTTCGGACACCCTGTGTCACGGTTCCGGCTCGCGATGCACGACTGCTTAGTCAGCTGGTTGGATGTAAACATCAACATCGCGTGTGGATACCTTCTCTTCTCTTAGTAGAATGTCTTCATACTGTAGCTAGCAAACTAGGCTCTTATGCCTTTAGCTTCTGCCACACCCTGATTCGGCTAGCATACTTCTAAGCTGACTTACAAGAGTGCGTTCTTATCTTTCAGCTAGTCTATTTTGGTGAGTCGTATAAGAAGTAGTTGGTTCCCATTTGATTCCCGTTTTATAATAGCAATTTTTGCAGTTCCTTATTTGCGAATTTGTTGGAATTCAACTTCCAATGTTCCTGTCTTGGCATCAGCTTAATAAGCATGGATAAGGCTATAAGGTAGTTTGCCACCGAAGATTCTACTAGATTCTATCAGTTTCTAGGAGTTTCTAGACGAAGCTTCTATGGATTAGTAAGATAGAGTCCACTAGAACGGGGCGATATCCGGAGGATCTGGATATATATAGACGTTTCCTTACCATTAGATAGAAATTCAGCTCTTCTACCAATTCAACACCTTATTACTAAGGCATCGAATAATAAATATTCCAATACTATCATCACGTGCTCCTAAAGTGAAACTTATCAAGTTTCACTTAAGGTTCCGTTAGAACGGAAGAAAACAAAACTCCATTTAGAAACGGAAAAGATAAAAACTCCATCTTTGAGCGGAGTGGAACTTAAAATAAAAGTCCAGTAAGATGTCTAAGGCCTACCACGCTTACTAAGCTGGTGCCAAGCCAAGAACTTTGGAAATTGGATTCCAATCCCCGAGTAGAATACTCCGCTTTTAGCATTTTTTTCTTAGTAAAACAAGTCTCTTTTGGATGATATTAGTTTAAAAAAACTTGATTACTATCTAAGGGTAAGTAAGGTCTATATATACAAGAAATCCTCCTAATCTTGCCTCTTTCTAGCAGATTTTTCTAGAATCTACTAGATCACTAATTAGAATCTAGTAGAATCTTCTAGAAACTCCTAGATGCTCCTAGAATCTTCGGTGGCAATTAATTATAAATCAAGTGCCTGTGTCACGGTTTGGTGCTCGTCGTCGAGAGGAAGGTTGTCCCGGAGCCACGTGACGCTCCATCAGAGCATATCACCCGCGCGCCCGTTTTACCCACTTCCGCTCCTTGTGCCTCGTTCTGTAGCTTGTATGATAATCAATCACACCCTATTCCAAGCCTTGCCTAACCTTGACAGCCTGAACCCCTAAGTGGTGCCTAAGGCGAGTATAGCCTTATAGCCTTGCTTACTAAGCAATGCCAAGACTTTGGAAACTGACTTCCAACAGCCCCCTCGCTTTATCGTTTTCTCAGGAGTACAATTGATCGATTGATCGATTTGACTATTATAGCAAATCATCAATCCTCGGACTCGCTATTATATGATAGCAGTTCGTTCCGTTCGTCATTTTGCTATTTTACAATAGCAATTTCGTCAAATCAACTCGATTCTTCACTTTACGACCAGTTTCTTGCTCGTCTTCACTACACAATCACGATGACGTCATTAGATTCAGGTTCAGCTCGAAGCCCCTGGAATTACCCGAAACTAAAAGGGGTAGAGAATTACCAAGCTTGGTCGACAGAAACAAGAATCGTTCTGATTCACCAAGGCCTTTGGGGATTGGTCAGCGGCGCTAGACCAAAATCAGAAGAGAGTCTTTATGGCGATACTCGAAATGAGGAAAAGGCCTATACCTCGCTTTTACTAAGCTGCGAGGGCGGCCCGTTAGAGCACGTGCAGCATCTTACCGACGCTAGCCAGATTTGGGACAAACTACAGTCCCTTTATGCCGAAGACGGCTTTTCAGCCGCATCTAGCCTACTCAGGCAACTACACGAGGCTAAGCTTTTCTCGTTCGGCTCAGTCCAAGATTACCTCAATACGATACTGCCCTTAAAAGTACGCTTGGGGAGCTTGGCACACAGTGATATAATTGGCGAATACTGTCAATTATACTCGGTAATATGGGGGCGGATTGGGATCTCTATCGCCAGCAGCTGACTCAGCAAATTCGGAATAAGACACATTCCGATAAGCAAATCAAATCTATGCAAATCGATGATTCTGACATCGATTGGACGATTAGTCAGCTGCTAGACAAGGCTGTTAGGCGCGGTATAACCAAGAACGGTAAAATCGCGTTACAAGCCCAGATAGACTGTTTTAAAACAGCGAAAAAAGCCAATCAAACGGGAAAGAAAGGCAAAAAGGCTGGTTATAAAAACAAGCAAGTGTATGACCAGAGTTACGCCCAAATAGTGGTAGCCAATCAAAGCACCACGCTAATACAGCTAGAGCTCTTGCAGCTATCTATACGCTAATTTCCGCTGAGTCAGCACGAAAAGATACGCGCTGGACTCTTGATTCTGGAGTCACAGATCATGTATGCGCTGATCGTTCTAAGTTCACTAATTTCCAAAAGAGTGGGAAAAAATTTATTACCGTAGCAGACTGTAACAAAACACCAATCAAGGGCAAAGGTACAATTACCGTACCCAATCTAGTGTTATATAACGTCTTGTACGTTCCTGGAATTGCTGGTAATTTACTATCAATCCCTCAGCTGGTAGACAGAGGTTATAGAGTAATCTTTGACTCTCAATTCGCCCACATCTATAAGCAAAACCGTCTGGTTGCTAAGGCAACGAAGAGCTCCAATTACTATTGGTCGGATGGCCAGCGCTCAGCAAACAATGCTTTAAAAGAACCAAAGGCTGAAAATCCACTATTATATAACTGTGACCACAACTCCAATTCCACTAAATCACTATTACATAATAGTGAGCTGGAACTATGGCACCGAAGATTGGGACATTTAAATGCTGAATCAACTAAGATACTTAGCCAGCAAGCCCAAGACGGTCCAAAAGAGCTTAGCTCGAAATCAATGACTTTCTGCGAGAACTGTGTGCTCGGCGAGCATACTCAGAAGATTCACAAGACGAGCGGTTCACCAGCCAATCGGGCCTTCGATAAAATACACGCAGATATAATCAGACCAATGATACCAGCTTCCTTAAGAGAGGCTCGATACGCCTTGCATGTGGTTGATGAATATACCAAGTTAGGTAAATTACCTAGCATACAGCGCAAAAGCCAAGCGGTAAACTACCTGGTAACTTACCTAAATCAGGCTAAGGCTGAGCATCCTACCTGCCCAATTCGGATGTTTAGGCGTGATAACGGTGGTGAGTTTGCTGGTAAAGAATTCCAGAAAATACTTTTGGAGAGAGGTATTAATTGGGAGCCTACGGTACTATGCACACCTCACCAAAACGAGGTAGTAGAGCGTAAAGAACGGACACTAGTAGGCCAGCTAAGAGTAGTTCTAGCTGAGTCAGGATGCTCTAAATCGTTTTGAGCCGAATTGATTACTGCAATCAATTATCTACGGAACCTGAGCCCAAGCAAATCGGTGCCAGGCAATAAAACACCTTATGAGGTGTTTTATAACAAGTTAACCAAGATTGGTCATCTACGGATACTAGGGTGTGCAGCTTATGCTAATATAGCTAAGCAAGGAGCTAAAAAGCTTGATGCAAGAGCATCATAATGCGTCCTGCTCGGCTACCAAGGCAACAGTATTTACCGGCTATATGGTTTAGCAGGCGAATACGTACGTACTGAAAGTTCAGTCACATTCAATAAGCACGATTTACCGTTTAAAACAAAGAAGACGGGTGATTTGGACGATTCGAGCAATTTCTGCTATTACGAAAATTCAAAACGCAATTTACTAGACAGCTGCTCGGCAGAAAATTCTGAAAAATCAAAGGTACTAGGCCTAATCGGGAAGAATGTTCTGTTGATTTATCAGCCAAACCACGTGAGAGCTCGCGGCGTAGTTCGATTGATTCGATCGATCATACGATCGTCTTTGACTTCAATCCTCTTATTACAGAAGACGATTCAACTCAAAATAACGAATCAACTGCCTTAGCCATGCCGGGACGATATCAGTCGAGCCAGGTCGAGCCTAGCTCAAGCCCTTTTAGGGTAAATCACCGAGAGCATGCTCAATATAATAGCAGGTCAGAAGAGGAATTAGCTGATTTGGCTAATTTAAAACGACGCGTTTTTCAAGTAGTCATTGACGGTGACGAGCCTCAAACGTATCACCAAGCCGTTAAATCCCGTTTTAATAATCAATAGGAGCAAGCCATGCTTAGTGAGAAGTCATTACAAGAAATGAATACCTAGACACTAGTGGACCCCCCGAAAAACAGCAAATATCTTACGAGGACGCTGAGTTTATGCTTCAAAACGAGGACCTAAGAATGAGGTTTTCAAACATAAAGCCTGGTGGATAGTAAAAAGCTATAACCAAATTTCTGGAGTCGATTATTTCGACTGTTTCGCTCTAGTTATACAGCCAAATGAGTTATAAGCTTTTATATAGCTTGGCAGCTATCCTCGATTGGGAGATTGACCAAATGGACGTTACAACGGCGTTCTTAAATGGCCAACTATCCGAAACAATTTACATGAAGCAACCAACTGGTTATAAAAATCCAAAACATCCGAACCACGTGTACAAGCTAAATAGCGTGTTATATGGCTCAAAACAAGCTGCGCATACCTGGAACAAAACCTTGGAGGCTTACCTAAGCGAAATCGATTTAAACGGCTAGATCCTGACAACGAAGTTTTATTCACACAAAAACTACCGTTATAAATAACGTATTCCACAAGCGAGCTGGACATCCAAGCGAGCCAGACACTCGAAAACTTACCAAAAACCACGAAATCTACACCGCGATATCTCAACAACGGCTTTATAATAAATTCTAAAACTTTATAATTAGGTTCTTCTATACTTTTGTAGTCTTTTAAATCAACTTCAAAGCATTTTATCGTGTGGTTGTAGAGATGTTATAATTCGGGCTAGATTTAGAAGGTGAAAAATTGTATCCCGAGAATTGCTCAACGAATTTCTTTAAGATCAATATATAGAATTTAGAGAGTATAAAAGAGTTTAATTATAAGATTTTAAAATCTATTATAAAGCCGTTGTTGAGATATCGCGGTGTAGAATTCGTGGTTTTTGGTAAGTTTTCGAGTGTCCGGCTCGCTTGGATGTCCGGCTCGCTTGTGGAATACGTTAGCTGTTTATGTGGTCGACCTAGTCTTTTGTAGACCAAAAAGGACTGAGATCGACTTAATTAAAACGCAGTTGAATACTAGTTTTGATATGAGCGATCCTGGGCCGTGCTGCTTTTACCTTGGCATCGAAATAACACGCAATAGACCTAAGCGTATTATGTACCTATCACAAAAGATATTTGTGAAAAAAATACTGGATTCGCTTGATTACCAATTACTAAATCCAGTATCCACTCCAATGGAGCCGAACCTGGATTAGGTAAGATTCGATAGCCAACAAAACTTGGTATTAATACGAAATTACCAAGCACAAATCGGCAGCCTATTATATCTAACACAGGGTACTAGGCCTGGTTTGGCATTTTGTATTAGTAAGCTATCACAATTTGTAAGCAACCCTGGCACTAACACCTTTTGGTGCAACGAAACGAGTTTTTAGATACTCTAAAGTATCTAAAAATTGTGGTATTAAAATACCCTGCGAAGCATCTTAAAATACCAAGCCATTGGAATCTTTAAGTTTAATGCCTTAGTAACGAGGTATTAAACGATTTGGTAGAAGAGCTTGATTTCTATCTAAGGTAAGGAAACGTCTATATATACCTAGATCCTCCGGATATCGCCCCGTTGTAGTGGACTCTATCTTACTAATCTATAGAACCTTCCGTACCATCTATTAGTAATGATTTATAAGAAATATTACTAATCCTAACCTGTCCAGAAACTCCTAGAATCTAGTAGAATCTAGTAGAATAACCTTATAGCCTTACTTACTAAGCAGGTGTCAAGAACTTTGGAAATCGAATTCCAACACAAGCCAGCTGCCCAAGGCATCTAAAACAGTGAAGAACGATCAACCAAAATCCTTATCTTATAATAAGGAGCTTGGTGGAACTCGACAAATCACTATTATATAATAATAAAAATCGAAATCTCGACAGTTCGAAAAACTCCTTATCATACAATAAGTGAATCCACCAAACCACGTTCAACACCGGTATTAAACCAGTTTTAACCGGATTTACCGACTCTGATTGGGAGGGGATGAAAACGACCGTAGATCAATTGCTGGTTACGGGTTTTCTTTCGGCCCCTGCTTAATCAGCTGGAACTCGAAAAGCCAAGCTATTGTAGCCTTATCTAGCTGCGAGGCTGAATATATAGCCCTAGCCCACGCGGCTACGGAGGGGTTAAGGCTAAGAGCTCTATTAGAGCACCTCGGTATCAATCAGCAAGACGCTACCGCGTTATATTGCGATAATACTGCGGCTATTACCGTTTCAAAAGACCCAGCTAATCACTCACGTGTTAAGCATATTGATATGCGTTATCACTTAATTAGAGGGGTGCTCGATTCAGATGCTATCCAAACACTCTCTATCGAAGGAATCTATCAAATCGCAGATGGATTTACTAAGAGCTTACCTAAGCCGAAATTCCTAGAGTTCTGCAGGTTAGTCTAGTGGTAAAATTACCGCCTGCAGACTGTTAAAAAACGGCAAAGCTATAACTAAAATTAGTTATAGGCTCAGATTGGTCAAATCGCTATTATATAATAGCAAACTCAGGGACTTTGAAACTTGAGAAGGGGTGTTGGGCTTCGATTTCCAAAGTCCCAGTCTTGGCGGCTGCTTGGTAAGCATGGTTATAAGGCACTAAGGTGGTACTAGCCTTAGGAACTAAGAGGCAGAACTGGTTGATTTATAAGGAATTGCCACCGATGATTCTACTAGTTTCCACTAGTTTCTATTAGTCTTCAAGCAGTTTCTAGACTGTTGGATTAGTAATGTTTCTGAAGGTTCCATAGATTAGCAATATAGAATCTACTAGAAAGGGGTAATATCTAGAGGACCTCGGTATATACAAGTGTTCCTTCACCCTTAGATAGAAATTAAGCTCTTTTTACCAATTCAATACCTTACTATTAAAGCATCGAATATTTCCAACATAATGCATAGCCCTTTATTACCATCTTAATAACTTTTATCTTAGCTTCTTTGAATAAAAGCTTCATGATTAGTTCATTTAAAAGTTTGTAATACGATTTAAATTTATCAGTGCATGAAATATCGTTTTTAATTATACTATTATTGCTTTAAGTAGTTATACTATATCTAATAATATCAAGAGCTAGCGGCTGTAATCTCAACTGACGCGGCTTAGCTAAAGGCTTAGTCAACACGCTTGCGCTACGCAGCATAAAGCTCTGCAACTTCCTGTATTCTTGCCTCAGCAATCAGTAATGCAACCAAGTAACTAACAGCTGCCTCCTCCTTACGATCATGCATGAATCCTAATGTTGACAAGCAATCTTGTCAAGTAGCCAAATTATAATTTAATTAGTATCAGTATTTACAACACAAATGAACTAGATTAGCTCTTTAGAATTAGAATGTTTGTTGTATATTTACTAAGTAAGCTATCAATTGGATAAATTTTAATCTGATTGTATAATGTATTCGATAAGCGAGCTGATCAGCTCATTTTACACCAAAACCACAAGGCTGTATCTCAACAACTACCTAACAACTTTTACTTTAGACTCTACGGCTTAGCTTTTAGATGCATTTTGCTTTCACGGTCTGAATATCAGATCAAACTGCTGACTGCAGCGGACCGCGGTGAAGATTTGGTCCCCAAATTTCGCCTGGATTTCCATTGCGACCGAACCACGCATTTTCAGCTGGCTAAAAGCCTTCTAGCTGATCAAACAGGTGAGCATTATGTCCCGTTCAAATTTGAAGTCATGATACCACGTGGTTGTGGAGATACTACCTTGTGGTTTTGGTGTAAAATAGAGCTGATCAGGTTGCTTGCCTGATCAGCTCGCTTATAGAATACGTTACTATTAACTATAATGACAAGATCTACTAGTTATAGTGTTTAGTATTTAGCTTGTTCAAGCTACCCTTATCTTTTACACATAGTCTAGATACAATCAAGCTATTTAAATAATACTAGCTAAGTGTTATATAATTATAAAACATTGCCGCAATCTTTGACCGAACTTGCCAATCTCTGCAACTTATAGAAGCTTCTCTAGCATCGCACTCGCTTTGTCAATCCATAGCAGACTCTGGATAATGCGTTGGTAGTGAGTTGCTTCTCTCGCCCTGCTCTGTACCATTGATTGGCATGATCGGCTAGCGCTAGATACCAGTCTCTAAAAGTTCAAGACGTCAGCTCATATTCAAAAGCCAGCGCGGGTCGTCCAGCACGATGCTCCAGCACAGGATCTAAATCCAAGCGCAGAGCTTGACGCTCAGCCAATCAGGAATCAAACAGCTGTGGCTCAGACGACTTTGACTGGGCCGCTGGTTCCGGGGAGCCGAAGCCTAGCCAATCAAGGAATCAGACATCTTTGGCTAAGACTTCGATTGGCCCACCGATTGCGGAGGAGCCAATCAGAAAGCAAACAGCTTTGGCTCGAAGAACTCAGCTAATCGCAAGATACTCAAAACTCTCAGCTGATCGGAAACCAAGCAGCTTTAATGTACGGGGCCAGAACACTTCGATTCGATTGGGGTTCATTCCAGCGGCGATTTAAGTCGCTTCATACAAAAGCGACAGTTCATTTGGATCAATCGAAGAATCCCCCAGCGCGTGTAATACACCTTCCCAGCTACTCTTGGAGTATTGCTAGAGCTTACCTTGCTCAATCGAAACATTTTCTTGAAGTTGCCAATCTGAGATCCTTACCTGCATTTTCAAAGCTCAGTCTTATAGGCGGCCAAATTTCAAAACTTGAATGCAAGTGCCCTGAAAGACCCTCAGGCAATAAGCGAAACGCTTCAGCGTTGGCCACTTCAGCATGCCCAGGAGTCAATGTACGCGTCAAGGCTTTGTTTTGAGTCAGAAGATATACCGCAGTCCGATACCATGGATTCATGTGCGTGGGACATATGTTCTGCCGTCTAGATCTTTCAAAGGGTGGTCGGGAACGTTTTATCATGAGCTACAGGCTACGTCGTCATGCTTCATTGTTGCAGTCTTGCCAGCCTCTGCCACCGACAGGAAAACCGACGATGTAAAGCCTCAGACGATAAAGTTACCACCCTTACTCTTAGGTTCTGATCAGGTTTGCTTCGCACTTTTTCGAACTCCTCCCAACTGCAGCCTGTTTCGATTCTTCTTGGACATGCTAAAGGCGCCCGGACCACAGAGACCTTCGGCGCTGGCTCTGCCTCGTGTCTGTTTCCCGTGTTCTCATCAGCCCGTTTGCCAAACGGTTGGTGTGGCATGATTCAGTAAAAAGTAGATCTATGAAACAAGGTGGCAGCGGAGAGACCCTGAGTGCTAGACGACTAGATACCAGTCATACAAGCAGAAGAATAACCCAAGAGAAGGGAACAACCTATGTGTTTCCGCGCCCAGTTTACCCCCTTCGGCCCCTTCGGCTACTGCCCCCTTTTCCCCTTGGCTCTGCAGACATGCGCTTGGATTGGTCGCCCGCACTGGGGACAGGAGCTATACTTCTCCTTCAGTGCGTTGGACACATCCTCTACTAACGGAGTGGGCCATTGCTGGCCCTCTGCCCGTGCAAGTTGTTGGATGTCTTTTCCGAACACACACCACTCCCGTGCCACGCGCTGTTGGAGATCCGCATTATGGCTCTCCAGAGCGACTTGGCACGACTGGAGGAAGGAAACAGCGAGGCTGTATGACGCCGTTTTAGCCTTTATTTCTCGCTTCAAGATTTCGGCAGTGACTGAAAGTGACTCGGCTGTGCTCCACATCGTCCCCGGCACTAGTCCGCCCTTAAGCGTATAAACGGGATGTATCCACCCTGCTGGCAAGTAGATGGTCTGCTCCGAGGTTTGCACGACGAAGATTCCGTCCTTGAGCCGGCTGTACAGATTTAGGAACTTGCTGTCCTGCCCCGCATGAGAATAGTAAAGGTCAAGGTTGTGTGGCTCAGGAGGGTAAAGGGCCCAGAGCTTGACACAGTCCTCGGCGTCCCCAACAACTGTCGTGAGTACATCCTGTCCGTTGTCTGGACTGGTCAGTATGCACTGCGATGTCTTCCGTCCCGGAGGCGAACATGCTCACCGATATGAAGATCAACGAAGCTGAACTCTGGCGTTATGTTCCCCATGCATGAAAGTTCCCCATTCTGAGGATAGTACACATGCAGCAGGGTCAACAGAGCCTCCGGAATGCGCATCTTTGTCATCGGGCACTTCAGGTCGACGGCGTAGTATGTCGTGCTCGCATCTGGTCGCCACAGCTGTTTGACAACCTTCGAAGTGCAGCCACATAACTCGTAAGGATTGCCGCGGGCAAACACCTTGGTATCGCTTGACGCAGAGTAGAGCATCTGGTTGAGTATGTCATCAAAGCTGGGTATCCCGTGCCAGCATTGCAAAGTGGGAAAGAGCACAGGATACGCCGTAGCTGACTGCTCCGAGAGCGGCGAGGGTGGCGACGGGACATGCTCCAGACTGGAAAGGCCAGCAGTACGTATGGCTTCGGCGAACGCATTTGCTAAAGGCTGAAGCAGAGCGTTAGAGGTGGAAAGGAAATCTGCTAGAAGAGGTTGCATAGAGTCAGGCTGTGCAACGGTTGGCGCAGCCCTAGAAGCCAAAGACATTGCGCCGGCTTGTCGGGCTCGGGCACCTTGCGCGGCAGAGGGTTGCGATTCATCGGCGGAGCGACAGAAGTCGTTGTGGAGCAGCTCAAGCTCAGTATCCGACGGAAGCTTCCCACGGAGCTCGTCATACTTTGGAGCCACTTCGATGTGCGGTGTCCCGCCAATGAGGCGGCGCAGGCTCTTGAAGCTGCTCTGGAAGCGGGTCGGATGCTCTGCCAGAAAGTAATATGTATGGCGGTTCGTCTGACGGAATACCTTGATCTCGACCGCCTGCGATTTACCAGCCTTTCTAATCACCTCGATGACCGTTTGATGATGGATCGACGTACCAAGCAGCTCTTCGTAACAAACCAACAGGCATTTACCGCGGTATCTTAGAGGTGTTTTGATCTTCGCGCTGTTTGCCTTGCCACGGCGCCTTGAGGGTGTTTTGGCCTTCACACTGTCTGCCCTGCCGCGCATGATATGCTAGTGCCTGTCGGGTCCGGTGCCGTATGCCGAAAGCCTGAAGAGAGCTATTGTGAAGTATTCTAGGCGAAAAGCCCTCGACACGCCCCCTCGACACCGTCTGTAACGGGTCAGACGTCCTGGCGCGACGCGCAGACAACGTAAGCACACGTTCGCTGTATCAGGAATCCATTGCACGTCGTAGAGGCAACAACAGGCGACTTGAGAGCTCACGCGTAGCGCAAGCACGCGAGCCTACTGTATCGTGGCTATGTGTGATCTCGACAACGAGTTTACGCGATGCTTGTGTGTTATCTGCGGTCCCGTGTCAGCTCAACTCGAACATGCAAAATCGGTGCCTGGTAAGAACGGCGTTGTCCAGGTGTGGTAACGGACGAGCTTCAGCGACCTGAAAACATCGCCACCGACACACGTCTTGGGCCAAAGAAAGCGGTGTGAGTAGAGTGAAGCTATCGAGCGACAGATGGTGATCAATGTATTGGCGAGACGACAGCGGCGGAGACTTCTGTCCTGACACAGTACTTTACAAGATATGGGTTGGCCGTAATCGCGTGCAGAGCTGATGGCGGGTAGCCCTCGCTGCCTGACTGCAGGTCGTGAAATGGTCAAAACATACCGTCAAGAGAGCGGCTAGGACGGTTGGCGGCAATGGCCCTTTGTAGGATCGACAGGGGGCTAGCTTGGCAGATGTCTGACCTGCTGAAACCAAGCTACCGCGAACGCCAGACAGACGACCTGCGCGAATTGAGCCGGTTGAAAGTCAAGCCACTTCGGAGCAGCCAATCGGAGCCTGTGCCACCTTGTCGCCTTGTACTACCTTGCGCCTCGCATTGTACGACCTTTGATTACTGGACTCGAAATTGCTAGACTAGAGGTTGACCAAGAACTGACCAAGAACTGACCAGGAGTGACCACAAATGACCAGAAATCGACCAAAAAATTCGTCTGGACCAGCACGCATCCAAAACGGGTGGAGCTGTTTAGGCACGATTTCTCGCCTGGCTTGCAGTCAACACGGCATCCTCTAAGCCTGAGGCTATGGATGACACGCTCGATTGATCGTTGGCGCTGCTCTCATCATTGTAGAAGGTCCGTAGATTCCATGTTGAGGAGTCTAGCAATACCCCAGTAGCTTTACTACCCTTGTTCAGACGCAAAATCCCACCCACCGTGGTCGGGTATGGTCTTCGCCGACCACGCCACCACACTACGATCAGCTCTCCAGGCGCTGGACGGCAGAAGAGCCTTGGAACGGCCATAAGATTTAGAGGTGAGTCCCTTGTCGAGAACTTCCCAGTAATCTGGCCAAGGCACGTCATTAGGTATGATACGGTTGTTGCAGTCTCTTGCACCATTTCAGATGCATGCGAAGGCAGAACTACACATCACTTGAGATACCCCAAAAACAGATGGCATCAGATCCGGGTGTCTCGCTATTCCGAAAGCTGATGGGACCGCCAAGTTCTGGCATGGAAGGGGGCGGCACGAAAAGAGCAGCCCTCCAGAATTGGGCTTCGACCACTCATCTTTCCACCTCGCAGCCAGGCTATAAGATGGCACGACAACACAACGGGACAGAAAAGCATGCGCTAATCCACATTACTCGAGTCGTTCCAGCGCTTCACCTGCTTCAACCTCGCAGTCTATGGATCAACATCAGTGGGCCGAAGGCTGTTACAAAGAGCAAGAACCAGCTTCCGGCAGGCGACCTAAACATGGCCTTGAGGGTTGCTTTGACGAAGACACAAACAAGCGACGAAAAGGAGATCATCCGGTTCTCCAACACAGCCTGGATGAGGGCTGTAGTGACGTGGAGCCCGGCTATGACGCGGGCGACCCAAGCCTTGGTACAGTTGACTCTGAAGAAAGAGCAGACGAGCTTGCAGTACTTGACCCTGCAGTTCTTGAACCTAGGAATACAGATCATGAAGAGACGGCTATGGCTGAGACTATCACTGGACGCATCCTCGAAACGAACGACTTCGCGAACGACGCCGGCAGCCATGAGACCGTCTTGGATTCCGAGAGCAGTCCAACTCCGAATTGCCACGCTGAGGGTTATGACGAGAGACGGACTGCAACGGTCGACAAAGTTGTTTATGATGGAGGCCCTCTGAGTCCTGCGGAAGAGCTATACGGATTCGATGATGGAGGGGCTGAACACCTCAATGCGTGGCCACTCAAGCATGGAAGGCCATGGAATAGTCTGCCAGCTGTGCGCTCTGCCATGCATGGGCCGCTGATCCTCCATGTCGGCGATAGCGTCTTCGTACGCTGCACCGACTCGGCCGACCATCTCGCAAAGATCATAGAGATGAGGGATCTAGAGGACGGGCGATATGTGGTGGTGTTCGCTTGGTACTACACGCGAGCGGACATCAAGCGGGAGCTCAAACCGAAGCGTAGACGCTCCAAGCAGCTCTGCAACTCTCTAGACCGGTATTGGCCACCCAACGCTCCGTACGAATACATGCTGAGCACCGATCGTATCATCACGCTGTGGGACACAGTGCAAAGGAAAGCGCCCTCTGATGTTTTGAACGCAATCTGCGCCGACGCCTTCTACATCATCACGGGTTCTAAACGGGAGGTATGTGAATCAAGCGATCCAAGGTACAAGTGGATGGAAAAGATCTTGTATCTCTCCCCTTCCGATGATGACTTACGAACGGCTGCCTTTCTCTAGCTAGTTGTTGAAGGTTCACTCAATGGAGGTAGAAAGCTTAGAGGCGCACCCGGTGAAGAAGGCACATACTTCCTTGCTTAAAGACGCCTTTGCTAAGGCCGGCCATATCAATAGTGTCAAGCTTCAATTGCGCGAGGAGCAGGTGCTCCGGGACGCCCTTAATCTAAAAGCTGTGATTGAGGCTTTGGTGCAGCTGGTCACGGTGCGAAACCTTCCTTATAACTGCAGCCAATGGCCAGAGCTACACGCTTTGCTTATGGCAGTTAACTACACTGCAGAAGACGTCATCAACCTCTCGCACGGCTCAGTCCAGAAGCTTGTCTCCAACTCGTACTTCATCCACAAAGACATCCTGCGAAAGAAGCCCCAGTCCTCGTCATCAAAGCCTCACCTCTCCGCCGACGTATGGAGCGCGCCAAACCATAAAGCCTTCCTCGGAAGCTGCGTACAGTTTGTGGAGGAGGAGGAGGATACGAAGGGGATCCGTCCAGCTCTACTCGCTTTGTTTGAGCTTCCTGGCCCAGATGGCCCCGGCAGCCACAGTGGAAGTGAGCAATGGAAGCTTCTTCAGCCGATACCTGAAGACTACGGCATCTTGCATAAGATAGGATACGTTACAGGCGACAACCATGGCGCCAGCGACGTCCTTTGCTGTGCGCTTAGCGAATCCCTGAGGGAGGAAGGTATCACCTGGCAGGCAAAGCACCACCGTATCCGCTGCCACGGCCACGTCATCAATCTCGCCGTACAAGCCTTCCTCTTCATGGATTCTAGAGAGGCCGTCGAAGCCGCTTGCAAGCAGATTAAGGAGCTTGACGCGGCCGTGTACGATTCAGATATGATTGAGGGTTGGAAGAGGAAGAAGACACTTGGTTGGCGCGAGATGGGCCCTCTTGGTGAGGTCCACAATATCTGTATCCATACGAGGGCGAGCGACTACAGATGTAATCTGTTCAAGAGGCGTGCTGGCAGGGTGCTAGGGCTTCACAACCATACGCGCTGGAACGCATGGTTTCTCCTTCTTGGCGTAACACTTGAGAAGCAGGAGCACGTCAAGTGGTATCAGGACAAGTACTACGATAGCCTGAAAGACAACTATTTAACACCACATGACTGGCAAACTCTCCGTGAAACCCGCAACTTCCTTCAGCCATTTTGGAGGATACCGCAGCTTACTGAGGGCTGTCGCGTGACCCTCGACTATACGCTATTTATCATGGATATCCTTCACAAGCACTACAACCAGGCGTTCGACAAGTATAAAGACAACCAACAGCTGCTTGGCTGCGTGCTTGCGAGCTGGCACATCTTTGACTAGTACTATCAGCTATCGGACGAGAGCCCTGCCTACGCCGCGGCACTAATCCCCCACCCCGCACGAAGAGAGGCCGAGGGCCTGGCATAAGAAGATGTTCAATGGCGTCAAGAAATCGTGGGAGGACGACTATAAGGGACTCCCAACTATAGACTCCACGCCTTCCTTGGCGCTAAAGGCACAGCCAGATGAGTATGACCTTCTCGCTCGAGAGCTTGATGTTGTAGGCACAGTGCCCGACGTCGACGAACACGAAACCTACACCTCACAGACGCCTATCCCGGTCGACTGTTCGCCGCTTACCTGGTGGCTTCGTGATGAGCAGCGAGAACGTTACCCGCGCCTATCAAGGATGGCAATTGATATCCTTTCAATCCCCGCTATGTCCGCCGACCCCGAACGAGTCTTTTCCGGCACGCACCGTACAATATCATGGGATCGAATGCTGCTTGGAGCATCTACAGTTGAGAAGGGAGAGTAATTGAAGAACTGGATCCGTAGCGGCATCACGTCTGGGCTGCCAGCTGAGGTGGTGGGACAGTATCTAGAAGAGACTGTAGTGGGGCAGGCAGGAACTACAACATTAAGTCAGGAAGGTGGTGGTGTAGGACGTCAATTACTGTATGGGCAATATATAGTTTACAACACCATAGGGGAATAAACCATACGCCATAAACCATACAAGCCCGGATGGCGTATGGTGTATGGTTAGAAAGCCTGGACGAAGGTGAAGCTTCAAGGACACGCCTACTATTGCCGCGGCCTGCGAGTGAGGAGGAGGAAGGTCTAGCAGGTGCTCGTACGCCTGGATGGGGCACATGGGGAAATGATCAGTAAGAGGCATAATGACTATGCATGTTGGTAAGGATATTTGCAGTCGGAACAAGGATTCTCCTCCGCGCTGAACAACAACAGGGTGCCAAGATTTCCATATACACATGAAAGTCGATCACTCATCTGACATTAGTCCATCTACCAGCAAGTAGATGAGTGGCTCCACACTCACGGGCGAATGAGCGCCTAATTGGGACACCCGCTCATCCGCCCGTTAACCGCTAGGGGACTGTTGGGCACATTGAGAGTGCTCTCATGATTTCGTACTAAAAAGGTAACCGTCCAACCGTCGACAGGCTATGAACAGCTAAGGTCTTGAACCATCGGGTTGGCACGGATAAGCCTCGGTCTAGTAGCCCAACAGTTAATCCTCTAGTTTTAGACGGACAAACCGAACACTCTGAATGATAGAGGGCAGTGAAAATTCTAACCCCTGTCAGTTTTCAGCTTCCTGCAGTTTCGTCCATCTTACTTTGGCAGGGCACGCTGAACGGCTTGGTGAGCTGCCTGGATTCTAGGAGCTTCTCCCTCGAGCTGAAAGTGGCGAAGGCGGTTCCTCTTGGCACTTTCTTTCCGGGTATCAGGCAGATTCGTTGCCTCGCATGCGGACATTATCCCTCGGCCTGGTGAACTGGGCGATTCGTTAGCGAGCCAATCAGATTACAACATTTTAGAGGAACGATTGCCTGCTCAATTACTGCCAAAATCGAAGCTTTAGAGAGTTGAATTGGTGATGCATGACGTTGTCTATCTACGTGTTGCCTCTCGTGCCAATTGTAGGTGTTCTGCCCAGCAATCTCCCTTGCTACATAGTGCTACACAGCAGAGTGAGCACCCAAACGACGATTTAGGCGGCCTTGTATTACTCCGCCGCTGGCCTTTGCGTACACAATTGCTAGATAGCTCTTTCAATGGCTTCCTTTTTATCTTGCTTGTCTCGCTTGCAGTGTTCCACATAGGTCGTCTAGTCCGACTAACGGTCAGGTGATAGTCAGTTTAGTATAGTCCTCGTAGTCAACTACTGAAGACTACACACCTCGCTGCCGCTATCCGATTGGTAAGAATCACCATCCTATTGCGTTTATCGTCAGTCTTGGCATGGTGTTGAGCTTTTTAACGTCACATTTTTAGGTAATGAGTTGCGGCAATGGTTATTTGACTACTTGTCTCCGTTGATTCCTTTTAGTTTACTACTGCTACCGCTTCTGCCGCCTCACTGCCGCCACACCTAATCGGTCAGAATCCAGCTTGATTCCAGTTTCTTAAGCACTGTCCTGCCTGGACAGCGTCTGCTTTCAGCCTTTTCCTCCTATCCGTCACCATACAGCCAGCCAATGAGAATATTCGCTCTGGCTCGTCGCTCATTGCTGGAATACTGAATATATCGAGAGCCATTCGTGTGAGCTTTGGCCACTTTGTCTTGTGGGCAAGCCAATAGGCAATTGGACACTTGTAGTCCCCATCTACAGATACGTGCTCAGTCCAAAAGGCGTACTCATCCTGCTTGTTTACGTTCTTGCTCACGTCACATTTTTTCTTGAAGGCAGCTAGACTGTTAAGCTCTCGCTCGACAGGGCGCTCCTGTACTACTTCGCTCTCCGGTAAGGTGTTATATTGTTGCCATAGCCGATTGACTGCTGCACGTGCATCAGCCATCCAGGTCTTTCGCTCAGCCCAGCGCTCTTCTATCCACTTCCACTTCCACTTCCGGCGAGGATTAAGCACTACTGCTGCTACGTAGACGGGGCTATCGTCGAGCAGGCTGTAGTATTTGTTGGCTTTCTGCCAAGCAAGCTCGATACTCCAGCGGAAGTAGTCGTCGTGGTATAGACGCTCCTTTGCCACCTCCAGCCTATCCATAAGGTACTCAAAGTCTATAAGCACCTCTCCTATTGGTCCAGGTCGCGCTACCGATGCGTGTCCTTCAAGATCCTTCGTAGTAAGCTTCATTGGCTCGAGCAGCTGGACGTATTGGGCTAGTGTATTCCAGTCCTCGGTTGTAATGTAATCTTTCACCAAGTTCTTCGTGAACTCATCACCCTCGTGTCGTTGCACCACTAACTGCTGAGACTGCATAAGCTCATCTAGGGCACCTCGGAGCTTGATGGCTCGTTCAATCATATCCAGGGTCGAGTTCCAGCGCGTTGAATTGTCCCGAATAAGCGCTAGTGGGCTCTGCCAGCCCTCGTCGTCGCCATACACCTCGCGCTGGTATAGATTGAACTTCCGGCGTAGTGCAGAGCAGTTGTGGACGGCTACTACCCAGTTATGGAGCTTTCCTATTGGTCCGTGACGTCGCCAGGCCTCGAGTTGCTCCATTGGCGACTGTTTTTGAGCTCTGTTTAGCTCGTCTTCGACAAGGTCAGGGTCTTTACCAAACAGCAAGCTCCGGGCGACGAGGTTGATCACATGGCCCATGCAGCGAAGGCGTCGTGGTACAGGATCAAATGAATATCGTCGACCAAGCTCCGCCATACAGGTGTCGTTGTTTCCGGCGTTGTCCAGTACAAAGTATCCAAGTCGGTTACTAATCTGGAACTCTTCTACAACAGCAGAAACGGCCTCAGCGATATTCTCGCCAACATGGGCCTCATCCTGCTCAGGGAGCGCCAGTAGTAGTGTTTTATATACCCCCTGAGTGGTAATAAAATGAGCGACTACCCCATTAAAGGCGAGGAGGTTCTGTGACGTCCACAAATCGAACGAGAGATGTATCTGTCCCTGTGACTGATGGAGCTGGCGAATAATCCCATCCTTCCGCGACTTATATTCATCCGTAATCCACCTTCGGAGCTGCTCAGCGCAGGGCACCTGAACGCGCGGATTGAGGTAGGTAAGCAGTGCATGGAAGCTTTCACTGTCCACCTTCCGGAAGGCGATATTGTCGTTCACTACCCAATGTATAAGCAGCTTCTTGAAATGCTCGGCGCTATACGAGTCCGCCAAGGAATTCAACATTGCCTGCTCTCGCGGCTGACAGGGGTCCAGACCCAGTGTATTCATGTGATCAAGCGAACGCTTGCTGCCTTTCATGATATGATGGGTCCTGGCGAGATGTTGTGTAATCGAGTTTGAGCTGATATCGCACAAGAGCCTCTTAGTCTGGCGAAAGTCGTTAAAGCAGTGTCTACAGACGAAGGCTCGGCGCTTCTTTTCGTGCGAATAGACAGGGACGCCTTCGGACCACCACCAGGCAGTCAAATCTCCACTACTACACCCACGAAGGCCGTCTGCAAGCTTGCTCCAGCCGCTCAGACAAGAGTCGTTGAAATTGACCCAGGAATAGTTGAAACGGGTTTGGAGAGGTGGTGGCAGCTCGCCAGCTTCTGCTACATTACTATCAAAATCGGACGCTCGCTGGAGGTCGGTCGGCACAGTAGACGGCACGACCGAGCCCCTAATTGACGATTGTGAGTCTTCAAGCTGTGCGGATAGGCTCCATTGAGTGTCTAGATCCACGTGATCTAGCATGGCGACGATGAGGTGGTAGATGTCGTTTAACTGATCCTCTCACTACCTCATATACCGCTCACTGCCAATAAACTTTCATTACCCTGCTAAGCGCGGACTTCCTATTGGTTAGAAGCCCTTCTAAGATATCCACTTACACATGAGAACTCGTATTTACATCATATGAGCCGTTTCTGGATAAACTACTACGCTAACTACCAACCCCTACATAGTAGTTACTAAACTGACTAAATAGTAGACTAGACTAGTCGGACTGTGCCACCGACGACCTATGTGGAACACTGCGACCTGACGTGTCGCTTAAGCCTTAATAAATACGATCTGCGAAGCGATATCACGTGATTACTTGTTAGACAAGGCGGGGACACTGTATGACAGATAAGTGGTAACGGTAGATATGAGAGTCAACAGATGGAACTGAGCTCGGGGCTCCTGTAATGATCCCCGGAAGTACGGCCACATGAGATGGGCAACCTAGGTTCGCTAGAAACTAAATAGATTGTGGAAGGCAGGGGCACTGGTATGGTAGATAATAGTACGAGATCCGTTATGTGTGTTGAGCACGAGGGTCCTATTTACAGGAATGAGCCTATCTATTATTTGGGGTTCTAGAGGTACCGATGTATCCTACCCCGCTCTGTGGTAGAACAGGCAGATCACGCAGAGCAGTGCTCTGTAGCACGTGATGCCCAGACCGCAGAGCACTCGAGAATGCGCTAAGCCAGGCCGGGGCTGGGACCTACTATTATCCACCGTTTAGCCGAACACCCTGGGTAACCGAACACCGTTCTCGGACCAAGATCACCAAAAACGCGCGCAGTAAATCGAGCTGCTATGCCCCCAAAAACGCCGTAAATCGTTCGAATCAAGAGTCCAAGATGCGATACAAAGCTATTACGATGATGCAACGCTATCTTTACGCGCTGCCGCAGCAGGGCAAGGTATTGCTCACACAACCATAACGGATCGCGTCCACGGAGCTCTCCGACGTGTAAAAGCACACGCAGACCAGCAATTATTGTCTATAGTGTTAAAATACGAGGATAAGTGACTTGGTTGATCTGATCTAGCTACGGGGGCATTGCCCATATATATAATTGCGCCAAGCTACTAGCCACATGATTGACCCATTTCGACATCCAGCTCCGCAGCCAGCACCGTAAGACACGTGGCGTCTGTGCTAGAGTCTCCTCACATCGGCTAAATACCATATCAGTCAAATGGAGGAGCTTTCAAAGAACCCTTTCGGATGCTGCCGGGCTGACACATGCCATACCGTTCCAAGGGCCCATTTGCAGGTCCCGCATCAGATCGAGGGAAGGAACCCTAGCGGCGGCTGTGATGAGATGGAAAGGTCGATTGGCGAACCACGTAGGCCATCCGCAGCCTCGAAGCCAATCAGTGTTCTCGTCATGCTCCAGCTCTTCGTCTAAGAGGATCGATTCTTGCTGTTCCTCGAGCAGTCGGTTCTCCTCCTTAGCCTCCATCCGCATCAGCGCTGCGTACCCATCCAAGTTCTCTGCTGTCTCCTCTTCTTCAGGAAGCGCTGGCTGTGGACCACGATAGTCGTTCGAAACGGAGGTGCTTGGAAGAGCTGTCATGTCTACCTTCCAGTACCTTCCGGAGCCAGGGCCGCCTCGGCTAGTCCACTGCTGAAGGAAACAAGAAACGCTTTCTCTGCTAATGACTTCATGACGGCTTCCGTGAGCCTTGTTGAGGTGTATTCGCAGTGCGCTCCAGCAGATGGTCTTATACGAGCTACACTGCGCAGTGTTGGCAAGAAATGAAATGGCAGATTTCAGAGGGTGATTTCATTTCACTACCATTTCAAGGAGGTGATTTCAGTTTCATATGAAATTTCAGGCCTGCGACAACAGAAAGGGAGGGGTCCTCAGGCCTGCAATCATCCAGAGGTGTATGGAGGTGGTGCAGCTGCTGGAGATGCTTCCGGAAGAGACAACTGGACTGTGTGAAGGCTCTGGTGCTTGCTCCAGCTCTTAAGACACTCCGTCTGGCTAACAACCTTGCCTGACAACCGTGCTCTATCCCATGAGATGGTCCTCCGTGCTCCAGAGAATACCCTCTCTGAGTCAGCAGACATAGCCGGTATCGAGAGGATGTCAATAGCCATCTGCGAGAGGGTTGGATAGTCCCTTTGCTGAGCTGGTTCAAGCCACCATTTCAGAGGTGAATCATCGTAGCTACAGGGCTCGCCGGTAATAAACGCATCGAGCTCATCTTTTGGTGGCTGCACAGCAAGCCTGTCCTTGAACTTCTGGTACTTTGTTGGCTCAACAGAAGGCGGAGAAACTGGCTGCTTTGGAGAAGGTGAATGCCTGTCCTTATATTGGCTATTGTAAAGCTCAGTAACCTTGTCGATTACTGGCTGAATCCATGCCTTTTGCCAGCTGCTCTTGAGGTACTTCTTCCGCATGCTAGGGTTGAGAAGGATGGCAGCAGCGTAGGCTGGGTTCTCATCCGTTTTGGCATACCATTTATCAAACGCATACCAGCTTGTTGTGATTGCTGCGTTGAGCACAGGCCGACTAGCGAATTTGTTCCAGCAATCCGTGTAGTGAGACCTTAAGAAATCGAGGGTCTGAAGCATCTGATCCAGGGTAACATTGTCAGCTTCTGTGTCCTTTGTTGCCTCTTGGAATGGTGCCAAGAACTCCTCGGTATCTGCAAGCAACTGCCACTCCTCCTTACTGATTCGGAAGGGAGCACAGTCTGTGAATTCACCGGTGAAACGGTCGGTAGTTGTCGCTGTTGCAAGGCCTCTTCGGATCATTTCAAGCCATGAGTTCCAACGTGTGTCAGCTGGTAGGATTGGCGTGAGTTTGGCCTGCTCAAAGAAGGCATTGTAGCGAAGATGAGACGCTCTCAGATGCTTGAAGAAGCTCCGGAGCTTGACGATTGCTGGTTGAGTCTGCTAGCCAGATCCTTCGCCTAACAGCTCCTCTTCAATGTCAACCCCCGAGCGTTGAGATCGCTGTGTAGCTACCTCAATTGCCTTCTCATCTGCTGCAGTCATAAAGGCCTGAGCAGCAATTGCAATTAGGTGGCCATTACAGCGAACTCTACGCTGTGAGGCCGGCCATTTGATGGCGGGTTTGAGTGCTCCAAGCTCTCTCTCAATAGCCGCTGCCATTGTGTCATTACAGCCAGCATTATCCCCTGAGATATAGCCAAGCTTTTGCTCAATGCCGTATACCTTGATAGTCTCCAACACTCTTGGCGCAACTTCCTCTCCAGCGTGGCCATCATCCAGCTGTGGAAGCGCAATCAGTGCTTTTGAGAGCTTGCCTTCAGAGCTTACAAAGCGAGCCGTAATTGCTTGAAACTCCAGCTTATTCGGCGCAATCCAGGTGTCAGTTGTAAGGTGAATCAAAGAGCGGGCTTGGTGGAGCACGGTCTTCATCTGTTGCTGCTGGAGTTGGTGTTGATTCTCGATAAGCGTAACTACGGAATTGTGCGAGGTTGGCAGCGCGTGAAGAGCCTCGAAATTGAAGCACCTGAGTAAGGCGTGAAACTCTGGCCATTCGACGATGGAGTAAGGCAAATTGCGGCGAGTGATGAGAGTAACAAGAGCCTTTTCAACCATAGTCTTGTCGACAATTGCTCTGAGCTTTCTACGAAAGCATTCATCGGCATTGGACTGCTGACTTCGTCGCTGCTCATCGAATAATGCGTTGATAGTTCATCGAATAATGCGTTGATAGTAGTAGTCCTCTCTTGCTCAGCTTTTGAGGCCTCCTCTCCGATGAGAATGTTATGAAAACTAGCGAGGTGTTGACGAGCATTCACAAGGTTGGTAGTGCCGTAGCCTTTGCAGTGTTTGCAGTACCAGTATTTGTGACCATGGCCGTCTCTTTCAGGCTCAGTAAGAGTCCTGTTACGCTTATGAGACCATGTCATCTTAGCCCTCACAACGTCGATCTTAGGCGTTCTTCTACGGCGATAACGACGCTCCAAAGCCTGACTATAAAGAGCGTGTTGTTGCTCGGGTGGAAGGTCTTTAAGTCCCTCTTCGTCGTCGTCAACTTCGATCACTTCTGCAGGCTGTGCCGCTAGCTGATTGTGGTCAACAAACAGAGCGCTGTCAAGCTCAGAAAGGCTGCCAGATGTGGTTGTTTCGGTGTCCTTGATAGCAAAGTAATCCATTGCGATGATTTGGGTAAGTAAAAGCTATATAGTAAGCGTGTGGTTGGTGAAACAATAAGGGTAGTTGGTAGGAGAGAGTACGCGTCGCGAATTCTGAGGCGTTCGCGAAGCAGCTTTGGGTTCAGACAGGTTAGCAAATCTTATCTTATCCGGATCTAAATTGCAGGGCAGGCTTTGATTCTTCACCCGCGAAGGCCGCCACCACCAGCTTCTATCCCATCGGCTGGTGAGCTGTGTGATTCATAAGCGAGCCAATCAGAGCTCCGGATTTGCCCAGAACTGCTTGCTTCGTTCAAATAAGGCCCAAATAGGATAACTTGAAGCTTTTAGCGTGGTGTTGAGCTTTGAAGTGGTAATATTATGAGGCCGTCTATCTACTGGCTGCTTGCCGTGCTAATACAAGGTGCTCTGTCCAGCAATTCAAGCTTCGACAGAGCGCTACTCCACATAACGAGCAGCCTGAGCTCGATTTAGGCGGCCTGCTGCTGCTCATACGCTTGCTGTGACGAAGGCTATTCGCCGAGAGCTCCGTAAGAGGCTTCCTTGTAAGCGTTCTACCCGTACTGCCTGTGCTGCCCTTGTCAGATATCTTGCTCCGCGGCTTTGCCTTCCTACCTACCGTCTCACACGCTTTGCAGTGTTTCAGTTTGCCCTTCGAGTACAGTATATGCTCCTCATCCTCCTCTGCTGGATATACAAGATCTGCGAGGGCGATAGATCCATCGTACCGGGCGTTGGTGAGCCTCTCAGAGCGCTCGAACAGAGCGAGAGCGAGAGCGAGATCTCGACGAAAGAGTCGTTGCTTGGTGTAGCGGTCGCATGGAAGGTCTTGATCGTCGTAGTGCTGTGCGTGGAAAGAGAGCTTATAGCTGTTCACAATTCTAGTATCAAGAAGCCAGTGCCAGAGAGGCTTCCAGGACTTCAAATGGACACGTTGAGTATTGTAGTAGACGCGCAGTTGATCTGCTCTGTCGACACCGTTCATAAAGTGGTTATACAGGTCAATAAACTCGGGTATCTCGAGCTCTTTAAGCACCTCGTCACCTGTAGACTCGTTAGTACTATAGATGAGGCTCAAGCTCACTCACCAAAGACTGCCCGCGAGGTTCTCGCATTGGTAGCTGTACAAGCAGGCCTCTTTCTAAGCTTCTGGACAAAGTCTGGTGGGCTCTTTGAGACGGTACTCATGAACAGAACAACGTTTTGATCCTTCCACGCGAATTGAAGTACTTTGCCGTCCGCAGATAGACCCCCATAGAGCTTTCCCCATGGTATTTGACCACTAAAGTCCGTTTTCAGCTCTGCGAGCGCGGGTTCAAGTCCTCGGTTAAGCTCAGCTTGAGGTTTCGCGGCTTTTTTGAGCGCTGCGACTGCTGTGTCTGTTGTGTCTGCTGTGTCTGCTGTGTCTGCTGTGTCTGCTGTGTCTGCTGTGTGTCTGGAGGAGCCGTGTCTGGAGCGGTGTCTACTAGCCATTCAGTCTTTGACTTCGTCGTACGAACAGTGCCAGCAGCACCAAATCCTTGCTCACGCAGAGTGGACAGTAGCCGTACAGAGGTAAAGAGGTTGTCCAGCCAGACCACGTGATGGCCGCTCTGGAGACTGGCCTGGAGCAATAGATCCATCACCACTGCTTGGGTGGCAGGAAATCTGCGTTCTTCAGTCCAATAGTCACCCAGATCTATTGGCCCTGTTCTTTTAGCGTGGTAGAGCCAATCCAGAATATAGCCATCGTTGGCCAGGCACCAAATCTTAAAGCCTTCTGGTATGGGCTTTGAAGGTATTTTGACTGTCTCCTTCGCGCGGCCTTGAAAACGCTGGATACCCTCATCTACAGCCAGATGAGTAGTAGGATTCCAGTACTGCTTGACCTTTGTCCGTAGCACTGTATTTAATGGCTCGACCTTCTCAAATGGAGACTCTTTCTGCTGTATCTGCTCTGCCTGCTGTGTCTGCTGAGGTGGCTTAGCAATATGGAAGAATCGATCTAACTGCTGCCATCTCACAAGGCTAATATTGCTTGAAACGAGCAGATGGAGAGGACCCTTGAAGGGCTCTGTATTCCAGTATTCAGCTACGTCATGCTCAGGGTGCAAGCCCATATAAATATAGGTTGCGATATAGGCCTTGAGCTCTGCTGGAGTAGTGTCTTTCCAGGGCCTGGCATACTGCTGGAGCGGCTGCTGTCTATGGAGTGCTGCGTACTCATTTGTATGCCGTGCCAGAGTCTCGAGAACGTCCTCTGTGATGAATAGCTCGAATATCTCGTATGGGTGAGCGGGATTGACGTGTTTAGGGAGGTTGGATTGGCTGTGCCAGTTGCTGATGGGCTCAATATGCATCGGCTCGTATTGAGGTAGTTGCCATAGCTCGGGCGGCGCTCGTCGAGGCTTCTTACGTCGCTGAGATGATTCTTGGGTGTCAAGTTCATGATCTATATCGGTAGTAGTACGTGTTCTGCCCATAGCGTTGAAAAATAACTTTATTTGGACGACTTAGTAAATGGTATGGGCATGTGGAGAGGTTGTGGGGTAGTGCCAAGACCATGAGTGCACGGACCACTTTGAATCACACAACCAGCCGATGGGATACCACATCCAGGGGCCTATATACAGCTTACTAAGGCTCCTTGAAATGTCAATTATTTCAGGCCTCGATCTCGGTTTCGTTTCATTGCAATTTCATCTCTTTGATTTCATTTCACGATGAAACGTTTCATTTCTTGCCAACACTAAGTTGAATGTATGATCCTTGACGATCTTGACAATATTAACAACTTTGACAACTTTAACAACATGGACAATCTTAACAGTTTCGACAGCCTCAACCGTTTCAACGAGTTTGATGGTTTGGGCAGTTTCAGCGACCTTGACGATTGCGACAGCTTCAACAAGTTCTAACAGCTTTACTAGCTTTTACAGCTCTGACAGCTCTGACAACTCTGACAGTTTGGACAGCTTCGACAGCTCCGACGATTTTGACAACGTCCGAATTTATAATACCATAATGGATATCTTGGCTACATTGATTAGACCTTTCAGTTTGAACAGTTTCAATTTGGTCATGTACAAAGAAGATGTAGCTTTTACAACCCGCTTGAATCAAGAAGCTTTAACGAATACACTGCGATACAACGGGGAACTCTAGAACCTAATGTACGGTGCCTGTGCCTCACAAAGCAGAATTCTCTAGTATCTGCTGCGCGCATATTTCTTGCCTTCTGGAGTTCTCAGCCAATAGCGATCTCTGCGCTGCATCTCCCACCTTAAAAGCCTCCCCTAAAGCTCTCGACCTGTTGATGCCACTCCCAACGGTGTTCAATCTGGTCGCGTTTTCGTGTACTAATAGCACCGCTCAGGCGTTCATGCCGGCCTCTTCCATGCGACGGCTGGGATGTTCCACGCCGCCTTGCCCCTCGCTATCTGCAGCATTTGGCGAAAGGCTTGCGAGACTGGGCCAAAGGTTATTGTAGCAGCCTCGTCGGCTTTTGCTCGGCCCCAAGCCGTCATCACGAAAGAAGGGCCGCACGGCTGTTTGTTGATGCCCCTCCAAATTCCTTGTGCGAGTCGCTGATCCGAAGGGATTTCCCGGAAACTTTTCCTGGGAAAAAACTTTTCCTGGGAACAAAAGTTTCCTGGGAAAATCTGGAGTTCCGGGGAAATCTGGATTCCCGGGAACAATTTCCTGGGAAACCCTTCTACTCCGTAGTAGTAGTAGTAGTAGTAGTAGTAGAATTCATAGGCTGTCCCAGCCGCCCTAGCGGCAGCTATGCAGCGTACAACTATAAATACAGGTGTTCCCGCTCCTTGCATCCAGAAATCAGGTCGCTCCGGCCAGAGCTGCTTCCTCCTTCTGCTCCGGGCAGTTGCACCCTATTGATAGCTCTAATAGCTATTCTGTATCTCTGACTTGTCAGGCCTTTCCTGGCCCTCCTCAGCTTCTGTATGACAAAAATCACTCGTCTACGCTATGAGTATTTGAGTACGGTGGAAGGGACTGCCCGGAATTGCTCCAGGAGCCCCGTCCTGAGAATCATCTTGGCTGCTTGTACTGCCATTGACGAGCTACAGAGAATGCGCTTGATGTCAACGCATGGATGCTTGCCTGCCCACATTTGGCGTCGTTCGTCGGTCCAGTCCCTGCATTCGAGCAGGATGTGCCGCACCGTCTGCGGTCCGTAGCCGCATTGGCACTTGTCGGTGTCTGCTTTGTTGATGGCGTGAAGGTAAGCGCGAAGGCCGATTTTGCCTGTGCGCATCTGTGTAATCGCGGAGCTGATTGCTCGGTGTGTGCCAGCATGTGTGGTGAGTGCGTCCTTTCCCGGTCGAACCCCGAGTTTGAAGAGCTCTCTGCCATGTTTGGCTTTTTCCCATGACATTTCCCACTCGCATTTCATTGTTTTGCGGATGGTGGACTTCGTAGTTGCCATTAAGGTCTGCAGAGAGTCTGGCTCAGGTGGTGGTTGCGGAACTACTCGTGTGTTTGGGTCGTGTCCGGCGGCTTCCTTTGCTGCTAGATCAGCTGCTTCGTTCCCTGGCACTCCGACATGTGCTGGGATCCATCGGAATTGGGGCTCCCAACCTTGGCTGCGGAGCTCGTCGAGGACCTGTATAGCCTCCGCTAGGATATATTGCCCCGACGGACACTTGGGGTTCCGTATTGCTTGGACGGCGGCCTGGTTGTCGGTGAAGATGGTGCATTTGCCGGGGGCGATGTCTGTTGTCCGTATGTCGAGCACTATTTGCAATGCCAGCACTAGTCCTCTGAGCTCTGCTGCATATACCGTGGAGGTGTCGGATGTGCCCATGTACTGAGTCCGCTTCGTGCAGATGCCATTAGTCTGGAGCGCAGGTGCTACCGCAGCAGCCCCGACGTGGCCATTTATGCCGCTTCCGTCGGTGTAGATACATATCGTTCCCGGTTCTGTGGCATCGTGTTCCTCGATTGCAGCCTCTGCAGATTCGGTGATACGAACGAACGGCGGAGTCCACCACGGCGGTACAACGTGCGCTTGGCGTTTCTCGAGTCGGTCGAGCTGCAAGCCGTACTTGCGTTCCAAGATGCTCGAGAATCGATCCAGGGGACTCTGCGCGTTGCGTCCCCGGCAGGCCCTCCCTGGCGCGCCGGTGCCGCCCCCAGATGCGGCCATGTCATCGTAAAGAGGGGTAGTTCTGATGCGCATTGTGGCTTCCAGTGCTGTTTGCTCGAGTTGCTGTTGCACCGGGAGCAGGTTTGCTTCTACGTCTGTCGCTGCTCCAGCGGTTGTCCGGAAAGCTCCCGTGATGATTTGCGCTGCTCGTCTTTGTACTTTCTTGATAGCGTTTATCATGGAGCTACCTCTGCTGGTGTAGCCGTTGCCGGGAATGTGCCATGCAGAGCAGCCATAGAGTATCTGAGGTACGATCATTGCTCTATACACCTGTCGGAGGTTGACCAACCCGGTTCCCCACGTCGAGGACGCCAAGGCCGACAGAGCCGAGAGTCGCTTCGTGGCTCCCGCTTCCACCTTCTCGCGGTGGTAGTCCCACCGGAGCTTGGTGTCCATCTGGATGCCCAGATATCGACATGACGGGGAAGCCTTGATCGTGGCGTGTGGCAGGCGGAGAGCGTGCGTGCTGTTCGCCTTTGGATCTCTGGTAAAGTGTACAAGCTCGTATTTTGCTGGTGCAAACTGGGAGCTATGCTTCCCTGCCCATTCCTCAGCTTTCCGGTGGATGCCCTTAAGAATTTTGCAGTTGCGTTGTGCTGTCGGGCCCACAGCTAGGATCGACACGTCGTCAATGTACCCCACTGCCTCGGTGTCCTGCGTCTTGCATGCCTCAATCAGGTCGGCGTTGTAGAACAGATAGAGGATTGGCGAGACACGCGATCCCTGCGGGATTCCTGTTTCGATGGGTGCCGAGGGTGCAGTGTACTCCTGTAGCTTAATCGTAGTGGACCGGCCTTCAAGAAAAGACTCTATCCAGCATACGATCTTATGACTGACTCGACGCTTTCGGAGGTTGTGTAGTAGCCGTACGCGTGACACGTTGTCGTACGCTCCTGACACGTCGAGCAGCAGCAGAGAAGCCACCTTGCCCTCGGACCATGCTTGGTGTATCTGTTGGAGAAGGAAGTGCATAGCGTGCTCTGTTGATGCAAGTTTCCGACCTCCGGTGTGTCGGCTCGGGAGGAGTCCGTGGATGTCAGCAAGGTAGGCTAGTCGGTTCGCGATTATGGCTTCCAGCGCCTTCCCTAGCGTGCTGAGGAGGGCTATCGGCCTATATGCCTTGGGTTGTGTATAGTCGTCCTTCCCCGGCTTTCGGAGCACTATCGTGATCGTATCCTTGAAGTGTGTCGGACAATAGCCTTGTTGAAGGCATGCGTTGAAGAGCGTGCAGAGGCTTGGGAGGAGGATATCAAGCGTCTGATGCAGGATGCCGTTCGTAATCCCGTCAACGCCGGGGGCCTTGTTCGGGGAAGCACCGCGCACGGCTTTCTCAATCTCCGGCATCGTGATGTCTGGGCATTCGATCGATGGGGGTATTCGTACCCCTGAATATCCAAGAGGTCGGCTTGAAGTGGAGGCGGGAAAAGGATTGGCGCAAGACCTCAGCCTTCTCTTCTGGCCGGCGGGCAAACTCTCCGTCCGGTTTCACGAGTGCTGGCGTGCAAGCTGGTGATATGTTTTGCCTGTTCTTGGCCCACTTAACCAAGTTCCATAGGCCCGACTGTGATGTAGATGCATCCTCAACTCTCTGACGATGGGTGCTACGGAGGATCTTTTGGATGTGACGGCCCTTCTTGTTGCGCGCCTGCCGGTAGGCCTCGTAGTCATCGTCCTGCCTGGTTCGTTGCCACCTTCGACGGAGTTGCTGAACTTCTGTACAGATGTCTTTGCATTCCTGGTCAAACCCTGCGATTGAGCGTGGGGATGGGTTAGACCAAGGGGTTGACGCCTCGATGCCGGCATCAAGAGCATTGATGATCGACGAAACGAGTCCATCAATGCTTTCCTTGTCTGTAAGCTCTGTAGCGTTGCACACTCGAGGAAGGCGGTCCTTCACAGTCTGTCGGAGTATCGGTACATTCGTCTTTGCCCATAGGCGCTTTCTCGTCGGGACTGCCACTTGCCAGCTCCAATCGATGGCCAAGGCAATCGGGAGGTGATCAGAGTCATAGTCTAGGCCTCTGTCAATTTTGCAGTGGACTATCTGGGACGCCAGGTCCTCGGAGGCAAAAGTAAGGTCGATTGTTGTTTCTCCGTCCTTCCATCGGTGGGTCGGAGTTCCGGGTACGGTGGGGAGTTGAAACTGGAAATCCTCAATGATCGTGAGGAGCTGCTGAGCACTTGGCCCATCGCTAGCGCGTCGATGTGTTGCTGACCAGAGAGGGTGATGTAGATTGAAGTCTCCAAGTACGATAGTCTGGTTGTGAGGATCTGGCATGTCGATTGCTTCAGCCAGTGTGGAGAGCGTGTCGGTTGCTACCTCGTTGTAGACGTTGAAGATACGAATGGCTTTGCCGGAGCGGGGGTCAAGGATCTTCAAGGCGGTGATGTCTTTGGAAATGTACGACACACTCCAAGTACCAGGATCGATCCGTTTGTTGATGTAAAAGCAGACCCTCGTGGCAGAATTGTCGAGGTAGGTTAGTTGGAAGTGTGATTTGAGAGAGTGGTAGGTTGTAGCGATGAATGGGTTACGCCATGGCTCTTGGATTGCCAGGATGTCGTATTCGAGTACTCTGGGGTCTCGGAATAGGCTGGCGAGGACGACATCTCTTGACTTCTGGACGTTGTACTGTAAGATGCGTAGCTCCTGGTGTCCTAACATTGGTGTGGGATTATGTCGGCGCTGTCTGTATGGGATTGGCTCCGGGTTATTCGGGCTTCTGATCGACGGGGTGGCGGTTCTGTCCGACGTCGATGGGTCCAACCGGGAGTGGAAGAACTGCCCTTTCCTCGCGTCTCGACGTGTACTGTCAAGTTTCTTTGGGCGTATTCTGCCTTTTTCCTTATATGTTTGCGTAGTTCTGCTGCTACTGGGAAGTCTTTGCCACAGTACATGCATATCTTCATGCATTGAGCGATTGTTAGCTCGGCGTCCTGTGTTGGCCAGTCGCTGTAGATCTCCTGGTGGGAAGGGCATCTACACGCTTTGTAGGTTTTCCCCAGAGCCGTGCGGGTGTCCGTCGCCATCGAGGTAATTGGGGACGGTTCGACTTCTGCAGGGCCGAATAACCACTCGTTGTCGATTTCGTTAGCCATGTCGTTCAGCCACTCGTCTGCTTCTTGCACCGTCGTCTCCTCTATGCTGTCCAATGGGTATGAGGGCGGTTGCGGCGGTTGCGGCTGGCCGTCTTCCCGAACTCGCGCCGGGAGGATTGGCTCTTCCGTGGGTCCAATTCGTAGATCGTTTGTAATGTCGGGCTGCTGAGCAGGCTCTTGTAGCGCTGCCGGCGTTACCCATTCCTCCCCGTCGGATAGGGCGATGGGTCCGTCCGAGAGAGCAATGAGTGCTGGTGTTGTATTGAGTTCTAAGCGTTCCTCTGCTCCCTTGGGCTGTTGTGTCTGCTGAGGTGCCTGTCCCATCGACTGATCGGTCGGGCGGGTGGACGGTGGCGGTGTTCCATGCTCAGTGAGTATGAAGGCATTGGTTCCCGTTGCTGTGGCTTCTTCTGCGCCTTGGATTGTTGTTTGAGCTAGAATGGGGGCCGCTCGTACACGGTCCTCTCGGCGGGCGTTGACGTTCCGTGTGTTATGCGATCCTGGCCGCGTGGCATTCTCCTTCAAAGGGACGTGCCAGTAGATGCTACGGGCTTGCTTGGCTTGTTCGACTCTTTGCATTTCCTTCCTTCTTGCGGGGCAGGCATTGCTCCATGCAGTATGAGCACCTTTGCACACCGCGCACCGAGGGGTGAACCCTTCCACTCCCTTCTGCCTGCAGTGTTTTGTCTCGTGTTGCTCTGTACAATAGCCGCAAATTTGGGATGCGTTACACTGAGTGCCGATGTGACCGTAATTGTAGCAGCGGAAGCACTGTTTCACTCTGCAGGCGCGGTCATAGAGCTGGCATTGGTGTATATGGCCATCCCATGCCATCCCGGCGTAGATGATGGCATTGGCCATCTCTGGGTCTGTGAATTCGACAACTATTGACGATGCGCGTTTGAGAGTGGCTTCCTTTGTCAGCCATCCTATGTATGAGATCTCTGCTCTGGGGATCACTGTGTAGTTGTCTGCAAGCATCTGTTGAATAGTTGCTTTCTGGTCCTTGATGTTGATAGAGTTGGTGGAAATACCATGGACAATGACTCCATAGGTTGGTACAATCAGCTCCGCATGCTCTCCGAGACCTCTGAGCCATCCCTTGTTCTCCTTAAGCTGCGTAGCCTCAGCCGTCGTGCTTGTAAATATTTGTATGTCGCCGCTTTTGAGTTGATGTGCAGCAACGACTTTGACCTGTTTAGTGGCTGTGTTGTCATGTATTGAGGTCTCTACTTGTTGTCTGGTCCAGGCTGCTGAATGCGTTCGATATCGCTGAGCGATGCCATGATCCTTGAGCTTGACTGTGACGACTCGGTCTTTGTATGCTGTGACTGTAGACTGTGTCTTGGTGGTGGGCATGCCTTGCGGCACTGGCGGGGAGAGGCGGAGAGCCTTTGGCTTGTGCTGCCACCTGTGCCCAGGACGTATTTGTACCTCTGCCTCCGCTAAAGTTGGCTGCGTTCAGCGGGGCAGTGCTCAGTCCCACTGAGTTTTTGATGATCGTGATATCCTTCTGAATGTTCTGTGTGCATTTGGCTGCGTCCTGGACATGCTGGAGGATCTCGCCTATCGCAGGCTGCCGCAGGACCTTGCCAATGAGCGCAATGGTCGACGCCAAGTATGGTTGTATCATATTCCATGGTATCTGGTTCTGCCTGCCTCTGTCCACTGCCTGCAATTGGTTGCATGCTTCTCTGAGATATGTGGCGTGCTCGTTGATGTGTTCTGGGCCATTGTTTACCTGTGGCCACCTAGGCGCCATTACTAAAAGTTAACGCGATTTCACGCGTCAATCGAAGTAATTGCCTAAGGCAACACAGGCTAGCTGTAGAATTTACAAAATTTCACGCGTTTTTCAAAAATTTGTTCTGAGCTGTTGGTGGTCAATTCCTTGCTTGATTGAAAGTTTGGTGCTCCGGATAAGGAGGATCAATGCTGATGTTGGAATTGACTTAAACAATGTGCGAAGCGTGCTGGACGTTGGTGCTGACTTCATTCCCTGAACCGTGGAAAGTCCCTAGGGTAGTTGGTGGCTAAGAGCTTCACTGGTCGCTATCTACTGTGGGGCAGACTGGCTCTATACTAGAGCTTTACCAGCCACCGTCCTTTGGTTGGCCATTCTCAACAGTCCCTGATTTAATGGCCTAGTTTTGAATCCATGACTCACGAGCCATTCAAAGCGTAATGTGCACTTTGAGTAGACCCAGCAATCCCAGTAGATTACGTCTGCTACAAAACGGTCTCGCCATCATTCAGGCTGATACTCCAGCTCCAACAAGCTCACTTGTTTATGCAGATAACCACGTACGAGATCACCTAGACGGTCTCGCAGCGCATCACTTGCTGACACTGAAGTTATTAGCAGCCCGCCAGATGGCCTGAGCTTTGAGGTCTTACCCATCACCAGCGTTTCTCCTCTTTCCTCTTCAGTCTTTCCCACAGCTTCGATGTACTTGCCGGATACCTCTTCTTCGAGAATCCGTAGTAGATCCGCCGACCCCTTGTACACCGTGGCACGTCGGCCAAACCGTATGTTGCCAGCGTTCTCTAACTTTATATATATAGAGATGCTGAGAATCTGTCCTGAGTCAGCGTCGCACATAATGACAGAGTGGCATATCTCTAACATAACCCTGGTCCAATGTGTCGTTATCCAGTGCACCGTTGAGCAGCGACTGCACTGCGGCGCCCCAATACCTGCCTCCGTAAGCTTTTCGTTATGTGAGTTTCGATCTACTTCGAGCTTACCGAGAGTCTGCAACTGCCAAACCAAATGGACTCGACGAGTACGATCCTTCCATGAGTTGTGTCCGAAGACCAGCTGTTTGAGATAGGGTAGTTGCGCGGCTATGCCGAAGTCGCTCGCGACCATGAGAAGCAGTCTCGTATTTGCCCACGGATGCGCTGATTCCGTGCGGCCCGCTGAACATAACAAGACGAGACGGAGAAGCACCGTGACACTTCTTACTGTGTCTCAGGAGCTCTCGGGTCAAGCCTCTACGAGGCTGTACAAGAGGATCCAACGAGCTTTCTTTCCCTTCTGACCAGGACGTCACCACTAGAGGATGGCTTTGAAAAAGGGACCAGAAACCGAGCCTTGGGATCCATATACATACGTACTGTCCGGCCTCGACTTTCAACGGTCGAGACAAAGCTATGTGGATCTCGACCACGTCGTCCCCAATATGGCTGATATCGGCTTGGGAGAAAGCGCTACGGATGGCTCCGTTGCGATACAGGAGGAACGCGCACTGGATGAGCAAGGTCGAAAGGAACACCGATGTAAACATGTAGATCTAGAGTCGAGGGAGAAGAGACTTCGAGATTAGGTGCCCCTATATAGCAAAGCCAGCAAGCACCGCCAACGCTTGGTGCGTGCGAAGAAAGACCTCGTACGAAGGCCTGCGGAAGAGGGGCTGAGAGAGAAGAACAACGAGACATAGTAACGATCCTGCCTGTGGAGCGTTAGGCATAGACAACGGCGCAATGGGGAAAACACAAAAGCTTACGATGAGCCCGTAGAGGTTCTCGCGCACACTCAAGGGGAAAGGGGTACGAGTAGCCACAACCGTCAGGGCGTGGAAGATCAGAAGGGCGAATGACATCGCCCCCGCTGAGCGATGGACGCGTCGGTATGTACCTATGGGAATGCTAAGGAGGTCTGCGAGGAAACTGAGGTGGGGGCCAGCAAAGAGGGGGAACAGGTTGACCAGCGAGAGATTCCCAGCCCGAAGACCAGCCACTAAAACAGAAGGCACTTGAAAGCCGACGCAAAAGACGTTCGCCGCGATATAGATCAGCTGTAGAAGGACGTCGGCTCGACTCCATGGCCCTAGCAATGCGTGGCGGCGAAGCAGCAGCGGATAAGCGACGTGTTTGGACGTGAAAATAGAGACAGCCTCCAGGACCCGTGCTGTGTGGGGATGGAGGCTAATGAGAACAAGTATAGCAATGGTACCGCCTGCGGTTATAGCGTATACCTAGGTGCTCTCCGTGACGAGATTGAGCGGAGAATTACATAGGGAAGTATGACGGGCAGAGAGACAGGAAGAAAGAATATAATAGGACTGTCGAACGTAAGAGGTTAGTTTAAAGAGAGTGGGAAGAGCAGAGGGACGAACTCGTACTGGTGGAACGGGGGCCCAGAATATTGAGGAGCCAGAAACGGATGGCAGCCAGCAATGGAGGTCGGGCAGAATTCAACTGTACCGGCATCCCCGTCGTAGCTAAGCTTCCCTAGCTTTGCTGTAATTAGCCATGTATTCCTTTCGAACATGTACGAGGAATGAGCCTCGGGCTTCGTAAAAGCAGATGCCTAAGACACTTACCTGGTGCTCGTAAGGTGCTAGGACAGGGTCTAGTATCCCATGCAAAGGGGATAGAGAGGTGAATGTACGAAACAAGTCCGAGGTCCAGCAGCATTCCGTGGCGAAACTGAGTCATCCGTTGATTGACGCAAGCTTGCATGACCTTTGTATCGATATAGTAGCAGTCCGAGTGTGCAGGCGATGCGCTTCTGGTTCGATTGTGTATCGCCGTGTCCAGGATTATCGTTTATGACAGAAGACGCAGCAGTCAGAATGCGAGGGGTCACTTTCGCATGGCGCCCGCCCAATAACACAGGGGCCGAGATGTTTAATAGCCACTTGGCCCTCAATCGACAGAAGATCCCCTCGACTTATGTCTGCTTCCCCCACCATGTTACCGAAACCCCCTTACCATGTTCGCCTTCAGGCTCACGTACACCGTTCTAGTTCTTTCTGCTGAAATTCTAGGATATGAGCGGGTCAGATTATATTACTACCTGACAGTTGAGAGGAGGCCCAGATTATATAGGCTTTCCTCAGCAGATATCCGGGTGGCTAACGCCTCCCTAGATTTCAGCACTTTCCGCCGTTCAGTCTTCCTTGGCCTTCTGGCGTATGGTCTGTCTAGCTCGTACCGGTCTTGCCTGAATGGATCCTCTTGTGTTTCCGGGCTAGGCTTCACCACATGTTCACGCAATCCATGGGGCAACAGTAAGTTGAACGCCTTCTTGACAAAGCGATGCTCACATTACGCGGCCAGATTTTCGTTTGAGCACGGGTTATGAAGATCTGAGAAAGTCTAACTGTACATCCTGCCCCGTGATACAGGACAAGTCAGCATACTGGACCCCGCCGCTCATGTTTCTGCATTCAAACGGCACAGCCGAAGTTGTGCCCGAACACGGTTTAGTAGTGTAGGTTGACAGGAACTTGTCCAGCTATCAACGCTTGTTAGCAGGACTTATGCATCACGTAGATACTACAGCCTGAACGGCGACAACATACAGACATTCCCCGAAGGTTTCCAGATGAACGATGACGGCTTCATAAGCTGAAGGACTTACAAAAATCCCCGCGGTCCGACTCGCAGCAAAGAGGACATGCCAGTCATGGCCGGTAACAAAGAGCAAGGGCAACGTCGGCATCTGTATGTCGTAACAAGGCCGTGGAGGCGTGTAAAGTGGGCAGCAACCCAGACACCCAGCTGCACCCCGACTTGCTCCTCGGGTGCGTTGGGCGTTTTAGTCTCGATGCTGATGGCGATTGGTCGCTGGCGGAGGGAGTCGTACATGGTCTGATTGATTGACTGCGATTCCTTGGGCTGTAGCAGCCGGAGTGTGTCTCGTATAACAACCCGCATCTCCTCATCGGGGGCGAGATAAATGGCGTAGTCAACCATCTTTGACTCGAGGACATTCCCACTGACATGACGTGGGACGAGCCTCGCAGGCTGGATACGGGCGGTGGTGCTAGTCAAGTCAGCGGAGGCGAAGACCAAGATGTGAAGCACGATTGCCCTACATATTCTTATACCCCACCTCACTGCACGGCCGCAGTGCCAGTCTGAGCACCCGACTGTGCACTTCGTCGTTCCAGGCAGCTTCGGAGTCGTGGTCTTCTGCGCACTGGCGGGACGCCCTTCGGATGTCGATAGCTTCGCGAAGTTCCTGCAATAGCTGTTCTTTTGGCCTGTCTTGCTGGATCTCGGCGTACGTATGCGGGAATACGGACTGCATGCCGCGTGTTGCTGCCACCACCTCACTCTGAGCGATGCATTGGCAAAATCTCAATAGCTTAGTGAGTTCCAGAGCCGTCTGACTTGCCTGGATCAGGCGCGGTACAACAGCCACGCCTTGCCCACAGATCTCCAAGTCCCTGTATAAGTCTGCCACATCTTCTGGTAACTGATCGTCAAACTCCAAGTAGTTGGTTTCTATAACCGGGGCGTTCTCAGTGAGAATGGGCCCGACCTCTTATACTAAGGTTGTGGGAGCCACGCGAAATGGGAAATTCGTGGAAATAGAGCAAGCGAATGAAGCGCTCAAACAGGCATGGCTTGTTACAGCAGCACGAAACTACTAGCAGTGCAGCAATAGTCCGATGCGAGCTTTTCAATATGCGCCAGTACGCTCTTATAGCCGTTACTCAGATTATCAACAAGGACGACATTGTAGCCTTCTTTTGAGCAACTCGAGAGTGGTTTGCGAGCCGATGTACCTAAGACCGCAACCGATCTTTAGTGCGATTTTCGAGACATGTCGTGACATTGTCGATCTCTGAGAGTTTAGGTGACGACCGCGGTGAACTTGAGGCAAGTGAGAGCGATAAGGATGAGGCTTCGGATTCCAAAGACCTGCGCATTTTGTTTGATGGCCGTTGATTGTAGAACTCTCTTGTGTTGTTGATTAGTCTTGTTGCTTTGGCGTTGGTGAATATGCCTTAAAAGAAAGCCTTTCCAGTAATGAGAGGCAAGAGAAGCTTTATATCTTTTGGTTGACTCCTGGTCGATCTCTGGTCAGTTTTTGGTCAGTTTTTGGTCAGTTCTTGGTCGATCTCTGGTCTAGCGATTTTTAATCTTGCGCAAAGTCGTACAATGCGAGGCACAAAGAGGGTTACAAGGCAGGAAAGTGAAACAGTGTCCAAGTGGCCGTTACAGGGAGACCTGGTTCCTAATTGGCTCAATTGGCCCATGTCGCCTATCTAGTGTCCGCGGTAGCTTGGTTTCAGTATGTCAGACATCTGCCGACCTAGCCCCTGCCGATCGCACTAGGGTTCACGCCCGCCAACCGTCCGAGCCGCTCTGGTGACGGTATGTTTTGACCATTTCACGCCCTGCAGTTAGGCAGCAAGCGCTACCCACCATCAACCCCCGCATGCGACTACGGCCAAATCATCTGCATCTACTGTGAAGTACTGTGACAGGACAAAAGCCTCAACACGCTGATCACCGTCTGTCGCTCGATAGCTTCCTTCATACCTACACCGCCTTCTTTCGCCCAAGAAGAGTATCGGTGGCAGTGTTTCTAAAGGTTGCTGAAGCTCGTCCGTTACCACGTAGGTGCTCAGTCGTCGCTGTAGCTCCCCTTTCAGAAACCGATTTTTGCATGTTCGGGTTGAGCTGATGTGGAACCGCAGGCAGCGCGCAAATATCGCGCAAACTCGTTGTCGTGGAGCCAGACATACCTACGATACAGTAGGCTCACGTGCTGGCACTACGCGTGGGCTCTCAGGTCGCCTGTTGTTGCCTCTACGACGTGAAATGGATTCCTGATGCAGCGAACGTATGCTTGCTTCACGTACACGCCGCCAGGACGTCTGACCTGTTACAGACAAGAGGAGCGGGCGTCTTGAATGCTTTGTTGTCTAGAATACCTCACAACAGCTCTCTTCAGCTTTCAACATACGGCACCACCCCGGTAAGCACTAGCATATCATGCGCGGCAGGGCAGACATTGTGAAGGCCAAAACACCTCCAAGATACCGCGGCAGGTGTCTGTTAGTCTGTTGCAAAGGGCTGCCTGGTACCTTGGTCTATCATCAAACGGTGTTGGGGCGATTAAAGAGGCTGGTAAAACGCAGGCGGTCGAGGTCAAGGTATTCCTTCAGACACATCGGGGTGCACACCATACATACTACTTTCTGGCACAGCATCCAAAGCGCTTCCAGAGCACTTTCAAGGGGCTGCTCTGCCTTGGCAGTGTGACACCGCACATTGAAGTGGCTGCAGTATATCGCCAGCTCCGCGAGAAGTTGCCGTCGGAGACTGAGCTTGAGCTGATCTACGACGACTTCTCTCCTTCTGCCGACGAAGCGCAACACTCTGCCGTGCAAGATGCACAAGCCGGACAAATCGGACAAACCAGCGCAACGTGTTTGGCTTCCAGGGTGCTTGCGCCAACCGCCGCACAGCCTGACCTGAGGCGCTCTCTTCTAGAAGATTTCCTTTCCACCTCTAACCCTCTGCTTCAGCCTGTGGCCAAGGCGTTCGCTGAAGCTTTAGGTACTGCAGGCCTTTCCAGTCTTGAGTATCTCCCATCGCCACCTTCACCACTCCCAGAGAAGTCAGCTACGGCGTGTCCTGTGCTTTTTCCCACCTCGCAATGTTGGCACACTATACCCACGTTTGATGACATATTCAAGCAGATGACTCGGTCTATTTCGAGAGATACGAAGGCGTTTGCCCGCGGCAGTTCTCACGAGCCCGGTGACTGGGCTTCGAAGGCTCTCAAACAGCTGTGGTGCCCAGATCCGTCCACGACCTACTATGCCATCGATCTGAGGTGTCCTGATGCGTTTATGCGCATCCCAGAGGCTCTGTCAGCTTCGCTGCATGTGTACTATCCGGAGGATGAGATACTTCCATGCGTGGGAAACATAACGCCAGAGTTCACGACTCGCAGCACCACACAGCGGTCTCAATCTCGTCTAACCACCCTCCACTACTACATCCGTGAAGATACAACCTTCGCTTGGGGAGGTGCACTTCGTCAATCACCAGGTCACGCGACAACACTCGGCATTCCTCGGCACACGATAAGATAGCGTGGTGCACGGGCCCGTTTCTGTGAACCTCGAAGTCGCACGCTTCAGTGAGTTCCATTGGCGCGTCACATTACTCGCGTTGAACTTTCCGTTTCTAGACTACACTCCTGGAGAGCATACATGATCTTCCCATTATCCCATCATATAGTTGACTGATCATGGACTTGACATTTAGCCTCAGCTTTGGTTCTTACGCTCCCTTGTTTCGCGGGATAACCGCATAACATGGCGCCGGCTCGCGTCTCCAACAAACGGAAACGGATATCAGACAGACCCGCAGCGAAGCGGCAGAAGACTAACAAGGAGGACTCTAGCGAACCTTCGAGTCCCAGAAGACTCACCGCTAGCCAGGAGTCGATTGATCAGGAGACTTTTACGCAGCCAAAGCTATCATCGACGAGAATAAGACGAAGTACCGCGTTGACTGGGAACCTAACCCACATACGGGAAAAATCTACGAGCCCACCTGGGAGCCAAAAGCCTATGTTACCAAGGACTTGGTCGAGGCCTGGAAAGAATTGAAGAAGCAAACCCCAAAACCCGGGAAACGGAATCAGGGCGCGCGTGCGCGAGCATCTTCACGGAGCAGTAGCGTCGCTCAGAGTAACTCCAGCACACCAGCAGAGCCGCGCGAATCTCGTAGACGCGCACCAAGACGTGTTATAGACAGCTCTCCAGAAGTTCCCCGGGTCAGGACTCGCACCAAAGTTCCCACGGAAAGCCCTCTCTTCGAGCCGCAGGACGCGCCCGGAAGCACTGCAGAACCGTCGCCCGCGCCCCTAAACCAGGAACACAAAGTTGGGATTTCCCAGCCGACTGATTTCGATCCTGACGAATACTCTAAGTACTCGTCTTCAGCCATCCGCGCCAGCGCTTCCTCGCCCCATTCATCCCAGTTTATCACGCCGAAGCCCACTCAAACCGTTTCCGGCAGCAACGCCACCAGCATCTTTACTCCAAACGCGCCGACCAACCTATCTGCGCGCGTGATCCCTGACACTTTAGAGGTTCCCGGATCGTCCAGCTTCGTCCTCTCTACCCAGCAGGATTCTGCGTCTAAGGCAAACGGTACTAGCCAAGTTGTTCCTATCAGCAGCATCAGCACTGAGGAAAGCCCCCTTCGGTCGACTATCGACGAGATCTCGGCCTTCGAGTCTTCGGCTAGAGTCCCCGATAGCGATCCGGAGCCCTCAAGTCCCGCGCTGCCCGATAGATCAGTGGACCCCGTGCCGGAGTCACCATCGCAGACTGCCAGCTCGGCTTCATCGTCACCGCCGCCTGAGACGCCAGAAAAGTCGCAGTCGCAGTCGCGTTCGGAGTACGTGACCGCTCAGCAGTCGCAACGATTGCAAGAGGAAGCTGACGGGGGAGCTGTCTCCATCGAGACCGGGGAGACAGAGGCGCAGTTGCAATCGAAAAAGAAATCCTCTAAGGCACAAACCCCGGTACAAGAACAAAACGCGGGAGTCAACGGTACAGGTCCCACCCTTGAGGAATCTCTAGCGGAACCGGCGACAGGAGCCGCAGCCCATCCAGAACCTACAGAATCGCATGCAACGACTACAGATAGTTCAACACAGGAAAGTCAAGTTGATAGCGAAGAGCCAAAGGGTCCAGTAGCTCCTGTTGATACGAGGCGGCCTGAAGCCGACGCTTTGCTCGGTGATCGAACAGACCTAGTCACCGGGGGCTCTGGCGAAGGTTTTGGCCGGAAGGGAGATTCAATAGACGCTGTATCTGTTCTGAAGCAGAGAGATCCTGATACAGTACGCGAGCGATCCGGAAGTCCTGAGAAGCCGGTACAGGAACACACCTTTTCTAGCTCACCATTACCACCGGTCCCGTCTCAAGCGCTAGATACGTTCGCTAGCAATACACCTGCACTGACGCAGACACCGTCCGAGATGGCAACACCTACGAAGACGCGATCCGGTGAAACGCCTGGAAGCACTCCATCCAACTCAGGCTTTAGGGAGAGGTCCAAACAGATGCGCACAACTGTAAGGGCAAGGCACGTGGCTATAGCAAGGGCCGAGAAAGAGAACAGTCTACCAGTTGATACAGCACCAGCGGCCGCAGGTTTTGAAGATTTCGTCAGCTCAGAATGTGCAACCAGATCGCCTTCCATCGTGCCTCCCAACGCTGGCCATACTGAGATAGCACCCAAGGGACCGGAGCACGAAGAGCCAAGCAGGCTGCTTACGCTCGAAGATGCAGCGGCGGAGCCTGTGTCAGGTCCTCCCGTCATTGTTGAGCCGGAGATCGTTGAGCTGGAGGAACCTGGACAGCCGGAAGCTTCGAGTACTCGAGTGATACTAGATGAACCTCCCCTAGGTCCGATGGAGTATATCACCCCGCTACCTCTGGAAGGCCCGCAAGGCGATCAGTACCGAAGGACAATCGCCTACTATAAGGATCTCGTCGAGAACTCGGCTCGTTCGGAGTGGAATGGGGAGGACCCTCCCACCAAAGAAGTCAAGCATTTCATCACGAGGATACACAACGTTGCGACCCATGTCGACCTAGAAAATCAAGACGCGCTCACTCAACAAGGCGTACGGCCAGAAAGTCAAGCTGAGTGGGATCAGAGCTGTAGTGTCAAGTTTAGGTTCCTCGGTCGATTCTTGGATCTTCTATGCAAACAGGATATCCATGTTGTCATTTTTGCGAGGCAGGGGAGGGTCCTTGACCTTGCTGAGACGTTCCTAAGGGGCAAGCATATCAGCTATCACCGGCCGGATAAGATGGGAATGTTGGAAGTGAATGGTGCCCCCGGATTGCTTTCCGTGACGCTTTTGCCTACTAAAGGTGAAGGTTCGACAGTACGCCCCGCAAGTCTCTTGGTAGCGCTCGACCATACACTGGATATGCGCAGCCCGCATGCTCAGAGCTTGCGTTCGCACCAGGCGGATGGTCGGCTTGCCCCTGTAATATCGCTTGTCGCTGTTAATACAGCGGAGCATATCAAGCGTTGCCTCTCTCCTGAGGTCAAAAGCCTAGATAGACTCAGAACTGTTGTCATCTGCATCGCCCAGCTGAGACTGGAAGCCGGGAAGCTGCCGGACGACTACCCTGGGCCTCTTAGAGCAGCAGAGGAGCTTGTGCGCTATATCACGGAAAAGGAAGCGGAATGGCCGCTTCCCGCAATCGGTGGCTTCAAGGACTTGGTTGAATTCGATGAGCCGCCTTCACAATTCTCGGTCCCGTCATCGGTGCCGGCAGGTACTCAGGAGATTTCAGGGGCCCAGAAGCGGCCCATGGTAAGTACATGTGAAGGGAGCAGAATGATTAATTTACCCTACTAATCAGCGACAGGTCTTCGAAGACTCCGAGCCCACCAAAAAGATGCGCATGACACCCCAAGCCCCCGACTTCATCAATCCCAACGATCTCACCCGAATCAGTGACTCCGTCGCCGCCGGACCCTCCCCCTCCCAGCCCAGCCAACCAGCGCAGAATTCCTCCAGCATAGCCCAGCCGCCTTCATACCCCCGCCCCGGAGTCGCCACGTCCACAGACAACTCTGATCTCGATATTGAAAACGATGTTCCGACCCTCCGCGCTCTCGTCATCTCGAACCGCAATCGCGCTTCTGACCTCGAGGCCGAGCTAGCGGCCCTGCAGTACCGATTCGAGACGCTTCGAACGGAGCACGGCTCGTTGAAGCGCGGACGAGATGACGCTGTCCTCGCGCTCGCGACCGCGAACACTAAAAATGAGACGCAGGCCACCACCATCGCGGAGCTGAAAGCCGAGCGCACGGAGCTAGTACAGAAACTCGAAGAGACGCGAAAGCTCCTCGAGGGCTCCAGCGTACCAGACGTCGCGCAGCTCGCGGCGTTAGATAAGGAGAAGCGCACAGCGGAGGAGCGCGCAGCGAAATGGGAAAGTAGATTCCTCGCCCTCGAAAAAGAGCGCGATTTCTTCAGCTCCACCTACCAAACGGCCTCCCAAGCAGCCTCCGAACTACGCTCCCAAAACACCGACCTCGAAAAAAGCGTGACAGACCTAGCAAAGCGCGCTAGCGGCGAGACCGCCCGCCTGAAGCAGCTAGGCGCGGACCAGCGCGCGAAGAAATATGAAAAGGAGGTTGAGCGGCTGAAGCTCATGGTGCGGGATCTGGAGGAGCTGGTTAGGAAGAAGGACGAGGATCTTAGGGCTATGAAGGGGAGGAGTGGGTATGGACTAGGCAAAGTAGCGTACCGAGGAGCCCGAGCGTGAGGTCTAGTCGTGGGAGTAGGCGAATAGTCCGCTGGCGGCGGGGTTGGGGGGTAGGTTGGGTGCGTTGAGGGCGGATCGGTGAGGCTGCGGGTCGGCTCTTGGGGAGATAGAGCGCTGGTTTTTTGGGCATGAAGGGAGCACGAGAGGGGAGTTCCGATGTCATTGAGGGTCGGTCATTGCTATTCGGTTCACCACTAAGACGCACGAGCGGTACAAGCGCTTGATGCGTATATGAGCTAGCCTTAGGATAGCTTCTTGTGAGAGGAGCCCTAGTTGCTCAAGTGATTGAGTGCAATGCACATGTCCGATCCTCTCTGATTCCAGCAGCGTAAGTGGCCTGGCACAAAGTCATACCGTACTCATCTGGAAGCGCGAACGAAGCTCAAGATCTCTCGTCCGCGATTTGTCACTTCAATACTAGGACGCTAAATGTGACCACGCATTTGTGAATAATGCTATACCTTGATCACGGCGGTTTGACAATCATCACTTTGGATCTAAACCCAGGAGGTTTCATACAGCTTGAAGATGGGTTTAGCAGCCATTTGTTCCAGACTCTGAGGTCTGAGAGGATCTGACAACTAGAATCGTCCCTGTCATTGTCATTATTTCTTTTAGCTGCTCATGTGACATATTTTACGGCAGCCTGTCTACAATGAGAAGCTGTTCACAACACTCGACTTCAGGGTGCTACAAGTGGACTAGTCAAGCAGGGTTGGAATCAAGATTCATCGTTGATATAGAGCTATAAGGGTAACGCATGCAGTGCTTTCGACAGCAAACCGTGACCGAAATCACTGCCGCCGAGGGCAATATCCAAACTCCAGTCTCGCCTGCTACTCAAGCGCAGTCCCATAGACACTCCATGAACGCAGTCACAAAGCCAGAGATCAGCGGCAGATACTCTCCACCACATACGCGCGATACCTATCCAGCACATCCGTAGCCGCAATGCCATCCTTCTGCGGCATAAAGCTATAGTGCGCCACGAGCGCCCTGCCACCAACAACAGCATCTACCATCACCAGTCAGCGTCCAAGGTCCCACATTCAAGAGTCGCAACAACCACTTACGCCTCTTGAGCCTCGCCGTCGTAACCTCCGTAAGATAATACTCATCATCCCGATCCATCGGCTTACTCGCAATCACATCATCCCCCCAAATCGCAATAAACTGCATCCCCATCCTCATATAATTATAGTCCCAGACGTTAAACTTGTACCGCCACGACTCATTATTCTCAAGATGCTCGAAGAAACTATAGTGCTCCTGCGTCGCGATCGTCCAATGCCACAGCCCGGGCGAAAACGCGTCGTATGTCGTCGTGTAGATGGGCGTCCCGTCGATGGAGGAATTGGCCGGCAGAGGCAGCCATCTGTGGCCCTTGAAGGGGGCTTCGAACTCGTCGCCGATCTTGAATTCTGGAGGCCCGGTCCAGGTGGGCAGGTGTGAGGCGCGCCACCTGCTCACGTTCGCGCCGGACTCCGTCACCGGCGGTTCCAGCTCAGGCATGTACGGCTTCACGACGCCGAGGTGGTGGTGTATCCAGCTCAGGCTGGACTGGTTCATGACGTTCGCGGAGACGACGAAGTATTCTGGGTGCGCGGCTTTCGCTTGCACGATCGTGGGGATGGCGGTATCTTCGATGAATACGATGTCGTCGTCGATCTTGATGTACATGGTCCCGTTTTCGCACACGTCGTACGCGGACTGGTAGTCCTTTTCTGCGAAACTGAGGTTGTGCCGCCGGTAGGAGGGCGAGGTTTCGACAAGGGTGTCGAGCCATTGGAGATGTTCCATGTTATTCGTGCGCGCGAGGAAGATAACTTCGTCGAGGAGGCCGCCGTTTGAGACGAGGTTGCGCTGGGGAGGCGTTAGTTGGGGTCTGGCTTCAGTGGAGGCTCGTGGAGGGTAACCTTGAGGTAGCAATCTAGGATCGACACGCTTGTTGGCCGGCCATAGAAGACCAATGCGACTATCCGGAAGTCTAGGGGCTTCTCATAATGCGTGACTCCGTCCAGATCACCTCCACCAGTTGCCGACCAGAATCGCAGCAGGGCCGCTGAAAGGCCTGGTGAAGGTAGGAACACACCTGCTGAGGGAGTGTAGAAGTGCCATCCTAACAGCGACAAGCTGACGAAAAAGCAGAGGGCAATGACTGCTGGTCTGTGGAGAGAGACTCTTGCAGTGTGAGTTAGTGAGAATTGGTGCGTTGGAAGTAGCACCATGGCGGAGAGCGGCAGGACATGCGGACCCTGCGGAGATGGCAGCATGGCACGCGGGTGACACAAATACGCGAACTCCATAACTACGAAGCGGTCAATCACTATGTAAATGATCAGTTATATAGCTCTGCACATGCCAATTTAGAGCCATTATGGCTTTTTATCTTAGTCTCTATATCTAGGAATATGTACAAGCAACATAGGATTGATTTGACCTAGTTGTCAACTTCTTTTGCAGCAGCTTCTGATTTTGCCGTTTATAGAGTCCGCGTAATCTTGTCACCCGCGTGCATGGGTGGAGCGGAGCAGGGTAGACACGTCCTTTTGATCCCCACACGCCGAGAACAGTGTGATATGGTCACCAATTCCCGCTGGGCATGTTCAGGAGAGCAACGACATACTGCTGAACTGCCCTCCATAAAGGACCACTGCTTACCACTGCAAAAGGGGCGCGAGTCATCTTGTGCTGGCCGCCCTTGCGTGAGACCGGTACGAGATCTACAACAATGGCTTGAAAGGCGTCTCCCGCATTGAATTCAGCTCAGCTTGCCTGCCGCTAGCAAAGTCTCCAGCATCCCCGCTGTCCCAAAATGGATTGACAGGCTGCCCCCGTTGAGGACCGTCACGGTTCCGGCTCGCGATGCACGACTGCTTAGTCAGCTGGTTGATGTAAACATCAACATCGCGTGTAGATACCGGGAAGAGATATCTGATATATCTAGATACGCCGACGCGAGATACCAGTTCCCCACGCTCCTGGAATAAGAGGCACACACAGCGTGAAATCGTTGCTACTCATGGAGGTAGACGACGCCGGAGGGGGTGCGGGGTCGGTGAGCACGGTCCCACCCGCGCATTCCACGCGAGCGCAGCAGAGGAAGGCGGCGAAGGAGACGAACAGCAAGATCTTAGGCGGAAGAGGTCATGATATGGAGCAAAAGTTGGATTTCATACTAAAGACAGTTTTGAGCTTGAATCATGCGGTTAAACAGCTTCAGGAGGGCCAGGATGAAATGAGAAAGCAAAATGAAGAGATGCGCCAACAGAACGATGAGATGCGCAAGCAGAACGATGAGATGCGAAAGGAGATTGATGAGTTGCGAAGGCAGAATAATGACGAGATTCGAAAGCTCCAGGAACAGATCACGAACCTGTCTACGCAAAACAGCCCTCAGTCCAGCCCAGTCACATCAGCTAGCAGGGCCAACGTCAGCAACAGGTCGTGGTCTTCCCTGTTCGCGGGACAGTCGTCTGTCGCACCGAACAGCTCAGCTTCCCAACCAAGGGTTGCAGACCCGAACCAGCTTCTGGGTGTGAACATCGACCTGTCCAGGTGCAGCAGCCAAATGCCCGCAGACACAGCTGAGATCAAGCGCCTAGTCACAACAGCTCTGCACGCCCATCAAGCGACAAAGGAGGTAAACCCGACGGCAATCATCAAGACGAACCGAGACCTCCACCGGATCAGAGTCATCGTGCGGAGCGAGAAGGAAGCCGAGCTCATCCGCAGCCAGCCACAGTGGCTCGAGACTCACTTCAGAGGAGGGCGCTTGCGGGGCGAACAGTGGTATCCCATCAAAGTCGATCGGGTCGACAAGCTCAAGATCATGAACGAAGAACAGACGGGCATCCGGGCCGGCCTTGAGAAGGACCTAAGTCAAGAGAATAAAGTAACAATCATGAGGATCGCCACGTTGGGCAAGCCGGCGACCCACAAGCTCTATTGTTCCATTGTAGTGTATCTGAAGAAGAAGGAAGATGCTGAGCGATTGCTCAATGACAGAATCATGACGGTGTCTGCTGAGGCAGGCTTCACGTCCGCATACGAGTACAGGCCGAGGGTCACGCGCTGTTTCAACTGTCAAGAGTATGGCCATCAAGCTTTCCGCTGCCAGAAAGCTCAACGTTGCCTGAATTGCGCCGGCGCCGGCCATGCGAGTTGCGCAACCGAGAGTCCCCAATGTGTCTCATGCCGTGGCCCACACGCAGCGGATGACCGAGGATGCCCGATATACCGCGAGCAGCTACGACGTCTATTCCGCACCCCATGAATAGGGAGTTCAAGGTCTTCCAGCTGAATGTGCAAAGACGGAAAGAAACACTATGGAGTGTTCTCAACGACGAAGCTATGAGAGGAGTAGGAGCAATCTTGATATCCGAACCGAACTGCTTTGTCATGGAAAAGCAACGGCTGATGCCATCACCGGTCCACCATGCAGAATGGGTCCCGATTCTTCCTTCCACACATACCGGGGAGTGGCCGTTCGTCAGGAGCATGATCTGGATCAATCGGAGGTTCCAAGCGTCACCGGTCCCCATAGCGTCTCCGGACCTTACGGCAGCATCGGCGAGAATAGGGAATAGGGTAATCCTTATCGCATCGGTGTACATCCCCCGAATGGGAAACTCGCCGCATGAGTCGGAATCAGCCCTCAGGCTCAGGCTTGGCCTGCTACGGCAAGCGATCGAGGAGGTGCGGCGGCAGAACGGGGAAGAAGCCGAGCTGGTGATAGCGGGTGACTTCAACAGGCACGACCAGCTGTGGGGCGGCGATGTCGTGGGCACAGGTAGTCGCCAAGGAGAGGCGGACGCCATCGTGGAGTTTATGCACGAAGTAGGACTACGGAGCCTGTTACCACGGGGGCGACCACGTGGTCCAAGGACCATATGGAAAGCACGATCGACCTCATGCTGGCATCAGGTCGACTGGCCGACGAGCACCTGTTGTGCCGGGTCGAGGAAGTCAGCCATGGGACAGATCACCAGCCCATCATGACCTGCTTTGACATAGCGTACCCGCCGACGGTACCGGCGCGGCGACGATGCTACAAAGACGCAGATTGGGATAAGATCCGGGCGGAGGTATCGCTAAGGCTACAGAATCACCCGTTAGACATGGGCAGGCAAGGCGTACAAGCATATGCATGCCAACTCACACGCACAGTGCAGGATGCGGTGGCAAAGCATGTGCCGTTCGCGAGGCCTTCGCCATGGGCCAAGGCATGGTGGACGAGAGAGCTTACGAGCATGCGAGCCGAGTGCACACAGGCCCACAAGGCAGTGCGCCGAGCGGTGCGCAGTGGCCAACCGCACCGGGATCTGGTAGACAGGCATCGCCAGCTCGTGCACGAATATCACAAAGCCATCCGGGCACAGAAGAGAGCCCACTGGAGGACCTTTCTAGCCGAGCACACAAACATCTGGAAGGCGGCACAGTACCTCCATCCGGGACAATCGGAGGCTGGTGCAAAGATCGCTTACCTACAAAGGCCAAACCAGGAGCGGATCACTGATAGCCACGATATGGGCCAGCTGCTTCTCGAAACCTTCTTCGCATCACCGCGACCCCGGACGCAGGATTGCGAGCAACAAGGGACGCCGCCCGGCCCACTGCCCCGCCGGCTCTCAGCAGAACCCATCACGGCCGCGGAGGTGAAGAATGCCATCTTTGGAGCAAAACCGAACAAGGCAGCTGGCCCGTGTGACCTCCCTGCCTTGGTCTGGCAGCAGCTCTGGCCGGTTCTTCACCAGCACCTGGTCGAGCTGTTCCAAGCGTCCGTCGCGACTGGCCAAGTGCCGGCGATCTGGAAGGAGGCGAAGATCATCCCGTTGAGGAAGCTGGACCGCGGAGACTATACGCAGCCCGACGCATACAGGCCGATCTCGCTGCTGTCAAGCCTTGGCAAGGCGTTGGAAGCAGTCATTGCCACCCGAATATCCTACCACGTCGAGAACGGTGACCTTCTCCCGGCGAGCCATTTCGGGGCGCGCAGAAGGAGGAGCGCCGAACAGGCGCTCATGACACTAGTGGAGAGAGTCCACTTCGCATGGAGAGAGCAGCGCGTGGTTTCTCTGGTCAGCTTCGATGTGAAAGGGGCGTACAACGGGGTGGTACCAGAAGTGCTCCTGGACCGACTTCGTCAACGCAAGATCCCCGAGGAGCTGGTCCGGTGGGTTGGCGACTTTTGCGCCAATCGACGGGCCGAGATGGTGGTGAACGGATATAGGACGGCCTCGACCGCGCTGCCTCAGGCAGGACTACCGCAAGGGTCGCCGCTCTCACCCATCCTCTACGTCATATACAACGCAGACCTCGTGGACAGACGGATCGACACGCATGGGGGTGCCATTGCCTTCGTGGACGACTACTCTGCATGGGTGACCGGGCCAGATGTCGATAGCAACACCGCCGCGATACAATGCTCGGTGATTCCCAGCGCGGAGCGGTGGGCTAGAGAGAGCGGGGCATGCTTCGAAGCGAAGAAGACTACTTTCATCCACTTTACAAGGAGCGTAGTAAAAGCAAAGCAGACCACGTTGAATGTTGAAGGTCAGATGATCCGATCGTCGGAAAGCATCAAGCTCCTAGGGGTCGTCCTAGATGCGAAGCTCCTCTTCCACGAGCACGTGGCCAGAGTTGCTAAGCGAGCTCATAACGCCGCTCTGGCCCTGCGCCGGCTACGAGACATGGGCCCGCGCGCGGCCCGCCAGGTGTATACGGCAGCAGTAGTCCCGACGGTGGACTATGCGTCCAACGTGTGGGCCACTAAGCTCACAGGGAAGGACGTCCGGCTGCTGAGCCAGTCGCAACGGGTAGGGGCGCAAGCCATCATCAAAGCGTTCTCTACCACGGCGTTAAAGACGGCCGAGCTGGAGGCGTCGATCACGTCGCTCAGCGCTCGACTTGCCGCTAAAAGGACACGGTTTTGGATAAGCTCACACACGCTCGATCGAAACCATCCGTTCTGGAACATGAAGCAACTTATCAGAAGAGTCTCTCGGACGCGCTCACCGCTTTGGAGGATTAGTGAGGAATGTAAGAACATAGACGTGTCAAACCTCGAGACGATCAAGGCCTTCTGTTGCCCGCCGTGGTGGGCCGGAGCTGAGGTTATTATTGAGGAACGGGCAAGGGCCATTGCGGCGGCGAATGATAGGCCGACTGGAACATTGTACTGGTTTGTAGACGGATCGAGCAAGAGCGAGGGCGTGGGGATAGGACTTGTGTGCGCCAACGGCACGCGACCGTGGGAGCACGCGGCACGGCTAGGCAGAGCGGAAGACGTTAGCATCTTCCAGGCGGAACTAGTGGCGATCCGAAGGGCAGTCCAGTTCACAGCAGAAGCGGCCGACGTGCTCCGAGAACGGGTGGTGCACATCTTCTCGGATTGCCAGGCGGCCCTGCGAGCGCTCGCCAACCCAGACGAGCGTAGCGGGCAGCAGATTGTCGGTTCCTGCCTCTAGGAGATCAATAGTCTCCAAGAAACATATGGAGTCCGCACGCTCCTGCGATGGATACCCGGTCATTCCGGCGTTGAGGGGAACGAAGCGGCACATAAGCTAGCTCAAGAAGCGACGCGATATCCTGCCGGAGAGGCGGGAGACGTGACACGGTTGAGGACCGTGACCTTACGCAAGGCGAGACAGAGTGCGAACCAAGAGAGTACTACGCGATCGCTTCTATGCCGACACACCCAACACATCGACAAGGCCGCGCCGGGTCCGCATGTATACGAGCTTTACAGTCGACTCAATGCAACAGATGCCGCAATCCTGGTCCAGCTGCGGACAGGGAAGAGTCGGCTCAACTCATACCTGGGTCGATTCGGTGCTGCGCCGTCGGTTGAGTGCGACGAGTGCGGCGAGCCAGAGACGGTAGAGCACTTTCTGATCCGATGTAGGAAGTGGACCGCTCAGAGGAGGCTGCTAGCCCGTCAAGCTGGAGACCTAGCGGCGAATGTGGCACCTCTACTTGGCGGATGGGACGACTACAGAGATCGGAGAGGAAGACTGTTGTGTGGGCCGAAGGAAGAGTGGAAGGCCGACCACCAGCTGGTTGCGGCAACGATTACGTTTGTGAAGGCCACTGGGCGGTTGTGCCAGTCCACGCACAGGTAGGGAGACGCAAGAAGCAGGAAGGGGATACGATGTGGTGTGATACAAGGCGGGGTGATACGATTAATCAGATTGATCATGACGAGTCTCCTTTGTTTTTACCGCTCCTCTCGACTTTGGTTAGTCTGTTGTCGTTCATAGGAGGGTGACTTGGCCCTCTTCTGCGTGGCTACTAGATGGGCTAAGATGAAACCGGGTTAGCAGAATGACTCTAAGGACGTACTCTTAGCGTGTTTCCCTCATAGACCTTACGGTCTCAGGAGGTGTAGGAATCAATCAATCAATCAATCAATCAATCCTCATTAGACGGTATCGGCGGGGCTAACGTGAGGCCGAATATTGGCTAGCACGGATAGCGGTTATATGACCACTAGCCACTGCTAGCAGTTGACTACGCAACGGTTAAGGAGAGAATAGTAGGGCTAGCGGGGATAGTTATGCTAGCACTACTAGCCACTGCTAGCTAGGAAGGAGTTCCGCAGTATATAGGCAGCACTGTTCTCGTTCCTTAGAACGGTGTGCTTAACTTAAATAAGAATCTAGCATTCTTTGTAACGCAGTCTAATCTCACTACGCGATATCAATTCTCACCTTGTTGCCTATATCTTGGCACTGTCCCCCTCCTCCTTGATCAGGACCCCAACTTCCACAGTAACCTTGTTACTCTCGTGGTAACGCCGTTACACATGGCTTCAGCACGTTATCTAAAGCTGCTTGCAGCTTCGCTGAATGACCTCCACCCTCACGAGGCGCCCTCCAAGCAATATACCCGTCTGGCCTCACTAGCAAAGCTTCGTCTTCACGCAGCTTGAAGAGGTTCTTAACCTTCTCTAATGGGTCCGCGAAAGGAGACGACTCAGCGGAGAGCACCAAGGTATCGATCTTTAAGGACACATCATTAGCCGCTTGAATCCATGGCGATCTGTCGTCGGTAGCGATAAGAACAAAGTTGGTCTTGACAAGATCCAGCGTGGATGTCTGCTTATCCGGACTGGATTTATCGACGATCCATGTGTGTGGCAGTCGAGATCCAGGCATAACTAGTGGCGCGTATGGATCCTCCCAAAGCTCGGTTGAGCCACCCACTTCACTTGGAACGATGGCTCCCTTGGGATAGCGATAGCCGATTTCACAAACAATATCGGTAAGCTCGGGGACGTCTGGCTCTTTGTGGAACACGCGCTTCTGCAGGCGGGAGAACGCTTGCTGTACAGTGAAGCCAGCAGCGGGCTGTCGTTCGGTGCTGTAGCTAGCGAGAAGCGAGTGGGAAGCCCTTCCGTCCAGAACATACGCAAGCTTCCGGGCGAGGTTGTGAACATCCTGTATCGTGTTAGTGCCGCAAGTGTTCCGCTTTTGTCATTGAACTTACCTGAACACCTGTGTTGCCGCCCATGCCTCCAGTAGGTGGCATGACGTGAGCCGCGTCTCCTGCAATGAAGACGCGGTTTCGTTTGTTAGAGAAGCTGTCGCTGTTGAATGCCGCGATTGACCAGTAGGAGATGGAATCTATCTTCACAGACACATCGTCTACGGTGAGACCGGAGGCATCATAAAAGTACTGCTGCGCTTCCTCCTCCGTCACAGAATCTGGAGCAAAGGATATTTTCTCTCCGGCTTTGGTGACAATCAAGAAGCCACCTTTGCCTCCACTGTCGAGACGAAAGCCAGCGTTGATCTTGGGATTGGAGATGTACGTCGTTCCGTGAACCGCTCGCGTGCCCAGATACGGCGTCAGATCAGCCTTGAAATTGATGGAGATACTGTTCCCCAGGATGCCCGGGCCTCTCCATTCGATGCCTTCTTTCCTCCTCGTCGCACTTCTGTTGCCATCAGTAGCAACAAGATAGGATGTCTTGTACTTCCGACATTGTTTCGTTCCAACATCTTGGACAATAACAAGAACGCCGTCTTCGACCTCCTCGTAATGAACCACTGTCTGTCCAAACTCCTGTCTAGCCCCGAATTGTTTCGCCGACTTTCGAAGCAGAGGCTCGAACATGTTTTGTGTCAACCACAGACGCTGGGAAGGCGATACTTTAGCGACCTCCTCGGGATCGCTCTCTTGCATTCTGGCGAGCACTTTGCCTCCGACAAGCTGCTCGACAATCACCACTCCAGCATCCAGGTCAAAGTTAGAAGCGCTTTCCTCCTTCATCAAGGCGTCCAAGCCGAGCTGACGGAAAATCTCGATCGAGCGCAATAGGAAGAGAGCCGCTCTAGGGTGAATGGCCGTTGACGAATGACGATCGAATGACATCGATCGTACACTATTTGTTCGCGCCTCTTCAGCTACTATTGCTACGCATGTTGCATAAGGATCAAAGGATACTCTGTATGACCTACCCATGATAGCCAAGCAAGACGCCCAGCGTCATACCGACCATGCTTGATCCGATGATGACGACCGGCCATTCCTCCTTCTCCAACGAGATTGAGGAATGATCAAACTCCTGGAAATCGAACATTGTTCGTTTAGAGCCCACCATAGGTATGGTGTCGTCCACCTGGTGAGGGCCATGGCTCTGCCTTGCGGTAGTAAATGACATGGTTGTGTTTCAAATCTTGGAAAGGTTATCTGTCGTTGTTTACAACAGATTCTGTTCGTGAATCAGATTCACTGTAATGGAAGCATTATATTTAAATTTATACAGATAGCCGTATACCTTCGAAGGAACTCTCACTGTTTCACCACGCTGTGGAGCCGACATAACTTTCCCATTTCTGCCGGCACTATCCTCCACATTCGCCGGGATTATCCGGAGACGGTCTAGGCTTCGTGGGGTTAAAGCATGAGTGGTCGTTCTTTCGGACTCATTCAGATGTTCGGACCCGGGAAAGCATGTTAAGTCCCCGAGATATCACGCGGAGCTTCCGCGGTATCTTAGCGTCCACCTTGGCGATCTATAGGGCCTCCGCATCGCGTCCACTTCCCGATCGTTAATCTTGAACATAAGAGAAGGTAACCATCCTGAGCTGCTTGACTGCGAGTTGTCGTCTTCGATGTCAAAATGACAGTCGCTATTTACGGTTCCATTCAATCCACATGCACGCAGAGGGTTATCCTCGTGTGTCATGAACTCGGCGTACAGTATGAGTTGAAGGACATCAATATGATGAAGGGAGAGCACAAGGTTGGACCCATATATGATGTAGATAAACATTGTCCCCTACTGATACCTTTGAATTGCAGGATCCGCAGTTCGTAAAGGACTTCCATCCCTTTGGCCGTATCCCCGTTTTAGAGGATGGTCAAGCCCGCATATTCGAATCGAGAGCCGTCTGCCAGTACCTGATCGCAAAACACGCCAAACCCGACAGTACTCTACGTCGTCCCTTGGACGCTCTCCCGATAGGTCTCTACGAGCAGATGGCTAGCATCGATTACTCCTACTTTGATCCTTCTGTTGCTAAACTAGGCTACGAGAAGAAGTTCAAAAAGTGAGTTCAATCTTTGCCAAGTACCTTGAGCGTGAAGCAGGTTTCTAATGTCACCGCAGGTTCATGGGCAAAGGCGAGCCGGATCCGGAGCAAGTTGACCAGGCATACAGCACGATGACAACATGTCTTGACCTGTACGAACAGCATCTCGCGAAGAAGCCCTTCCTGTCCGGAGAGGTGAGTCCAATAATTTTGTGTTTTCTTGCTGCGACAGATGGATAAATCTCAAACAGGCTTTTGGTGTCATTGACCTATACAGCATGCCTTGGTTCCAGTTCCTATCTTTTCTCGAGATGAGCGATGAGATTGCCCCAAGACCGAATGTTCAAATCTGGTGGACGCGCGTTGCGGGCCGCAGCTCCTGGCAAGCGCTTCTGAAGATGTTCGAACACTGAGAATACGATTCTCGTGGTAAACGCGAAAGTCAGACCAAGTATGACCACGCACGTGAGTAAGAAGGAGGATGTTTAGGAAAGGAGACCATGATGCTGATTGAGCATTCAAAGTAAGCTAGCCATTATAGGGAGAGGCTCATACACGAAAAAATAAAACATTACCAGACGTTGATGCGCTACGTCCAATACAACGTTGCCACTTCTCCATGCTTCTTCCAACCCAAAGCAGCTGCTTGGATGAAATCTCGCCGATAACCGTGATACGCGATAACCGATCAAGGAGATGGAGCCAATCGTCCTTCCATGTCGTTTTCTTGTTTCGTGAGAAAGCTGCCCTACAAATAGTATCCTAGATCCTGCAGCAAATCGCCTGCCAGAATTTCGATCGCCTCTGTGCGAGAATCCTCTCCTACGATTCACCCTGATGGACCGTGTACTGTATTACGAGTCCCTTTTCAGATGTCCTCTTTGCATGCTCTGGCTTCGTAACCTCAATGATTACCGTGCCATCTCTTTTGGCCCGCTCATGGGGCTTAGTTTCTTTCCACCTCTTCCACTTGGCTCGAACGATTTCTAGATTGGATATCAGAGATGAGTTGGCGTCCTCCCATTCCCTCAGGGTCTGCTGTGATATCTCTTTGCCAATAGCCTTCGTAACATAATGCACCTGGACTGAGCATGTTGTCTTAACCGCGTCTGCCCCTTTGAAGACTTGGCTGATTTCTCCATACTTTGAAAAGATTCTATCCTCTCTTTGTGGTGAGTGACGCGGAATCTCGGCACCATCGGACGCTCTGTGCAATATTAGGCGCAGTTTTTCATGCTGGCAAAGTAGATGCTTCCTGTCCGTGTTCTCTCAGCCGCAGCAGCGGAAAATCGAATACATATCGCAACATTTGTTGTTATTGATGATGTTGTTGCTTTCGAGGTATCTCCTGGCCAACTCAAGAAGAATCCTTTCAACAAAGGAACGATGCTAAACTGTGCAATTGCACGCGAAAGAGTATGAGTGCTTTTCACTATGCATGGCCCAGTACGACCCTAGTTTTGACCGATCCAGAACTCAGAGCAATGCGCGTAATTGCCGCTGGCGTGCGGCTGTCCCGGTTCTGCAGGTACAGCACCGTACGTTGTTCGCTTGATAACACGTCCCACGGCAAAGCAATCTCGCATTGGGTTATAATAATAGCTCTTACATTCCTTCTAATCTAGGCCCTATATAACGAGATTAAGCACTACTACTTTAGTCTTTAAGAAATGCTTATTTTTTACCTAATCTTTATTAATATTAACAGGGCCTATATTCCTCTCTAAGTAAAATAACTAGTTAGGAATATATTCTTAATTAGCTAGTATTCATATCTTATATCCTTTAGATGTAGATTTTAAGAAAATATTAATAATCTTCTAGAATTTTCCTAGAACTTTTAAATAGCTTTATTAACAGTAAGGTGCCTTTCTAGCTTCTAATATTACCAGAATTAATCACGTAGAAAGCTATTAAATAGTTCTAGCTTATAGAACACTTCTAGATTCTTAGGATTCACCATGTAATTATGTCACGGTTCTGGCAGGCAATGCACGGCTGCTTAGTCAGCTAGTGGGGTATAAACACCAACATCGCCTGTAAACATAGCCTTTCCTCTCTTGGTAGAACGTCTTCATACTGTAGCTAGCAAACTGAGCTCTTATGCCTCTAGCTTCTGCCACACTCGTTTATAGTCGTACTTACGATTAAACTTGGTTTTAAGCTTCTAGCGACGCTTAATAAAGTTTCCGGCCTAGCTTCAGCCAATAGTGGTTCCGCCCCGCTTAGTAAGAAGTAGATTCGCTATTTCCTCTATAGCTTGTACCCTAAGTGTAAATCTTCGCGAGTCTAGGTCTAGAACGTAGCTAATAATAACTAATTCCTCTAAAGAGATGAGCTTACGGTAATTGGGAGTAGCATCGCGTCGCGCGGACATGCCTCGAAATCGGTTACAAAGGGTGTGATATTTGACGTCATACACCTCTGCGGCTTTATAAAGACTTTGAATTTGACCTTGTTTAGTTGCCTGGATAGCTAAAGCTATCCTGCCCTCTGCATCAGTAGATACGGGCTGAGATGGTGGTGGCATAGTATGTTGAAGGTTGGGTGCACGCGTCGCCTTGTTTGGGCTGTGAACTCGCTTGGGTTTTGAACTCGCTTGTGGAATACGTTATGGGTAAAGCAATTTCATGATCGTTGACCTCATCAGCGAGATCTGAAAGCCGACAGGAAACGGCTGACAGCGATCAGCCTGCCCTGCAGGAACCCACTTACTAGGGTCCACCTCGCATGTCCTTTCAAAGCTTCTGCTCGAGAGTGCCGGCCCGAATATCACAAATACTCGTGGCGCTTGACGGCAGAAAGTGCCGGCATTGGACCCTCTCTAAGGGTTAAGGTTTGCAAGGTAAACTGTGTTCAGTGCACCATGATTAGCTGGTCGGACACAGCGACCGCGTCCGCTTGGAGCAATCAGGGATCGGCAGGTGCAAAATCGTTAGGACAAAGCCGAGCGTGTTCTCCTCTGGCGGAAGAGTTAGGTTTCCCTGACGGTCGATCTTCCTGGCTGGTGATGGCCCCGAGACCCGGAGACAAATGTGGCTTGCGGTTGCAGAGCTGTGTAGGCCCTTGGCGAATGACGTCTGAATAAGCCACAGACTCTCGAAAGCGATCGAACATTTTGGGGAGGATCGAAACTGGAACGTCCTGGCGGACAGGGATTGAAGCCGTCAGCGTCCTGCGGGTCCAGGGGGGCTGAGGGTGCTAAGGCTTGCTAAGGGTTCAATGCCCGTGTGATTGGGCGAAGCAAATTAAGCTCTGCCAACGGGTCCGTTCGAGACCGCGACACAGGGTCCCCGGCTGCTGCAGGGCGCCGTGCCTGCCAAGCCTCGATGTCATGCTGTGCCAGCCCTGCAAGCAGCAGAACAGCCCTCGTCCTGGCTGCGACGTGCATTGAAAGGCCCGGCCATGTCCCGCCCGCTTCCGTTCTGTCCTTGCGCATTTGACAGATCAGATCTCACTTCCTCGCCCACTCTTCCTAACTACCGCTTTTTGTAATCTTGTGGTCAATCACTTAAGTACCCATACCTCATGGTTACAATCCGCTGGCGTAATCCTCCTTCCCCCTCCTCTCCACCAGACTTCCTTAAGCTCAACCGGTCTCCCTCCCTTGGCTCTACACTCACTACCGACATTGCTGCCTCTGCCTCGAAGCAATCATAGTCTGGGCGTGAGAAAGCCAACCGGATCTATGAAGCCCTTCACCGAGCGTCTAGTCTCAGTAGCTTTCTCCTGAAATCTTTTACATTCTCCCTGCCTCGGCATTCCCGGCTACCATTCCACCGTCAGTAATATGGACGGGAAAGACTCAGTCGGACGACGAATTTCATTGCTGAACGAGAGCGCGGCGGAAACCTCGAGCTACCGGTTTGCGTCACATCCTTCCTCGTTACACTCGCGAACTTCAAGCTACACTTCCACCCCTTGTCTCTCGCCACAAACACCACAACTCGTGCGCAGCGACTCGACAGATTCGGTCGCCATGAACACCCCATCGCCTATCACTCCAACATACAATTTCGACCAAGAGAACCCGTCGCCAGTCTTTCCGCCAAATGCCGGCTTTTCCCCGTCGACGAAAGAACCGCTCACAGCTTACCCGCCACCCGTTCCTCACCATGGTGACCCTCTACCTTACCCGACTTCGGATGTGTCTCTAGCGGCATACGCGCCACCTCAAGTCCCCGACCGTCAGCCAATGCAGCCCGCACAGCCGGCGCAGACGGCGAAGCCTCAGTCGAAAAACAATCAGTATCCTTGTCCCATTGCCAAGCAGTTCAACTGCCCGGACTACTTCACCACGTCCGGGCACGCTGCACGACACGCGAAGAAGCATACCGGTAAGAAAGACGCGCTCTGTCCCGAGTGCAACAAGGCCTTTACGCGTAAAGACAACATGGAACAACACCGCCGGACCCATCAAAGTGGGCGCAACGCCGGCAAAGGAGCCGACGATTCCCGAGCGAAAAAGGCAAGACAGCAGCCGCAAGCCAAACGACCAAAGCCGGCTCCTCTACAAGCCGCCCCTCTCAATGTGCTTAACCCGTCGCTGCCGATCAGTCCCAGTTCGAGCTTTGGCGCATCTGCCCTGCAACCGTACGGCTCCGAGTACCTGCAGACATCGCCCTACGGCGAGACATTCCCGTATCCACCTTACCCTCAAATATCGCCTTCCTTCGCGCACAGTCTCGAGACCCTAGCAATCGCCGCCAGCGGCGAGAAGCGCAAGTTCGAGGCGAGCTGAGCCAGGCTAGCACAGCTTATCTTCCTCTCATCGATATTAGCTAGTGGGTGCGGTTGAAGACACAAGCGATGTCCGCAAGGTGGCCGGTCTTACTGGAGTGGCTGGCCACATTTGCCTCGATATGGCGTATCGGAGTCTCTCGCACCCTTTTGGATCAACTTTGTTGCACACAATAGGCGCATGCCCGTCATGGCTACGAAGGAACGGATCTCAAAAGGCGTTTCACGGACTTGTTTTTTGGTTCTGCTTTTCATGATACACACACGGCAGATGAGGCTTTCGTCGCTTATTTCCTCTTGTAGTCAATGCTCGCTTTTGTTTTCTGTTGGTCGTTAATCACCTTAGTGTTTGAGCTTAGCTTAAGGTAGCTTGGCTCTTGAATTAGTACAGAGTCGGCAGGCGGAGATGTAACGTATCTCACCACCACTCGGGCCACACCACCACCCGGGCCACCAAAACCACACCCATCCCACGGCTTTACCACACCACCACCACCACCACGCCATGGCTCCTAGACGCATTGAATCACCTGAATCAAGGTTGCAAAAAGGCCTTGCCGGCTTCTACAAAGGACATTATCCATCCTTGCGCTCCACAGCCCGATCGGTTGATGTTGCAAGGTCAACTTTGCGCGCCCGTGCCTGGGGACGGCGCTCTATCGTCGAAGCACACCAATCACAGCAGTTCTTAGCTCCAGAACAAGAGACGCAGCTGGTTCGATGGCTTCAAGAGATGGAACAATGGGGTATGGCTTGCCGGGCTCACCATGCGGTCGCAATGGCTGAAGAACTTGGTGGTCGCAAGCCTGGTCAAAACTGGCTCTCACGGTTCACCAATCGGCACGGTCTTAAAACGATGTTTTCGCGTCAAATCGATCATAATCGTGCCTGGAACAATGATCCTGATATAGTCACCACGTGGCTCGATTTCTTCCGCGCGAAATACCACGAGTATGGCATCGAGCCGACCAATTTCTACAATATGGATGAGAAGGGCATAATACTCGGCTATTCAGCTACTGCACAAGTGGTGGTTAGCTGCGAGGGAGGCTTAAAAGCAGTCCGGCAACCAGGCAATAGAGACTCAGTCTCTATCATCGAAAGCGTGTGTGCTAATGGGACGGTTTTAAAGCCGCTCTTAATCTGGAAGGCTGCCCAGCATCAGCTTGGCTGGTATACCGGCCACCACGATCGATCTGGATGGCGATATGCGTATTCACCAAACGGCTGGACCGATCAAGAGCTTGGTATCGCGTGGTTGAAGGGTTTCGATGAAGATACTCGTGATAAGGTTTAAGGAGACGCCTGGCGTATGGTTTTACTCGATAACCACGACTCCCATCTTACTTGGCAGTTCATTAAGTACGCTAAAGATTACCGCATATGCATCATCAGCCTCCCACCTCATTCAACTCACCTCCTTCAGCCGCTTGATGTCGGTCTTTTCAGCCAGCTTGATCATTTCTATGGGGTAGAGGTGGATAATCTATCGCGTGCTGGTATTATGGGTATAGATAAAGATCGATTCATCGAAATCTACCCGAAAGCACGTGCTAAAGCCTTTACCCCCTATCCCATCGCCTGCTAGAGCACCCAAAATGTGAGCCAATCAGAACGTAGTACTTTGGAGGGGTCTTGGCACCACCATCACCAATGGTTGCGATGCAGTAGATAGACTAAATGAATCAATTGCTCAACACTATGGGTAGAACTCGCACTTCTGATGATCCAGATCATGTTCTTGACACCTAAGGATTACCCTCACAGCGCAAGAAGCGTAAGATCGCGCCGCCTGTATGGCCGCTTCCTGAATTCGACCCGATACATATTCAACCCATGAGCAACTGGCACGAAGTCTCAAACCTTCCTAAGCACGTCAATCCAGCTCGCCCGTGGCAGATATTCAATCTCTTCCTTACGGATGAGCTTCTTGAGACTCTCGCACGGCATACTAATGAGTATGCAGCACTACACCGCCCGCTACCTCAAAAGCAGCACGCCAGGCCATGGAAAGACACCACACCAAGGGAAATCTTGGCGTATATCGCGACGTATATGTACATGGGAATCCATAAAGAACCTGAGATTGCTATGTACTGGAATACAGACCCAAGTAATGGGCCTCTTCACCCGCTTGTTCGCAGGAATATTGGTCTCAATCGATGGCAGCAGTTAGATCGATTCTTCCATATTTCCAAGCCAAAACCGGGCGAGCAGGAATCTCCTTTCGCTAAAGTAGAGCCTCTCAATCAGTGCACACGAGAAGCAGCGAGGAAATACTGGAATCCCACTACAGATGTAGCGATAGATGAGTGTATCGAACGATTTCAAGGCCGTGCCAAAGAGACGGTTAGAATCCCTTCCAAACCGACCCCCGAAGGCTTCAAGATCTGGGCCCTGGCGAATAACGGATATATATTGGACTGGCTATTCCATGCGAAGTCTACAGGGCCTGTAGGATTGAGTAGCTACTGGATTGAAGAACGCGGGTTTTCAGCTACACAAGCAGTTATGCTGGATCTATTACACCAGGCCGGCCTTAATAGAGACAATAAGCATATCGTTTGGCTAGACAATCTCTTCACCTCCGCACGCCTACTATCTACTCTCCGTAAGCAAGGATTCGGTGCTGCTAGGACCGTGCGATCGTCTAAATCAAAGGCTGAGTTGCTGGCGGAAGATCCAGTCTTAGCTACAGATGAATCACAAGCAGGCGAGCAGTATCAACTATCGCAGTCTCAATCATCGCAGTCACAGAAGCCACGACGATCACTGCAGAAGGAGCAGAATCGAGGGTTGGGTTCATCACTTCTGGAACTTAAGAACGACTACGGAGGCCAAATCCCCTGGGGCAAGCTGTACGGCTGCCTTTCTGCAGATAGAAAAGTCCTACAATTCGCCTGGAAGGATCAGAACGTTGTGTTGTTCATGAGTACGGTCTCAAAAGGTGATCCTGATTTCATCAAGAACCTACAGCTACTGATGGCTCATAGGCAATCCTAACTTCATCAAGAAGCTACGAAAGAGGCCTCCTACTACAGCTACCAACGCGAGGACCACACGAGCTGTATTTGGTGATGAGGTCTTGAAAGAGCTGGAAATCCCTGAGTTCATTGACCTCTATAACCACTTCATGAACGGTGTCGACAGAGCAGCTCAGCTGCGGGTGTACTACAATACACAGCGAGTTCACCTAAAGTCTTGGAAGCCTCTCTAGCACTGGCTTCTTGACGTTGCAATCGTCAACAGCTATAAGCTGTCCTACCACGCCAAGCACTACGATGATCCAGATCTTCCGTGCGAACGCTACACCAAGCAACTAGCCTTCCGTAGAGACCTCGTAGCTGACCTCTTCGGCCTTTCAGAACGCTTTACAACGCCTACCTATGACAGCTTAGTCTCGCTCGCCGATCTCGTGTACCTAGCGGAGGAGGAAGAGCACGAACCGTACGTGAAGGGGAAGAGTAGCTATTGCAAGGCCTGTCAGTACGCAGGGCGGAAGGCAAAGGCGAATATACAACAACGGAAGCCTTTGAAGGAGTTATCCAGCAATAGTATTCGAAAGGGAAGGCGTCAAGGCAGTACTCGGGCACCAAGGACGCGTGCTGGCTGTGCGCTATGCTATGTGCCCATGACGATCGAGATAGTGAGCTTGGCGATTGTTTAGATGCAAACCTGACTGCAGGTCCGAGACTGGCATTTGTGTAGGATGCCAACGGATGCCCTGCTTGGCAATGGCAAGACTGGTTGGAAATCCAATAATACTGTCAATGTCAAATTGCAACTCCAGCGGTCGTAGCAGGCCGATCTTCAGCGTCTAGGCAGATATGTGTGGGCGTTGAAGTAGCGCCTTCCTCGGCCAATCCACAATATACCCGTCGTTTGGCCGCTGCATTTGTTCGTCCGGCTAGATTCTCTTCCCGGGTTGCGATGATCTCAGACCCTAATATGTCGGGGAAATCCACAGCTTGCCTTATTTGGTCCAGATATTCCTGCAAGCCGAGATGGCGTACGTGTCTTTCTGCATGTTTATCGCGGTGCTGCCTGTGACAGTGGCTGCAGCATCCTTGATGTTGAATCAGTTGATCTGTCAGTTGACTGGCAAGCTTTTCGACTTCAGTAACATTGCCATCGCTCGGCACGTTAGGAATAGCGGTATTTCCATCTTCACTCATGGCGCCAGATACTGCCACACCAAATGCTGCGGTATCTTCATCTCCGCCCCTGCTGCTTTCCTCAGCGCCTTCAACGAGCCCCCCTCGTTAACATGTATAGGCAAGTCTTCGGATATGTCGCTCAGATCCATGGACAAGGACCCTAACGAAGGGCTAGGCGGAGTACTAAGTGGTGGAAGCAGCGATCCCAGGTCGTCATTTTCGATAGACGGGACTAAGTTGCCGCTTGGTCTAGATCCGATGATATGCGGTTGAGCGGCGGCAGCTGCATCTGCAAGTATATCAAGACCATGCGAAAGTTGCGGAAGTGTTTGTGGTGTCGAGACGGGGAAAACTGGCGCAGCCTGCGTTTGTTGCGCAAGGTAGAATTGTTCGAATTGAATGTCTCGCCGTGCTGCAGATTGCGCCTGTCTCTGGGTCCGTTTTCTTTCTGCATCCGCTTGCTTTCTCGCGTCATTTGAAGGATGTTTGGCTGGTCGACCTCTCTTTTTGTGTACTTTAGAGGCAATTGGTGACATAAAAACAGAGTGTCGACCTAAGTGCAAGATCAAATCGAATCACAAGCACTGATATAAAAAATTGCATATGGCATGTGTCTAGGTGTTCTAAGATGTACAAATTGAATTGTAGGAAGATTAAGGTAGAAGGGGATGATCGACAACGCGCAGTTTCGCGCTTGTTCCGAAATAGGCTTAGATTCGTCCAGGAAATTCAAAACGGCATATTAAGCGAGGGCCCAAGCTCCATCTCCAAAATTGATCCCAACTTCGACGCTGTCCAGCGCAGGAACTATAAAAGATATAAATATATTTATTTTCAAGATCGTGAAAGAGCTGTACCAAAAACATACTCCTCCAAATTCTGAGGGCTTGATCCCGGTGTTGTGCGTTGAAGTTCTAGTCATGTATCGGACTATGTAATATCGAGCGCCCGGGTTCGCGTGCGTGTTTCGCAGTTCACTGCGCTTCCTAGTTGTCGAGCGTGCGAGAATAGGCTAGTGTCGAATGCACGCTGAGCGTCCACCGTAAGTAGAGATTCCTCTCGATACGTTGAGAAGAGGGTCACGAGTACGCTGTTCATGGCGCCGCAGCTTGTGCCCCACCAATCGTGTTGCGACCCAGTCGTGTCCCACCAGGGCCTACTGAATCGTCCAAACCATTGACTCGTTTCGGGTTTCTTTCTCGATGAGATGGTAAAGAAAAACCGTTGATCAAGGACTATGGAGTTCTAAGAATAGCTGTCTGCAGACAAGTTATGCGTGGGTCTGCGCATCTCTGGATACTGGCAGGTCCTATTTTGGTTCCCGCAGTAGACCCTGGTTCCGAACTCCTCTCCTTTGGCGCCCACCGCAATACCATATTATATGCTACTTAGTAGCAACAACGGCTACTCCAAAGTCTTTCCTCGTCCACGCCGAAAAATTATCCGCCCATTGACAAGGGTGTGGCCAGTGCGGATCGGCCGCCCTGAAGTATCTTATGCGTCAATTGTCTACTTATAAACTCCGCTAATTTTACTAATTCCGAACATTCCCTATTAAAAAACGGATCAAATGATATCTTTCACAAAGTCACTTAACCTGATTGGTTTGCGGTGCTAATTATTACGAAAGCAGCCAATAATCGGAACAATTGTAGGACCGACACATTTAGGCAGCAGTGGATAGACTACCCCGCGCTTGCAACTACAATCCTTTTCACTACAGTAGACACCACCTACCTTCACAATCTTCCACAAGGCATTCTTTTTGTTGAAAGCTACGCTTCTACTGGTTCGAGTGAGCAAAGGCACGGAAAACAAGTGGTCATTTACAGTAGGCTAGCAGTTCGTACTACAATTGTTGGACTGTAGCTAATAATATGATTAGAAGGTAAGCATTTGCCACAAGATAATTGATATTGTACTAAGAAACGATGTTTTAGGAAGTAAGTTAACCAGCAGATATGCATATCTAAGGCTGCTGCTAACGCGTGCGTGTCTAGTGATGTAGTACGTAAGTTGACCTGCGACTACTGAGATACGAGTACTACTGCTAATACTAGTGTGCCTGGTGTTGTAGAGGGTAAGTTGACCTGCGACTACTGAGATGCGAGGCTACTACTAATGCTGGTGTATCTGGTGGTTTAGATCGTAAGTTGGCTTGCGACTACTGAGATGCGAGACTTCTGTTAATGCTGACGTTGACCGGTCCTTCGTTGCGATGGCACAGGAACGCGGGCGAGAAACAACGTCTTCCCATCAGCATAGTGCCATAGCTTCACCACCACCCGCAGTCACGATGTCAATAGCAACCTCGAACAATAATTCCAATGTCCGACCGTTCAAATATAAGCAACTTAACCTCAGAGTAAATGAAATACGAGTTATACGGATCTTGCCTCGACAAACGGTTCGCCAGCCCATCTGCTGCGAGCTCAAGCACATGAGCCTAACAAACGAAACTGACCATGGTTGGACTCCATTCACAACACTGTCTTACACCTGGGGCAAGCCTAGTCCCATCCAACGCGCAGTGCTCATCCACGACCAAATGCTCGAGGTACGGCAGAATCTCCATGACTTCCTTGATAGTGCCTCCAAGGCGGGTTCACGAATCGACGAGTGGTTATGGATTGATCAGATTTGTATCGATCAGGGCAATAGCAGAGAAAGAAATCATCAGGTTGCCCAGATGGCGCGTATCTACCAAAGTTCCACGCGCACGCTCGTATGGCTCGGTACAGGATTCGACGGCAGCTCCCGGCTGATTGCAGCCTTCAACGCAACCGACACTCGTCGCATAAGTCCCCAGATAGCAGCAGCATGTCGCCATCTAGCTCAACTAAGCTACTGGACCCGTCTCTGGATTTGCCAAGAAATTGTCCTCTCCCGCGAAATATTCATTCTCATAGGCAACGCACGGATACCCTGGGATATCTTCGCCAACTTCTGGGTTACAAACGGCCCTGCTATAGAAGCCAATATCCAAGCCTCCTCGGGGAACTGGGAAGGGCTGAGGATTCTCACTGAGCTTATCGAGAGCCGTCGGGGGCGTGCAAGGCCCGTGGACTGGCTGGACCTCATCCAGCTCACGGCGCACAGGAAGTGTAAGGAGCCTTTTGATCGTGTGTATGGCCTTAATGGGATGGTTTCCGAAGGCTTCGCAGTCGATGTCGATTATTCACGTTCCGCGGAAGACCTTTTCGTGCTCACTGCTACCACTGCCGCGAAAGACCTACCGCTTGCATACTGGTATAGTTGGTTTGTTTGTGCAGCCAGCAACTTGGAGTGGCAGTATTATTTCACAGAAGCGCCGTCCGTTCCCAGCATACGGGACCATCTTCAAGCTCTTGAGGTGCAAAGGAAACTCAGCAAATTTATGCTTCAGCTGTGGCATGCTATTGATCGCAGACACACAACTAAGCCTTTACCTTTGTGTTACGATGTTTCGAGGCCTGAAGGCTTGCTCTGCTTGGGTCAGGCCAGGCAGCGGCTAAAGGGCGTGACATGGGAGGGGTGGAAGAAGCCATCGGAGGTCTCGGATTATGCTGCACGTTATGGCCCGGCCTATATTGATGCAGAAGGGTTTCGTGAGGGATTGGAGAGGGACGACTTGCTCTTGAAACCGAACGTAAGAGAGCGGTTTGGACTACCATATAGGCCATATACAGATGCTGACAGGCGGGAAGAGCAGGAAAGATACTCAAGGAATTAACGACGATCCATGTGAGGAAGTTGGGTTTAAGCTTTCCGATTGGGAAACTCATGGTGCTCGCACGTGTGGCGTACGTGCAGTGCATATATCTAACGTCCATCCCTGCGTAGCGAGACACTCTGCGTGACGAGACGCCACAGACACTCCCTAACATAACAAACTCAACAACAGGTCAGAAGAATAGATATTCTCGGAATAGTAGCCTTAAGCTGTGAAGTCTGTTCTCTCCTTATGTTTTTTAGAAATAGGTTCGGCTTACCGTGCAATACGACAATTTGCTGTGAGCGTCACGCGACCGCCTCGCTTTGGCTGGCAGTGGGTGCGTCGAAAACTCATACATCTTGTCGAAAGTCCGTCAGCTTACAGCTTGTTATATCATCATCCTATCCCGAGCACTGCGCTTGAGCTCGAGAGGTTGTCGTGCTTCCGTGCTAATTCCAAGTCCGCCTGCTAGAAGTGCTAGATAAGGAGGACCCGCACACCTAGCTTAAAGCAGCTTAGCTGTAACCTATCGCTGCTGACACTAGATCTGTGGTTGTGTGGCTGTGTGGCTATGTGGCTGTACGGCGCTTTTGCCAAGCGCTCCAGGACACCCGAAAACCGGCTCAGATTAGGAGCAGGGCTAGGTTTAAAGGCCCTGGCGTGTAGCTCGTTGTCAACGAACACACCCAGCATCAAAACCGCAATCAGCTTCCGATACAGCCATCATGCAACTTCAAGATGCAGTACAATGCACGACTATAACTAGCGCGAAAGCTTACATGCCATAGAGATAAACCGTCGCGCCGCCCTCTAGCTCCACAGACCCGCCGTTGATCCCTCGTCCGACCCAGCACGTCCTCGTCCTTCTCGAGCACATCACAACCGATACACATACCAAGCAGTAGCCAGATATCGCTTCAGCTCGTTGAAGGAGAATGTCATAAATTAGGTGGCGTCTGAAGAACAGGGTAGGCAGGTCTCACACAGCGGGCATGGCAGGAGACAGAGACCAACTGGCATGATACAGAATACCAAGATCCGAGTCTAGGCTTCAGCAAGTGGAGTGAGTGTTACTGGAAGAACGCTGTCGTTGCAAGGGCGTACAAAGGTGGAAAGGGTCTGCATGTCTTGGGGATACAGCTGTCGTACGGTCATACAACGAACGGTTCCTCGCATGAGCACTGCAATTATTAGGGCGGAGGAAAGGTGCTTCAGTTTGATCTCTGAGGGCGATAAGGAGTTCGGATCGTCGATGCTCATAAGCGCTGGTAAGGGTAGAGCAGAGATGTGATGGTAGCTATGCTTGGTCAGGTACTACGCTATCCAAGGCTGCATGCCGTCCTGTCATCGATAATGACCCTTCTATCTCTTCGCAATGCCATCCAGTGCCGACGTTCATGGCAAAGGACATGGCCGGAGCGGGTCGGCCGCCTTCCCTGCAGCTGGTGGCAGGTTTCTTTTTAAGTCACATTCATTACGTTTGAGCTAACTCTTGTAAGCATGCATGCAGTACTTTTCTCAGATTTGAACCCACCAGAGTCGCAATGACCGCCCATTGTCTTTGTAGTTCTTCTGATACTCTTTATGGATTATTGAGTTTAGTTGAAGGTGCGAGGATCAATGTTGTAGTTCGATCAGGCTGCGAGGCAAGCAGTGATGTAAGTGGATTGGACTCAAAAACGCTGGATTTAAAATCCACCTGGATTTTGGCTTATTGGATTGCTGGATTTGGTGGTAATTTCAGTGGATTTTTGTTTATTCAAAATCCAAATCCAAATCCAGATCCACTAAGGATTGTAGTGGCAAGGCTTGGAATACGCGTTGTTTAGTGGAGTATGCAGGAGGCTGCGGGAGGCTGCGGGAGGCTGCGGGAGGCTGCGGGAGGCTGCGGGAGGCTGAACGCCATAGCCTAGCTATATTAGCACTTCTCCCCTATTCCCTGAAAATCTCCGACGTCTCTGTGTTGTTGCAATTCAATCCTCTCTATCGTCGCCGTCGATATTCGCCACACAGCAATGGCTCGTCTTATGCGACCAAAACGAGCCGCCGAACCTACGACCTCCTCCCAGCCATCCAAGCGTCGCAAGCAAGCCCAACCAAAGCGATCTAGACCAGCCTTCCATCAGCCTAGAGTAGCTGATACTGAGAACGCCGAAGAACCTCTTTCTAAGGCTATCAATGTCGAGCAATTGTCATCTGAGCACTCCTCCTCCGATGCGCCTCATACAGTCGAACAAAGCTCTCTTCGAGTCCATGGCCAGCTGTATTACTGCGTAGCGGCTCTGCAGGATCGGAAGAAGGCGAGGAAGAAGATGTCGCATATTTGGGACCCGTCCAAAGGCTTTGAGATTATCCACGCAACGACCGAGAAGAAGCACTACTATTGTAAACGCTGTTTGGATGAGAAACACGACCCTCTGTACAAGCCGCTGATAGTCAAGGGTAATACACCTGTTCTAAACCATTGGATTAAGGAGCACAAAACCGACAAGAATGGCCGTCGTATTCGTGGGGCCAGGGAGACGATTGACAAGGCGGTCGAACAGAATAGCCAGGCCAAAGGCAAAGACGTCGCATCTGTAGTATTCAGAGTCAACTTCGAGGTGTTTAAGCTAATCCTTATCCAATGGATCGTCTACTGCCATATTGCGTTCAGCCAGATCGAAAACATCTACTTTCAGAAGCTTCTTACCATTCTCAACGCCTCCGTTGCGCAGCTAGTTCCAGGTCGCAATACCATTCGACGATGGATTGTATTCGAGTACGGGAAGCGCAAGAAGAAGGTCGCAAGACAGCTTCGCCGAGCGCGTTCGAATATTCACCTCTCCTTCGACGCCTGGTCCTCTCCAAACTACCGCTCCATTATGGCAATTTGCGCCCATTTTATCGACGAAGGCGGCCAGCGTCGAACGAAGCTCTTAGCATTGCGAAGCCTTGAAGGAGAACACTCTGGAGAGAATATGGCGGCTTTGGTCCTCAAAGTAATCAAAGAATACGGCATCGGTGGAAGGGTCGGCTACTTTATGTTGGATAACGCGGCTTCGAACGACAGCTGCGTGGAGGCTATCCTGAAGACGCTGTACCCGAATATGAACGCCCAGCAGCGCAAGTCACGTCGCCTACGATGCCTAGGCCACGTTGTTAACTTAGCAGCACAGGTATTCTTGCTTGGGAAGAAGGCAGAGGATACTCTCGACTCATTAGCTTTGGCCCACCTGCGGCACGATTATGAGAAGATTGCGGCGATTTGGAGGAAGCAGGGCGTACTTGGACGGGTACACAACATCGTTCGGTATATTCGGATGACGCCTCAGCGTCGGGCTGAGTTCAAGAAGGTCAAAGTCGACGACGTAGAGTGGGAGCAGTTTAACGGGCTTGGAGTAAGTTATAATCCTATCACCAGTCTTGGCGCCGGATTGGTATCATTCCGATTTGAATTACACCACTCCGAGCCTGTGGGGCTGACTTTTACTTCAATCAGCTTATCCAAACGAACGGTACGCGCTGGAACAGCTATCTCCTCTCAATTACGCGCTTTCTTAACTGTCGAAAACGTGTCGAAGCCTTCTGCAACTCCCATATGCCTAAGAAGGGCGATGGCGTCGATAAGGATCGTCTCAGCCCTCAGCATTGGATTTTACTCGAAAAACTCTTCCGAGCCCTCCACCCCTTTTACGAGGCCACCCTAAGCAGCGAGGGCCAACAGCACACACTTGGAAGATGGCTCTATACTATGGATTGGCTGCTGAACGAGATCTACGACCACCAGGTTCATTTTGAGGAGGAGTTGGCTCTCCATCCAGAGAGAGGAGTATATCTTCCTCCAAGCCGCTGCTGCTGCCTCATGGTCCAAAATAGAGGAGTACTATATTAAAGCTGACGAGAGCGCTGCTTATTACGCCTCTCAGGTATTTGAGCCTCACAAAAAGTGGCTCTGGTTTTATGAGAAGTGGACGTCGATGGAGAAGGCGCCCTGGATTAGTATCGCAAAGTCCAAAGTTCAAGCCCTATGGGAGCAGGAGTACAAAGGCAAGTATACATCATCAGTTACTGGCCCTCCGTTAGCTACTCCAGTACAGGAACCTCAGTACCAGCCCAAGAACACCGATGACGAATTTGGTAGCCTTGATCGATTCTCACGCGTCTCAACATCCAGCCTCCCGCAAAGCGACCCCTACGCCACCTATATCGCTACTGATCCAATTGATGAGGATCCTCTCTCATACTGGAATGCTCGATATAAGACTCAGCCCGATTTAGCGCGATTTGCGCTAGATATGCTGTCGATCCCGCTGATGTCAGCTGAGTGCGAGAGAGTCTTCTCAAGCGCAAAACACCTCCTCTCCGACGCTCGCAATCGGCTGAACCCGGATATTATCGAGGCCAACGAATGCCTGAAGGCTTGGTTCACGGATGAGACGAAAGAGGAGGCTCAATTGGCTAAGGATATACAAGAGGCTGAGGAATGGGCGGAGGAACAGGAGGTATCTCAAACTGAGGGACAAGCTGAGGAACAGGCGGCTGAGATGCAAGTAGAGGATGTCGCTAGTGATGTTGAAGGCGATAGGATAATAGTTGAAGACGGTGAGGTGGTTTTTGAGGACCTTTAATAGGTAAGCACTAACTTGTATCCTTCTAAACACCAGCTAACCTCTATCTAGCATAGATATATAGGAATCCCACAACCTTACCCTTCTCTGATAACCTCTGCGCTACCTCCCCAACTACTACCACTCCTTTTAACACTATACTTGCTACGTGGATCTGGATTTGGACTGGATTATCCACTGGATTTGGATTTTTAGTTGGACTGGACTGGATTTTGGGTCAAAATCCAGTACAATCCAATCCACTTACATCACTGGTTCACGGGCCTCTCATAAGAGCTCAGGAATGGAAGGTCCGTAGGCATGCACGGACGGAATTTGTGGAATGAGAGGTATTCCAGAGAGGACTAGGAGCAGTAGTAAGTGAGGCACGCACGGGCCAGCATTTCCGTAATCCGGGGAAAACGAGCGTGAATACTTGTTGTAGTAGTAGTAGTAGTAGTAGTAGTATTCCAGAGAGGACTAGAAGCAGTAGCTTGCCAAGACTCGTGATGCGCATGATTTGCAACTAAAGATACCATGCCAAGACCCCCGATAGCTAACTACAAGCAGTATAGCGGCGGCAGGGGTCGCCGCAGTGAACGCCACGGCAACCTGGGGCCGGAACGATGAAAACGTCATCGACTGTGGCTACCACGATCGATTGGCAACACTGTCACCAACAGTCCCCCAAGACATGTAGCACGTCCCACTGCAGGAACAGAATTCTCCTGTTTCCTACCATTTCGTGCGAATCTAACCTCTTTGCTACCATCCACGCGAGAGGTCTCACTTCCTGGGTCAGGGTGTCTGCATGAGCTGCGTCCACAAGTACGACGTGAGGAACGGGCATCGCGCCTTCACCAGCCCCGTGTGAGTTGCTTTCAATACAATCGAGCAAGTAATCTGCCGAGAACGTGACTGATAGTCTCCGTTCGTATGAATTCGGCCAAAGTCTGTGGCTTATCATTCACTGCTTCGGATTTATAACCCCTTGTTCGTAAGCCGCTCAGTAGTCGATCTTCTTTCTCACCCAACGCAGATGCTGAGCAAAAGTCTTTCTTGTGCGAACAAGGAGTACCTCGTGATACCACGTCTTGTTGCGGCAGTGCTGTAGACTCTAAAAATAGCTCAACATAATGGAAGTTTGTGCACTAACTGTCAATGAACCACAGCAATTTCCTTGGGCCCAGCTTTATAGCCAAATGATATCGCTTCGCCACTCCAAGATCCACTCCTTCTAGGCTCTTTTATTTTAAGACTTGGAATGCGGAATTGTAGCGTCATTCCAACGGTTGCCTGAACCTCAACAAGTCAACCTTCACCGTCCATCCACACATGGCGCCGGAAAGCAGAGGCCTCGCATCCTATATCGAGAACATACACTACGGCGAGGATTTCCTCTCCCACAGAAAAAGCATCTTCGATCACGGAATTACTCACCGTTCACCTTGCCTCGAACCCTACCGTACCAACCGCATCCTGGTGTTTGCCGGGTCTTTCAATCCACCCCATCTTGGACACTTTGAGCTCCTCCGCCATGGATTCACGAGAAGCGGCCGCGATATGAACATAATAGCAGCCATCGTGTTGCCATTGGACGACGAATGTCTTGCAAGGAAACTCAGGGGAAAAGAAAATGCGTTAGTATTCACCAAGGCTGAAAGAGTCAGGCTATGGAATGGTTACGTACCAAGTGACTGGTTTTGGACATACGATCGCAGTTTGAGTGAGTGGTGCGAATTTCAGCGACGCCTTACCCGGGCTATTACCAAGGATGGATTTGACGTTAGCTGGGTTGCGTTGTGTGGACCGGACTACGTCCAAGTCGATTGGGTGCCTCCAACACCAGTATGGGGCTGCAAGGATATTCTTGTCAGCGATGTTGGCAGGCCTGCGGACTTCACCTCTCGCGCCGTAAACAGATTGACGAGTTTGAGAGGCTGCGAGGCCTGGGAGGAGATCGTGCAGGACTCTGAAGCTATCCAAAAATACGCCGAAGAGGGCACCAGTTGGGTGTACTCGGGGCTCTTTATGATGTCTTCAGTATCTGCTCGGCGCATGCTGGGTGAAGGTGGGCTCAATTCAAAACATTCCACAAGAGAATCAAGGTAACGCAACTCCAGATTTTGGTCAGGTTAAGCGAATGGTGAATTTGTTGTTCGAAGAAGCTGTTCAGCAGGTCGAAGCGAACAGGATATGCCGCCGTAGAGACGACCCGGAATCTACAATACGATTCATACCGATGGAGTCAAGGATGATGGAAATGAGTTCCACGCGAGTCCGAGAATTGATCGAGTCGAATCTTCAGCAAGTGCAGCTTCCCCGGGAACTACAGCAACTCGTCTTGTACCCAGAGATCCTGCTGGACTTGATATCACGAAAATATTTGAACGTGAGTCGAACGTCATTTTTGCAAGAATCCCAAGTGTTTTGTCTGATTCGTCCCGGTAGGTGGAAAGCAAGACCTCACAGGAGAAGAGAGCCATGGCGATGTGATGAAACGCCAGAGCGGTTTGGCCAATTTGTAACACGTACATGGCCGCTAATTCGCCCAAACGTGAACGCCACAAATGCAAAGGGACAGCCTATCAGCTCCCTCACAAATCCCCTTTATCGACGCGACGTCCTCATCCGGTGACGGTTATCAAATAGCTCGTCGCGCCATATTCCACAACTCCTGTCCCAATTACCTCTTCTACGGCCGAGATGATTCGAAAACCCTCCCCTGAGGGTCCAAAAATCAGGCCGAGGAACAAAAAGTCGTGGCCAATCTGCAGAAAGGCTCCAAGACAGCAGCCACATCGCTCAAATTTTCCTGAAGCGTCTTTGCATGTGGCTGACGGTTCGCATAACACAGCAGTTATATTCAATAACTGGTTGCTGTCCTTTGTGGCCGGCCGCCTACCCGACATGGCACACGCGTCATTCCATGTCCGAAAAAGTCGAGGCTGAGTACTTTCGCCAGCATGCCGCTATGGAAGAGTCAATGCGTTTTAATGTAATTTCCGCAAGTTCTTCCGCAGAACTACCCTCTTGTTATGTCTTGTTGCTACTTGATATCTATCAGGGACGCCTTTCTTCCTCTTTGTCCTGGATTATACGCTCTGGGCTGTGCCTCGATCTTTAGTCGCGATGCAACGTCTCCTCAGCGATTCGGTGGCCGCTAATCAGCCCAATTCGTCGCGTGTCGTACAACAATTCGATGCCGAAGGACGGAACAATATCGCAGCAGGACGCAAAGCAAGAAGAGGGCGCGGAAGCGTGATCACCACTCGCGCGCGAGGTCTAGGACGGTTCTCAGGCTTCTGTATTCTTACAAATCGTATGATGGGTTTGTTGCCTCAAATGCTGCACACTCAATCATTTATCAACAGTTGACAGGGACGGCGATATTCAGGACTCCAGACAACCGTGATGCGCGATACACATAGCACTGGGACTGCAATGCCATTCTGGCTTGCTGGAGGTATATTGACTACCGGTGTTATCAACCATACTTTTATGGGCAATATATTGCCCATATTCTTGGCAATAATAAGCCATAACCATAACCACATGGGGTCACCCATATTGCCCATATTGCCCATATTTATAACGTGATAGCGCTAGCCGTGGTTCGAGGCTTTTCGCCGCCCGGCAATGCCGCTATCGCCCCGGTTGCCACGCAACCACCATGTCCAGCACCTCTTGCCGTGGCTTCAATTGAAGCAATTAATCGTCTTACTGCTTTAGCAGACTCCAGGAGCTACCCGGCCACCAGCGACACCCTATCAAGCGTCCCAAGCGACCTCTCTGACACCGAGGACCCATCAACGCCCTCAAACCCCCCAACGCGCGCACCTCTCTCACATCTAACCTCAATTCGAAAGGACCGCCCGCTTAAGGTTACGCAGATATGGTCATACTCGCGCAAGCCAACCGGAACGGAGGTTGACCGCGATCATAAGCGGCGCAAGCTATGGTATTGCCCACATAAATCGTGCAGAAGCTAGTCAAGTCCAATCACCGGTAACGCGCGCCACCATATGCTGGCTAGCCATGGAGTCAAGATTGAAGAAGAGGCTAGCAAGGTTACAACTGTCACATACGCGCGATTGGACGCTCCGTTTGAGAAGCAGGGCCAGCAGGCCCAGGTGCGGCTGGAGCAGAAGAATGAGGCCATCCTCAGGTCCCACCTATAATAAGAGCCTTGTCCATGAGGCTTTAGCGCAGCTTATCACCGTCCGAAACCTTCCTCATCATGCAGTTGAATGGCTAGAGCTCCGAGCGCTGCTTACGGCTGTCAATTATACCTGCGAATCGGTCCTAGTTGATAGCCATTCTACGGTGCCGGCTATCATTGAGCGCTCCTTTATACTAGAGCGGGAGGTTATTCGGCAAAAGCTCCAAAATAGCAGCTCCCTTATCCACCTCTCAGTCGACGGCTGGACAGCACCAAACCAGAAGCATTTTCTTGCTATCTGTGTCCATTTTGTAGAGGGGGCGGCAGTTGAAGGCTCTCCTTGCTCAACCAGAGATGGTAGGGGGCATGGCAGTGAGATCCAAGTACCAGCGGTGCTCCAAACGCTTGAGGAGTTTCAGATCCTCCACTAGTTAGGTTATCTGGTTGCTGATAACCATACTGCTAATGACAAGCTAGCGCGTCTTATATCGCAAGGTATTAAGGACCAGAACCTTCCTCGCTGGCACCCTCAGCAGCACCGTATCCGATGTCTCGGCCATATCCTTAACCTTGCCGTTCAAGCGTTCCTATTTGCTAAAGACGAGGAAGCAGTAGAGGCTGCTTTTAACATAGCGGAGGAGGATGAGGACGGCGATCTACAAGACTCCGTTGATGACCTGCTAGCTGTGGGGTTTAAGAAGGCACAAGAGACAACCTGGCGCGAAACGGGGCCCCTCGGCAAGGTTCATAATATTGGAGCCTTCATCCGCAGCTGAAGCGCGCTACAATGAGTTCATTATCAGCGCCGGCCGGGCGCTGCCAATGGATAACGACACACGGTGGAACAGCTGGTACATAATGTTGGACGTAGCCTTGCTGCCGCGCGTACGCACTGCGATTAATCGAACGGTTGAACAGTACTACGACCTTGTTAAGCTTGATGCTCTATCACCAGACGATTGGGCGGCGTCAAATCAAACGCATGAGTTCTTGCAGCCATTCTACCACATCACCAAGGCTGATCAAGTTAATTATTCAACGCTTGACCAGGTGCTGTACCATATGGACTTTGTAATTCATCGTTTCAAGCAGTCGGAGGTTAGACCTTTAGTATCCTATCACCAGCGGTGGCTCCTAGTGCTCTCTAGGCAAGATTCGCCCCAAATCCTCACCTCGTTAGCAGTATCCGAACCGGCTGGTACGCCTTCGACAAGTGGTACCAGAAGACCGATTCCGTACCCGCGTACGCCGCCGCGCTCCTTCTAAACCCCGCACGCCGGTGGCAATATCTTGAGAGGCAGTGGATCCAGAAATGGCGCACCAGCGCGCTTAAGCTGGTTGAAGATCTATGGAGGAAGCAGTATAAGAATAAAGCGCCGCCGCCGGAGGACACTCAACTACTAGATAATAGCCCCTACCACAGAGCCGAACGCCTATGACCAATGGAACCGGCTGAACACTGTTCAACTCACGGCTAAGGATGAGTTCACGAGCTTCATCAAGGCGCAGCCAACTCCGCTGGCACCAAGGCAGTCGGCGCTGGACTGATGGCTTCATCCGGAGCATCAGATCCTCTATCCGAACCTCTCCCAAATGGCCATCGATATCCTCTCAATACCGCCTATGTCTGCTGAACCGGAGCGCGTCTTCAGTGGAGCGCGGCGAACAATCACATGGGACCGTATAAGGCTTGGTTCAAGAATAATTGAACGCACGGAGTGCTTGAAGAGCTGGTTGACGTCAGGCATCACGCAGGCCATGCGCTCGATTCAAGACATCAACAATGGTGAAGCATTGGTAGCGTTATAGAGAGATCATGATAGCAAATGGATTGAGTTTCTTCAGACCCCCCCCCCCCCCCCCGCATATGGGCAATATAACCAACCATAACCATATGGAACCTCCCATAATCTAACCATAACCATATGCCCTCGATATGGGCCATAAGTATGGTTGACAACACTGTTGATTACCTGCGGCACATTCGTCTTCGTCGAGTTTAGGACTTGCAATCACTCAACGTCTTTCGGTCAAAGTTTTTTGACTCTCGTTGGCAACAACGATCAAAGCAATGCTGCCGTGCGAGGGGCGGCAATATGTGTGGCAACTCTAGCGTGTGGTCTCCATATCTTCTCACGGCAATTGGAAATGTTCTCAACAACGTGTTTGGCACTGTCAAGACTCTCATGCTTTGGGCGCCATGATTGTCTTTGGGATCGTCGCCGTGGGGCACTGGGATAAGCCGTTCCCCAAGGACCAGCGGTTTTCCCACTGCCTCAACCATCAAGGCCTTCTGCAATTCGGGGCCTTTGAGTGGGCGCTGCGTCTTGACTACGTAGGTGTGGACCTGGGGGCGATGGTTTGTCAAACGAAAGGAAAAAAAGCGGGCTGCCGCTAAATAACGATCAACAGCGTCATGGCAGAGGAAACATGGATAGCCATTTATACGGCGGGCTCCATTGTAGCCCTTTCGCTAGCGACCAATATGACTGTTTTACCAGTCATGGAGGGGAGTGTGAGGGGCTGTGCGATGAGCAAGATAAAACATACGAGGGTGCCACCGTCTAACCAGTAACGTAAGTGACGGTGTGATGACCACTGCCGCGTCATGACTACTTTTTAACTCACCTGGGTACATTGACGCCCTACGGGCCGTAAGAATTTACACACACACACACACACACCCAACTTCTTAACGGACGGAGATCTAATTGCGTGAGACCTACGCGTGAGTCCCAAGCAAAACGTGCCCCCAGCGTTGGGCGCGAAAGAGCGATCGAGGGTAAAGACCAGCAACCCAAACCCTCAGACTAGAATGAGCACGTGCGGCGAAACTCGAGGTGAATTATCGCAGACTTCGCGTCCTATGTTAAGACCCTGAGGAATGAGGTGGGCGAGTTCTATTTGCAGGGCCTAATCTCATTAACTTCCATGTTCCAAAGACAAATCTCCCTCATCTCTACCAAGTAACTCACTAAAGCCATCCGTAGAAGTCCTGCATAACAAATTCAACTAACTTATTAGCATCATCACACGTTATGTTTTGCCTCCACAAAAAGCGACCCACTGGACGGTCACACTATTATGGTAATCGCGTTCTCGTTAATTTCAACATGAAGTCACTGAACAAGACGTGGCTGCGATAGGAGCTCAAGATTCTCTTTCTTGAATTCTTGTATGAAACCAACAGCTGTACCGCAAGGGCTCCGAAGATCCAATCTCTAAGAGTCTCAAAGTCCCCTGACATAGCTGGCCAGCGAAGGATGATACCGCTCAACATGCCTTTTGAGATTGTCTTTCCGGCGATTTGTTGCGCCATAGATCTTGCACCCTACCGCGGGGCACTCGTACACTTTACCGCCAAGCTTATGAACGCCATTTTGGTGGCGTTGAAGGTCCTGTCGTCGCGAAAAGCTTTTCCCGCATCCTTCGACTGGACAACAATGACTCTTCTCATTGATGTGGTAGCGATGTCTGAACGTGTGGTGGTCAGCGGTTGTTGCGTCATGTCAGGTAACTTCCTTACCTGGTGGAGTCTGTGTGATCTTCGGTTTGAATTATTTCAGGGGTTTGGAAAGGAGAGGTAATGGATGGTAAAGGCCCGCTAGTGACTTTGTATGAAAGGCCGAGTGATGAAGGAGTGACTGTGATATCTGATTGGAATGCTGAGGCTGTTGGACGTGTCGGCTCGCTCCGGTAAGCGTAAATCTCCTGTTGGTAAACAACTTCTGCGGTTTGTGCGTCATCCGAAAAGGGTTGGGTTTCGTTTTGTTCGGTTATGTTATGTTGTGATGGATACACTGGATTGGCTGAAGAAGGTTGTTTTTCAGATTCCCAAGGTACCTGGAGTTGGTCCGGCTGACCGTAACAGTCGCAGTATTTGTGTTGTAAAGGATCTGGGCAGTAAGAACTTATAAGAAGATGTGTGCGGGCGCGCCGCCAAAAGAATGACAGCGCCCCGCTCCGAGCAAATGATGGTTGGTGATGCCACAAATTGGACTAGCAAGGAAGCGTATCGAGAAAAGAATGATGGCTACGTGAGATATGGAGGGAATGAGGATAGCATATGTGCTCTGCAGCCCAGACGCTAATCGATCTCCAGCCGTCACCGGAACCGACCCCATGCCAACAGCCCTGCAGGTGCCTCATGACCGACCAATCAGACGAACGCACGTCCCTTTCCATCTTCTCGCACGCTAACCTCTGCATCGCATGGGATAAGACCGGGTGGTCTACCAGGTATGATGGACCAATGCCGTTGTATCAGGCGATATTGAAGAGACCCCGGCACTGACCGATGTGCTTGCTGCACATGCGGACATGACGAACTTGTTCGATGCACCAGCACGCATTGGGTTGAACCGTGAGGCACCTGCATCCGTTTGAGTCGAGCGTGAGGCCTCGGTGGGTATATCTGTGGGTGGAATTTCAACACCGCAACTCTCATTATCGTTCTTCTCATCAGGAGTACTTCGACATCTCGTTCTTCAACATCAGCCAACCGTGGAACAATGGGCCGTACGAACATCCATCGAGCCCAGTCACTTCTGAACCGTGCGGGAACTTCTTTCGAGGAAGTTGCTTTTATTCCGGACGCTGAAAGATTAGTGTATATCATCAGCGGTGCTCTCACCCAGGACCACCTTGACCGCTACGCCGATGTACTTCGCAACAACAGGGCTGGGTCCTGGATCCAGAAAGATGAAGGTCCTCCGTGGAAATTTGCCTACAGTCAAGGCGACCAGCGTTTGTCGATACCTAAGATCAATGTCAGCAATGGGATGCAGGTGCCAGGGAAAGAGGGGCCTCGGTATGTCGGATTCCGCAAGGCCCCAGATGAGTACCCAGAGGAGCACGGACCCGAGGAGATCGAGTTGGCCTACATCCTCGTCATTCAAGGCCAGACCGGAGATACTAGATGCAAGCTAGTCGTTGAAACAAGCCTTGAAAGGGCGAGTTCAGCTATCATGCACGAGGCGCTTAACGGCTACTCGACCGTCTTCACGGCCGCGATGCTGAAGGCGAATCTGGCAAAACTACAAGATGAAGCCTACGCCTTGAATGTGGTCGAAGATCGGAAGACCCTAAAGGTGATCGATTCCGATCCGACTAGTAAATGCATCGGGTTTTGGTGCTAGGCACGCACATGAGGTTTGTATCGGTCCTACGGCACGAGGTTTGTCAGCTGATGCCTGTCCCAGGAGTGCTGCGTCCACCTATTTGAGGTGATGTCGTTGATGAGCCTGTGTCAACGGATTTACTCGAGGATGCGTGCTAACTAGAAGAGTTCTTGGGGCATCAGCAGAGTAGTTCACAATTACGAATAATCATCAGAACTGTATAGATGCAAGCAAGTGCCAAGTGTTATCATTTCATCAAGTCTGACGTCGCCGGTATCAATGTCGCCGCCATCGTGCTTTTGCAGATGTTCTTCGGCTTTGGTACGCCGTGAACATGCCTCCCACAGCTCCTCTGCACCTGCCTTGTTGATATTGTCCTACAACGCATGAGTAGGAATATCATCATATCCTGCTGGGTTAACATCGCGCAGGTGAGTCTGTGCTCGTATAAGCTCCGACCTGATCGCAAACTGAGAAGCGATCGGCTTGGGCTTTCCGAATTCCTTACTCCCGCCACAGTAGGGTGCAAATCACTCGTAGTTGTTATAAACTGAGTTTGAACGGTCACTCCGACGCGTATTTCCGACCGGATCGAGCAATGCTTGCTGATCCAGAATAAGAATAAAAACAAGAAGAAGGGGGAAGGGAAGCGCCCGCCTCTGGTGTTTGCATATTTCGTACGGAGCAAAATGGCTAGAACTTTGTTACTAGTTGATGCTAAACAGAGGTGTATTCAATATATCAATATGATCAATATCCTTAATCAATATAAATCAATATTAAAGAATATCAAAAATCCGTGGTAGACGGGTATATTTATTTTCAATAAATGTAAAGATCCTGCTATTTTTTAAAAGTAATGTTTTAATATTGATTTCTATTGACGATATTGTTTTCCTTATTCAATATTGAATACACCACTGTCGTCGGCAACTAGCTGCTGGGCAAGAATACTTGACTGCTTATATCTCTTCGTGTAAGCCGCAAGCCCAGAAAGCTCACGAAGTGGTGGCCGATCGGGTGTTGCTGGTGCATAAGTACTGCCGTTATTCTTGTATTCTTCCTTCCATAGATTCTCGACGGCTTTTCGGCCTTCTTGTAGCCAAAGCGGGTGATTCGCCCACTGCCTATTCATATATTGCCACTTATACTCCGGATGAAGCACTGTCGATGCGAGATATGCAGGACTATCGTCAAATAGGCGATAGTACTCCTCTGCTTTAGCCCAAGCAAGGTTAATATTCGCGGTAAAGTGAGGCTCCGCTTCCTTAAAGTCCTTGACGTGATCCTTAGCTAATTCTAGGTTCTCAAGCAGCATTTCCATAGCCGGTATACAAAAGGTCAAGAATCCGCGCTTGCTGCTTCCTGGGCGACCCTCAAGCTCCTTCGTGCACGTGTATAGAGGCTCAAGAAGGTCTCGATATTGGACAAGCACATTCCAATCCTGGGTGGTGAGTTGATCCTCAAAGATCACTAAAGCGGCACTTCCTGGCTGTTTTTCCTTGACCTTGCCTAGCTTAAGCAACTCTTCGTACCGTCTCTTCTCGTCAGTCACGAACGCCTCAATCGCTACTCGAAGCTGAGTAGCGCTTTCGATCATCAAGTAGCAGGAGTTCCAGCGCGTCTGGTTATCTTGTGCCAATTCGCGGCCTTTAAACCTGCCAGAGTTACCAGTCTCCGGCCACACTCGTTCCTGGGTCATGTGAAATCGAGCTAGACGTTGAGGACTTCGATAAATCCAGACCACGAGGTTGTGCAGTCGTCCGATAGGTCCACGAGAGCGCCAGAGTTGCAGCTGAAGCTTCACGTCCGCCAAGGACGTCGTACAGTCGATCTCAAAGGCGTCTGGATCACTACCGAACAGGAGCTTTCTGGCGATTAGGTTGAACACATGACCAATACAGCGAAGTCGACGGTGCTTCTTATTGAACCGAAACTTCCTCGAGAGCTTCTCTAGGCACGTGTCATTGTTCTTAGCGTTATCCACGATAAAGTAGCCTAGGTTTGAGCCAATCTGGTACTCCTCAATCAGGCGTGCAACGTGCTCAGCGATCTTTACACCTTCGTGGCTATCTAGCTGCTCAGGTAGACCGATGAAAAGTGTTTGAGGTCGATTCTTTTCATTGAGGAAGTGGGTAACAATCCCACTAAGTGATATAAGGTTTGTTGAGGTCCAGAGATCGAACGAGATATGGATTTTACTACGTGCTTTGCGTAGTATCTTGACAATTGATGGCCTGTGGAATTCGAACTCCTGAAGGATCCAGGACCGCAACGAATTCGCACAGGGAAAGCAGCCCTTTACCCGTGGTTGAAGGTAGGTGAGAAGGCCTTGGAAGCATGTATTATTGACTTTATTGAAGGCAATATTATCGCGAACGATCCAGCGTACAAGCAGTCTTTGGAAGTAGGCCTCGTCGAAAGATGCTGCTAGTCGATTGATGATCTTCTGATCCCGCGGGCTATCAGGATCAAGGCTAAGCTCCTCAACTTGACCATCCAGGCCAATCTTCCTCTTCTTGTTTGATGAGGCAAGAGCCTTTCCATCTTTACCTAATCCATGTGCATCACGCATGTGGTTTAGCACGCCCTGGCTTCCGTTCTCGATCTTAAAGTGGTGCTTTTTAAGGTTTCCACCAGTCAATGATGTAGCACACTCTTTGCAAAGGAAGTATCGATCTTCAGAAGTCTTCTCTTGTGTTGGTACGCCCAGGTTCCACCACCAGCTATCTAGACGGCTTATTGACCTTGAATACGGCCGTGTATGACCCTTAAGGCAGTTGGTCTTGTTGACGAAGTTCCAGTCAACCCAGGAGTAGTCAAACTTTGACGGCAGAGATTCTTCAAGGTCTTCATTCTCAACAGCAAGACTATCAAATACGGAAGTACTTTGAAGAGAGCTTAGCGACGGTAGGCTTCGAGCAGATGAGAGGATTAAGGACTGCTGGTCATCCTCAACGATTAAAAAGGGAGTGGATGGGAGAGGAGGACTACTAGCAAGGTGCTGCGAGCTTCGAGGTACGTTCTCTAACATAGCGACGGTAAGGTGTTAATAAGAGAATCAATATGTCTACGGTATAGGCACTTTTAATGGGGTGAGGTCCTAATCGATGACCTCACCTTTACCCCACCTTATTCGGACCAACTATTCCACCAATAAGCTGTTACCGCTTGCCTAAACAGGTAAAGAATGGAATTGATTCCATATTCCATGGATTCCATGGAATGGTCACGTGTGGAATGGAATCCATGGAATATGGAATCAATTCCATCCATTGAGAACACTGCACCAGACAGAGTCACATGGAGTAGCAGAGTGCCAATGCTGCACCAGGTGTGGGTACTCCAGTGTAACAAGGTTGGGGTCCTGATCAAGGAGAAAGGGAACAGTGCCAAGATATAGTCAACAAGGTGAGGATTGATATCACGAGTGAGATCAGATCGTGTTACAAAGAATGCTGGATTCTTATTTGAGTTGAGCACACCGTTCTAATGAACGAGAACGGTGCTGCCTATACACCGATGCCTTCCGGAAGTATCTCAGTACCCTGATCCCCTTGATCCCCTTGATCCCCTTGATCCCCATCGGACACAAAGGTCCTAGGGGAGCAAGTCCTTGGCGAGGCTCCTGATCCCTTTGGTACGTACCGCTTGGCGAGGACTTTGTCCGGCCTGTCTCCGGCAGGTCGTGACAGCGACAAAGGACGCGAGTGGAAACGCGAAGCTGTAGAACTGGATTTAGTCAAGTTCTGGCTGGACTGTTCAACTGCGCATTGGTTAAAATTACCTCATTTGACTTGATTAGAGAGCCATTACGCATGCGGTAACGCTTGCGATAGTTCTAGTATAGCTGCCGAGCAGGAACGCAGTCGAAACGGGCCGGAAACAGCAGGGACTAGACCGCAAAACGGAACTGTGGCATTCTCGGTGGAAACGGGCGCGACCTCTTATACTAGGGTCCATTTTCCTGCTTGGTCTTCTTCGCTTTCGTCAACTTTGTCGCCGTTGATGTCTTTGACGCCTTTTTTGCCTTCGATGCTTTCTTGTCCTTTGATGATGTCTTGTCTTTGACACTTTTTTTGCCTTGGACGCTCTTTGGGTGTCGGTTGCTTCCTTGGACATGGATTTCTTTCTGATATTAGCCGTATATTCTGGTTTCGTAACCATCCCCACCTGTCTTACCTTTTTAGCCTTGGTCACCTTTTTAGCCTTGGCCGCCTTCTTAGCCTTGGCCACTGTCTTAGCCTTAGTCACCTTCCTAGCCTTGGTCACCTTTTTCTTCTTTGTCGTAGTTGCTGCACTCTCTTCAGGTTTCGTCTTCTTGTTAGGGGCAACTGTTCCCTCTTTGATACCACGCTTTGGGGTAGTCTTTGTGACCTCTCTAACTTCCGCCTTTTCAGGAATCATCGATCGATTACCTTGATCGGAATGGGGGAGCTCAGGACTACTCTGATGCCCATTCTTGCTCGCCCTTGGTATATGATCCTGTCGCGCGACGCCTTGCACGTCCGCGCCATGGGCGAGTGGTTGGCGATTCACTGCCCCTTTGTTCACAGTACATGCTTGCGGAAATGTCGACATCTTCACCGTTCTCCTGCATTGTTTTCTTAGGGACAGCATCCTAAATTTTGCAATCCAGGTATGAGCCTCATCGACTGGCCACATCTGGTAACGGAAGTTCTCGGCTCCTTCGACAGTCGGATGCACCATCTCAATGCGCAACACGGCTTCGCCCCCTAGTTCCCCCTTCAAAATCGGCTCCTCTATGGCTTGGTAGTTGGTCAGTCCAGATGGATGGAATCGATCTGGAGGTGGTCGCAACAACACTGTAACCTTTTCACCTCTTGAGACATGCCGCGCAAAAACAGCCGAAGCACCTTTCATATATATGCTCCATTGCTTTTGTGATTTTTTCAGCTTCAAACATAATGGATGCTCCGGCATCATCAAAGGGCCCATTGCCGTGGTCAGTGTCTGCATCTCACGTTCATCTGCCCATCGCTGAGCCCATTCGCGCGGGATGCCGCTCCACATGACTTGACTGTTGCGACGCCATGTGTGCCCTCGGAACTGTTGACTGATTTGCTCTTCCTCTTCGATCGTCAAGTATTGAAGAGATACTGCGACATTCAATGGCAGAGAGCGTTGGACACCCTCATGAGGAGTCGACTGGTAAATATCCATCGAAAGAGCATTTCTTCATCGAGTCCTGATCTGGAGACAGAAGGGAATGTCTCCCGCCATCTAGGATCATAAACGCACAACCAAAAAGGCGGCCAGAAACGAGACGTATTTTAGAGGATCTCTCGGTGCAGGTGGACACTAGTGCCGACATGCAGGTGTGCCAGCAAAGGATCACGAGAAGACAAGATGAGGTGAGAACATATCCGCGATGCGGGGTAAGAGTCTTGGTTAGACTCGGCGAGGCATCGAGCTCAGTTCATGGTGCTATGCATCAAAAGCCTTCTGAGGGGTAAGTAGCAAACGATGACGTCACTAACCGCTGTTATGCCGGCTACTACAAAGTAAAATTGAAAGGAAGACGCGAGTAGGGCGCGAGCAAACGCGAAACAGATGATAGGCGAACCAAGAGAAGGGAAAAGAGGAAGGCGGGGTGTGAACGGCAGGATGCTGGCGTTCTAAGCCCCGGCTTCCCCTTGGAAAGGGGCCCGAAGATGTTGCGAATGCAGGCAGGGCAGGGTGGATTCGCTTATGTATCTTGGGGGCAACAAGGCCAGGTTACCTCATGTCAAATTTTCTAACTGTACCTGGTCAACTTCATGTCTCCGCAAGATATGTACCAGTCTGTATCATCCAGACCCTCCGCTCCGGAGTCTCTTACCAGTCACAGCTGTGACCATTGCAAGCGGATTCTATTTCAGATTCCCAAACCATTGCAGGACCAAACGTTCACTTTCCAATTCGGCGAAGTTCTTTCATTCGCCATTGCCGGTTGTGACCTGTTTGCGAGCAGACTGCGCTGTCTGAACCTCCAGGAAGTTTCTAATCTCTTCAAATTACCCTTGAGACTTCGGATTGCTGCCAGCTGGGATGATAGCACCAAGGAACCCAATCTCCATTTCATTTGCTTTAGATGGATGCTAGATGGGCAGCCTGTGTTCGAAACGGATGAACATCCCGACAAACAGTCTGATGAGCTTCATGTATTTGCTACACATGGTAATCTTTCCACATTACAGCCAGGAAGTTTAGTCTAATCTTGTAATCCTAGGTAGCTACGCTAGCCGATGCATCAAGACTCGCCCTCTAAAGAGATTCCCAGCTTCTTCAAGTACCATACAGCGTGTGCGAAGCTGGTTACGTAAATGTGAAACGGATCATCCGTTATGCAACGACATAAGGGGCGTACTCTTATCCCCCGAAATGCCGACTAGACTTGTCGCAGTTGGGTGCCTTGGCTCTATCAAAGTTCGTTTGGAGGAAACAAATGGGATGGACAAAAAATCCTATGTCGCTTTGAGCTACTGTTGGGGAGGCCCTCAAGACGATGTCAAGACTACCCGAGCTAACATCGAGGACAATTTGGAGGACATCCAATTTCAGGTTCTACCAGACACCATCAAACATGCGGTCAGTGTGACTCGAGAGCTTGGTTATGAGTATCTTTGGGTTGATGCTCTATGTATCGTGCAAGACGACAAGGCCGATATGACTAGAGAATTACGAAAAATGGCTCAAATATACTCGGGAGCATCGCTGGTTATATCGGCTGCAAGAGCTCGTGGCAGCCACGAGGGATTTCTTCAAGATCGGGACCTCGCACGGGCAAATGGTACTGTCTTTGAGCTTCAAACGCAAGGTGAAGACGCAGTAGCCCATCCAATCTTCTTGTACGAACACTCCGTTGAAAACAAAGAAGTTGAACCTATTGATGAGAGGGGATGGACCTTACAAGAACATGAGTTGACGGTCCGCCTATTACGGTTCGGGTCCAATCAGACCGAATGGACATGTCCCCAACTATCAGAACCGTACGTTGACGGTGGGTGCCGCTGCCGCAACACCATTATTGACCCAAATGCATTCACCGGCAAAGCCACTGAGCGACTCCTGGCGTCTCGTACCGGTGACTTACCTCAGAATGAATGGATGTTCGATAATTGGATGAAGGTTGTTGAAGCCTACTCCGCTCGCACTTTGTCGGAGCCGTCGGACAAACTTCCAGCACTTGCAGCCCTTGCTGAGAGGTTCGCCTTTGAGATGCGAGGAGGTGCCAACATTTACTGCGCAGGAATATGGAAAGAGGATTTGCCTATACAACTGCTCTGGCGGGTGGTTACAAACAAAGACTCCACTGCTCCCAGAAATATTGCAAGATGCGACATGAAGAACTCTAATCCTTCCTGGTCATGGGCGTCAAGAGAAGCCGTGGAGTTTTATCCTTCCACAGTACGTCAACGGGGTCAAGTGGCTCTAGCAGTCATTGACTGTCAAATTGAGTTGCAAGAACAGAGTCTTTGCTACGGAGAAGTGCAATCGGCAGTCTTAACGGTCGAGGGCTATGTACTTAAAGTTCGCTGGGATGGCCATGTTTTCAGGAGCATTCCTCCCGACACGACACACAATGCTGCCTCCACTTTACCTATCGAGCCTTTCTTCGACTTCTCCACAGCAGAACTGCCAGAATTCCTCTGGTGCCTGAACATTTGCCCAAGCACGACTTCTAAAGAATCGTACGGTATCATCCTAGTCCAAAGCGTTGATGACTGCACTTTCAAGCGGGTTGGCTATTTTGAATTTCGTCATGGTCAAAGGGTGCGAAAGGAGCGAGATGCAACAAGCAAGCCTTTCAATTGGAACTGGTTGCATCTTGGCAGAATCCAAAAGATCTCTATTGTCTGATTCGTATCGCAACAATAGATCATGAATAACGTTACAGCAGTCAAGATTTACACCACAGTTCAATCTCGCAAGTGCAAAATGTCTCCGCTTTTGAAACACCCTGTCAGGCAGCAAGACATATGCGCCTATACAATCGTCGACCGTCATCTGAAGCCGGACCATTAGTTTCAAACAATTGGCGATCGCCATACTTGGAGCCGACGACCCTAGCCCTGATACTTCCCTATTTGGCTTAAAGAGCAGGGTTAACATTATCTGCAAGGAGGCATGCGTAGTGACGAAAGCAGCAGGAACGCGTCACGTTCCGAGCTAGGAACAGATCAAGCACGGGCCAAGGGGTAGGGTAGGGTTGCTTGCATAACCGCGAAACGCGACGCGTTCCGGGAGGGAATACTTGAGTAATCTTATGTTCTTTTCCTAGCCTTTTCTCCAAACCTTATATCCTATTTCCTCTCTGCTTTATCCCCTTCTCTCCTTTAACTAACATCTCTCCCTTAAAATACCTTCCTTTATTTTAGATTTCTTCCCCTTCTTACTTCCACTCCTCTAACAATCTAAATCCGGTTGTCATGGCTTCACTGGATTACCATCATCTCTACCTTCACAGGCAACTGATGAGAAGCCGATTACTAAGCAACCCGAACTCTGTGTTTATAAACATATCTTTCTACTTGTATATAGCTCTTTGTGCAACACCGTAGTCAATACAGCACTCATGATCTGACGCGCCCTGACAAATTTATATAAAAGTTACTATAAATCTCGTACGTAATTATTCCTATATATTAGATTCTACGAGTAGACTAGACTTAGGATTTAAATTATTAGAGTAGACTTAAAGTTAGAGACTATAGAGTTCTACTAGAATACACACTCGAATATAGCATAATATATTAGTCGCGTAGCACTACAAGTAGCACTACTAATAATATTAATTACGCTAACAGTAGTATTGAATAAGAAAGATAATAAAAAAATAGGTAGTAGTGATTGCAACGCTCTTACCGCTAATGTAACTGTTAGTATATGTGTGTCAGTGAAAATACCTCCGATTGCAGTTGGTGCAGTAAAGCCGCATGTTACGAACAGAGGTATGGGGCAACGCCAAGAGGTGATCAGTCCGGGAAGTCACGGGAAGGACTGAGCAGGCCACACGCCAAGCCGTGCTCAGTGTGCTCAGTGCGCTCAGGCACCGAGCACACCAAGCAGGCCGAGCAAGGTACGAAGGTACGAAGGCAAGACCTTCAGTATATGAGGAGCAGCGATGTGCGCGATGGCGGCACTCGTGCTCAACTCATGTTACGATTTGGACTATAGTTAGATAGCAATCCACATCTACGACCAACCCATCCCATCTGATCCCTACTCTGACGCTTCTTGTATATCGGTTACTATCACCCGACGTCAGGTGACCTTGTACTTTGTACCAGGCCCACCCTTCGTTACGCCGCATAGCAACGGTCGGATACGGAAACCGCAAAACACTGCGCTCTCTCTACGTAACACCGGCAGACCCTGATAGACTCCCGTTATTCCCGTCGCCATATAATTCCTTTTGCATATTATCGCATCCGAGAAAGAGATTGCGATAGTTTCTAGTCTCAGATGGCCTCAACCCCGCCGGCGCATGCTATCGCACACGAGCGACAACAACCGCAACAACGCCGCCGGCCACTAGGCGTCGCCAACCCATCAACATACAACTCCCGGCCTGCACCTCGCTCGAAGCCAAAGCTCAAAGCTCCCTCGTACGCCATCGCTCCTGCGCAATGCTCCAGCCTTCAACTATCTGACTTTGCGATCTACACGCCCACCGGTCGAGCTGCAGCCGGCCGCGCATCTGGCTGCGCCCAATGCCCACCCTCTTCTTCGGCCACCACCTTGTCGTCTTCGCACCGTTCGGCTGCTTCGATTAAGACACCTCCCACCTCTACCTCCTCCTCGGCCAAGTCGTGTCCTTCTGCTCGACACCGCCAACCCTCATCCGCAAAGCTGCAGCCCCACAACCGACCACGATACATACCCCCTCCAGAGACAGACTCGGACAGGACAGCTGCTTTGTGGCAAGCCGTCCGCCAGATACGTTCTCGCACCATGCCTTCTCCTCCAGGCTACCGACAGCAGACCACGGCTTCCGCAGCCAGGAGGAACACACCCCCAGCCAAGGCACGTCTACGCCGACCTCCCTCATCCCAGCAATCCTCTTCGTCCTCCCCGCTACCTGCTTCAACAGCGGCAACATCCACATCCAACAATAATAAGACTAAGAGCGGCACGTCGCCAAAACTTACCGACAAGAACTTTCGTTCGGCAATACTCGACCGCTACGGTATACACATCTCGGAGAAGGTTGAAATGAACTCACCCTTCCGGCACTTCTCGACCAAAGATCCTGAGCTAGCTGGGTTCGAGGGCAGGATAGCGGACTGGTATCAACAAACCCATCCGGACTGCCACGTCTGGCTTCGGCTGAATAGAGGGGAGGCCGCCAACCAGGCGGAACAGTATAGAAATATGAAAAGCATACGCGAGAACGAGGCCAAGTTCTCGCACCGTGGCAAAAACTATTTCTTCAAGGAGGACGACATTTTCTCACCAGACGACCCCGGCCGCTGCAGCAGTACCTACTTTAAACTCGAATGGGGTCCCACTCCTGACGATAAGCATCTACGCCGCCCTCCTCCGGTCAGGCCTTCCGCTTCGGACGAGGAAGACGCTCGGCACTTCGCCTTCAACACCAACCCAGACTGCACCTACTGGCTGACCGTGCGACGCCTGAATAGTACGTATCGGCAACTCGTCACGACCGTCACTCATGTTCTTCCCGACGCCAACGTCACGGCTCCCTACCTCACAATCGAGTTCAAGAAGGATCACACGTCCTTTGACGCAGCGGAGAACCAGGTTGCCGTGTCCGCCGCTCTTATCCTTTTCAACCGCGTTCGCTTACGCTGCCGTCGACTTGAAGCGTGCGGACGGAAACCGGAGACGTGGACCGAGGACGATTTTGCAGATATCAAGCACTACGGCATCGCATTCAGCGCGTGCGAAGCCAGCTTCTACATTGGCCGACCGAGCCTGTCCTTTGGAGTTCTGGCTGCCGGTGCCGAGCTGCAACATCCTTGGCGAGGCTGCACCCTCAGCCGATTCACCATTTGCAATGCCGTCCACGAAGACGAAATCTTGGAAATCAAGCGGTGGGTCAACGAAATCCATAACTGGGGTTTAGGGGAGCATAGCAGGAACTTCGTTCTCGATGTCAAGGGCGTGCTCGTACATAACCCCGGCGGTCGAGACAGGATTTCCTTGCTACCGGAAGAGATAGCTGCCCTAGGCTTAGAGACGGATCAGCCAAGTGAAGAATCCGCGCCGATATGACGCCAGCAGTCCCTCCTGTAGTCCAAAGTCGAACTCGCGTGCTATTGCGTCTTATATACCTTAGATAAGGCGGTCGCACGACTACCGTGCGAGTGATATTAATTCTAAAAAGGGCACTGTTTAGACCCAACAACATGAAATGCATCGATACTCTATACTGATGGGAGTGGCGGCCATAACAGGTTAAGCGATGAGACATAATTTCAGGCTAAAGAGGGTTCCATGTTGGCTGTACGCCAGGCGAGAAAGTGTGCCTAAACAGTCTTCGCTTTTGAATGGGTATTGATCCAGCGAAGTTTTTGGTCAATTTCTGGTCCGGTTCTGGTCCAGTTCTGGTCCAGTTCTGGTCCAAAGATTTTTAAGACTATGCGGGCGTCACCTAGAAGCGACCATCACGGTCCCCACAAAGCTGCAACTGTTGCACGCAACAGATATATCTGCCGCAGCTCCGCAGCTGGGAATCACGTGTATGCCGAGTCTTGGCATGGTGGTGACCCGTTTCTTGAGCCTTGATTGACGGTCTCAAACTGGTGCCAATATCGCGAAATCGCCAGCTGCCACGTCCACCACCGCGTCCATAGCCACCTGAAACCCCATATACCTCCTCCCCTCCCCCTTGGCCCTTGGCGCCGTGGAATTCACGCCGCACCGCCGCATCGCTCCTCCGCCGTCCCACCGCCGTCGGAACACTGTCAAGGAGGTATTTTAGGAAGGTGTTGTTTTCGGCCGAAAACCTTTGGGTCCAGCCGCCAAACTTCGAAGTTGCCCGCAGCTTTTAGGAGTCTTTGGGTGGCGCTGACTCGTGGAGGCTCTTAAGCAGACTGATGATGGAGCTAGCGCGTTGCCGTCATAATTCAGAACCGGCAAGCCCAGAAGCCAACATAGCCTCGTATCCCATTCCATTAACTCTAACCGCATTCGGAACCGGAATTCCAAAGCGCGTCGTGATTGGCTCGTTCAACCAACCGGTAGTAACACAAAACCACGACCGGCAGTTTAACATTACTCGATGGGAGAGGTATATATATTGCTGGTCCTCGATGACAATCCAGCATTGAGCAAGTAGATATCATTCGATCTTTGAACGAGAATGGATCAGGAACTGGAAAGGTCCCTCCAGTCCGCCATCTATGAGTTTGTGCAGGGTGTAGGTTTGCTCATCTATCGCCTTTCTTCCAGCAAGTTGATTCTTTAATCTTAATTAACCCTTTACTCAGTTAAACTCCGATACCTCCGTCGAGGATCCATGGGGCTTTCTGGATTACGAGCTGCCCGAACCGCCTGCCATAATACCTCAAGAGAACCAAGACATCCACTCCCAGAGCATTGTGCAAGATCCAACCACCTTATACCCATCAACCCCAGGCGATCTGTATGGTCCGCCTCAAGGTCTGGATGGAGCTGGCGGATGTTATTCTTTCCCGACTTCTCACATTGAGGATTCGACTAACGTCGTGCAATACGGCTCGTCGGCCGGCTATTATCAGGATGGAGCTTTGAGCCCACTTTCAGAAGGATATGGCTTTACCAATGTTCAGCTTATGCCGCAGCCATTTTGTCCAGCAGATAACTTCGACTTCGCGGACCTCTTTGATGACTCCGCTTACTCCGATGCCATTGGATTAGAGAAAGGAGTCCTATCCCACGATCAACGGATAGTTCCTCACATGGCAGAGCCCAGTTCGCTTGAGTTAAATCTGTCGGATCGTGTTGACGCTCCGAGCTGGACTCAGCGCGAGCTTGAACCAAACCACGACGTGTCCTTCAGCCCGGCCTCGCTCCTTGCAATGCAGTCGGAGATCGCCCCCACAAAGCGAGCTATTAGTATATCAGTCACTGAACGGCCTGTAAAGATGGTTATGAAGGACATGTCTCCGCCGGGATGCTCCTCCTTCCAGATAGACCCGCAGTTCTCAATACCTCAAGACGGACCAGACGGCAATAATACTAAGAAACATGCAGCAAGAAGCAGAACGAGGAATCCATGTTTACGATGCTCGTACATGAAAAAGGGCGTAAGTAACATTGGTGATCCGTTCAATGGATCGATCGATGTCATTGACTCGTTTTGCAGTGCTCTGGCGGTAGGCCATGCGACCGTTGTCGAGATGTGCAAGGAAGAGCTGTCGCCAGTGGTAGAGAGCTGACCATTCCCGAATGTATTGATTCGGATCCCACGGTCTTAAATGTTTTCAGCCTTAGTATGGTGCCCCTTTAACTTTATGGCGCCATTTGGAACTAACCCCAGGGTGCAGTGGTGAATCGACGTTGCGAAAACATCGACCGCGCAACTCTGGAGAGGGAAGACTCGACAATTTTCGGGATATCCTGGCCCGAGACTCGTTGGTTCGCTAGAATCAGGTTCCCAGCGAAAGACAGGCTCATTAATCTGGCCAATGTCGACTTCGACTTCTACAACGACATTGACGTTTCAGTACCTATTCCGTGCACACTCTCTAAGGAGCGTAGAGCACAAGTTCCTCCTGTTGTCAGAGGACGAGGCGTGGATTGCTTCTTTAAACTTCACGGCGACGTCTTTCGCCCCCAATTCGAGAAAGACGATCTCCAGTACGAGGAGACTACGCTGCTCTGGCAAGGTCTGGCTGTCTATCACACGATAGCTGTCGTGCAGAACGACAACCACATGTACGACGACTTGATGGGCTGGTCTGAGAAAGATGCTCGCGCCTTCAGCGCTGGCATGTGTCAATGGGCCATTTCGCGCCTCAGCTCGATTCTAAAGGACAAAAACCGTGTGGCAAACTTGTCGTTGATCCAGAAGTATTTCCTCTGGGTCGATCTATCCGCGCTGAATCAACTGATATGCAAGGAAGAGCACGGGTTCTTTGGAAATGTTCGCTGGCCCTGAAAAACTCTCTCGCTTGAAGGGCTTTTTGAAGTTCCATATCGAGACTCTTGACGAGACGCTTGACCGGGAGATTGGAGCGCCGCTTCGATGGAAACCTGGGGAGGGACAAGCGGAGTCTGAGATGAACTTTTGCGACAATACACTTTAGTTAAATGATATAGTCTTGCGATGGAGGATGATCCAGATTGCAGAGGCATATTGTTCTGACGAATTAGAGGAGCTTGACGGAATGGACTTGGACTCGGAGGCTGATTGATGGGGTAGATCCTTCAGAGCGCACAATTCTTCTGCTGGGTCAACTTTACGGCTAAAACAACTGGTAGTATATGTGCATTTATGAAAATGCCTCCGACTGTGGAGGTTTTCGTCTACCCGTGTTTGGAGACACTTTCTCCACTGCCTTCGATGACTCCCGAACCGCCGTCACAGTTGTACTCATTAGAATTTCCGACTGCTCTCGAAGCCGCAAATTCGTGTGAATAGAGGCCCGAACGTAATTAGAATTTTATGGCTCCATCTCCGTAAAACTTGGTGTCGTGCTGGCTTACTCTCGATCATACTGGGATTATCCTTGGCAAAAGGGGGTCTCAGGTACGTCAGACACGGCAACACACTATCCGCCTCTCTTAATGGAGGTTCCGAGATCGTCGTCAGAGAGAGATCGGATTCTCTTGGGACCTGGCGCCCTTTGCCGTCGAGATCTCTAATCCTTCTTCCGCTTCCTTTCAAGCATCAGACAAGCCTGCACAACTGGCCTCTTGTAACATTAGAGAAAAGCAACGCGAGGGGGTATACAAAAGGCTACTCGCTTGATCTCAGCTCCTTCCCCTGAAATGTCATTCAATCCAACAAGTCCACCGCAACTTCAATCCAACGCCATTCTAATCGAAGAGCACTCCAATCCAACGTCATCAATCCTTCCCAAGAATACACTCCCGCCCACCCCACGCCGACACACCTTCAACCGTCTCCCACCTCGCCACCCCTCCACCCCATCATTGCAGGGAACCAAGTCGCTTTGTTCAGACTGCTCGAGTGCGGTCCCCATTTCCACTGTTGCTCTGAAGTTGTATAAGAGAAGTGCTTTAGGCGGTTGTCGGTATAGTGGGAGTTGTCGGATGAGCTGCGACGTCGTTTTCGAGACGGCTGAGGCGGTGAGGTGTGGGCCGAGCTAGTGCTTTGTGAGTTGCTGATGCCGATGGCGCTGTCGCCTGCACATTTCGCGACTGTGCCTGGTTCTTCCTGCGCGAGTTCTGTTGGAGTGGATCTGCCACCCAAACCCTCATGCCGTGCTGTCATCAACATGGCGGAGGCGCCTGCCTGTGCATTCACACTACCTGGACCATCTTCGTCTCGCGCAACGCTCGTCTCAACCTCTTCATGCGCGATATCTACCCCAGGTGCCCTTTCCTCGACGTCGTCTTCCGAGCGACTTGGTGCAGGACGCATGTACAAATCCTGTAGCTTCCTCAGCAGCTCCCGTTGATCGACTAGAATTGCGCCCGACAAGGGATCTCCGTGGATCTGAAAAGTCCGGCGCAGCGAGGCCATCGGCGCGCCGTGCCACGATTTCAACGGGAGTGTGGCGTTCGGATCGCGTGGGAGGATCGTGGAGAGGTAGTCGTGCAGCATGTACCTTTGGTACAGTCCGCCGCAGGCGTCATCATCCACAGCCCCCATGTCTACTTGATGGTCCTTGTATGCTTGGGCGGTCGGACAGATCCTGGCTGGGACGAGGCGACCCATCCTCGCCTCGCGTTCACGCCTCTGGAAATCCTGCTCCTCAAAATCGATGAAGAACTGCAGGTCGGATGGGAAGAAGATGAAACCGGGGGAGTTGATGTCGTCGAAGTTGTCGTGGCAGGTTGCGCAGAGAGGGATGCCGTTGTCGACGACGCCGAGGTAGTCGAACGTAATCAAGCCTTGTCGCTTGAGCCTTTCGAACTAGGAACCGTCAGACTTGAGCACAGAAGTGAAGCTTGCGACTTACGGAGCGGTCTTTCTTCGCGACAACGTGACAGGCATGCACCGGCGAGGCTCCGCAGTGCCAACAGTTTGCTCCGCTGCGTAATATGCTCTTTTTGACATTCGCGGAGAAGCCGGAGGTGCTTGACACGGCGCTGCTAGAGACGACACTCGAGGCGTAGCTTTCAGTTCTCCTCCGCTTGTTCGAAGAGCCGGATCGTGATGGGGAGGAGCTGCGCGAAGGGTTTGGCGGGGGGAACATTGCGCCCTGCGGCGGAGGTACGAGGGGGACCTGGCCGGTGGAGGACATGAGTGTGTAAAACGACCGGGTAGGACATTATTGAGGTGATATGGGAAAGGTGTCCAACAGTCGAGCGAAGTACTCGTGGTTGCTTGAAAGAAGTGTGTGCGCTATGTTGCGAGTCGAAAATGGCGCGTCATGCCAAGACTAAATGCTGTGGCGCTGACAACGGGGTGGCGCTGACAAGGACGAGGCGGTGCAACCCTCGCGGAACCACCAATCCTTGTTCTAGTATTGCTGATAAGAGGCTTTAGGAAGGGTGTGGGAGAGGCCTCTGAAAGTTGTCTGCACCAAAATTTTCGACTGCTGCGAAGTCCCAAAGTTGCAATGAGGGGCCAGAATTGTATCCTTACACCAAGGGAGCCTTGCCTGCCAACTGGGCGGTGCCCAAAATGCAGTGGAACGGGTTTCGCACACTCACGAGGTGGAAAGGCCTCTAGAAACGGCGTTCAGACTGCTCCCGATCAGAGGCCATTGGCAGCAACGCACTCATACTATCGGCGATGATTGGACTCATCTCCGACAACGGCGGCCAATACCCATTAAGTTCGGATTTATTTTCACCAACACATATATGCTGCCAGTAATATAAGTGTCACGATACAAAGTTACAAAAGGCTTACTTAGGTTGCTAGCTAGCCAACTAAGAGGTCTTTTAAATACATGATTACTTTAAGGTGGTCATTCACTCTCTAAAATTAACGAGTTTTACTAATCCTTCGACCGAGACTCTTGCAGCATGACTGTTCAAGCATGCCACCAGCGACCTCTTGATGGGGCCATGAGACTCAAAATGCCAAAGAGAATTGACGACGAACTTAAGAGAAACCACTTCTCCAAGTGTCACACTGTATCTAATGGACCACGATTAGCTAGACCAAAAACTGACCAGGAACTGACCAAAAACTGACCCAACCCTAACTACAAATCGACCACCAATTGCTGGACTATCTAGATGATAGATTACTATTCTAGTATAGCTGCCGAGCAGAGTTGAAGCTTCCTCTCCAGCTGTCGCTCGACCTCGGTAACTGCCGACACGAGAGGACACCGCGGGCCCCCATAGGGGTTCACACCCTCTGTACTATCTTCCACAACAAAATATTTGATATGGCGCCTCTCGGCGAAAAAGGTCTACAGCAAGCAGTCTTTCCAAGGACAACTACCACTCCGCCCATCATGTCCTTTCGATTTGTTACCGTGCTCTTTAGATACATGTCATTTGATTGTATGTAAACTAGTCGTATGTCCTTTGGAGCGGCTCAGGCATTGGAAGCCCTTCTGTATCCGCAAGCCATTGATACTGGCTATTACAGTCACAGGCGCGATAACTCGTTCGGGCGGCGCAAGGTTGCAGCTTCGAAATAGCTGTAGCGAACTAGCAAGCTGCTTTCCAAAGATGTGATGAGATTTCCGCCTGAGGTGCCGTTTCCAAACGTCTTCGCGAGGCTGCATGCAGAAGCCGCACTCGGAGCATAGAAGGACGCGCCATTGGGGCAGGAGAATAAATGTGCCGGCCATCTTTCGCCTCCATGTAAAAATCAATCATGTCGACGACACCACCTACACAGCGTCTCTCAATTGTGCTAACCAGTAGGGGTGGTCCGCTCTTCCTCTATCAAGCTCCCTGGAGACAGATAGCTGAATCTTACAACGACAATATGTCCGTCTTAACACAATTTTGGTTAAACAATTGCCCTTAGAGCAGCGGATCGTCTTATCCAGGCCGGGACTGATTTGCTCCTGTGGCGACTGATGGCCGTTGAAAAAGCGCCGATAAAGATCCGCAATCGGGATGTGAGGACAGAGGGCTTCTTGAAGCTGAGACATTGCCTCCTGAAGCATCTTATGCTTCACCTTTTCCCTTCTCTTCACGCGTAGTAAGGTGGATGACCACGAAATCAAGGTCTTTCTCCTAGGAACAGAAATGTGTGGTGGAATGTTGTCTTTGTGAGATAGGTGTGATGGATCTGAACACGAAAAAGGTCGCACTGAATAGCATCCTTTCTCGTCAGAGACTTTTTGAGCTCCGTGAAAGCGAAGCTTTCGTGGGGACAGAGTTGAACGACTCCCGTTGCACCACGGCAAACTCGTTTCTCCGGTGTTTGCGTCAGTTGTTCAGCCGTGAATGCACTTCGCCGATGGGACTGTATACAAGCACTACACATGGCAAGGGAGCATTGTAGGTCCCCGTTTCGTTCCAAGCAAGATCCGCGCTGGAAGCTGGCACGGTGCAGCATTGCCTTTAGCATAGCTAGTGTCTTGTCATCCACCATGTAGGGAGGCTGTTTGTCCTTAAGAAGCACAAGATGCTTGGGGCAAGTTAAACGCAGCGCGAACACCTCAATTTCCGAGAGATGTTGCGCGATGTTGAGGACAAGTTCGTTGGGAAGGTCTAACAGCGTAGGTGACGTGGGCTTGATATCTAAACTCATGAAATCAAGCTCCATCGATGTGTTCATCCAATCTTGACGTTTTGTCTTCATATACACCCCGACCTCCTCATCCGCTCGTTTCATGGCGTCTTTGGACGTGAAGAAGCAGCGCACTGGTGACGAGAGCCCACCTGGCACGGAGCGGCAGGTGTGCGATTTGCAGGCAGGGCAAAGTAGACGTGGCGTGACAGCTCTTGATTTCATGGCGCTAGGACTGTTCGATTTTGAATAATCTGGTAAAGCCGGGCAAAGACAAAGTTGCGATGCCCGAGGCGGTAGCTAAGCGAAGTCGAACTCCAGATGTGCTTGGACTTGAGCAGCTCAGGCGAAAAAAGATCGTGTTCGGTAAGCCTGTGCGACTGCACGAACGTAAGAGATATGTCTGTTAAGGATGAGGGAGGTAAAATAAGACAAGGCAGAGGTACTATCTTTTTATCGTAGTGGGGAAGCTTTTACTCCCCAAGATGACACGTGGGCAATGGGCTGATCTGCGCAAACTAGTTCAATCGGGTGCAGCTAACCGTGCTCTTCTAGCCAGCCCCCGTGCTCATTGCCAACCTTAGAGAGCTTACCACTTTCTATCATGCTCTCAAATTTGGCGTGATTCCGCCAAAGTTTTTCGAATGCACCGTACACCTGAAATCTGAATGCACTCTACCTCCCTGACACGAAATTCGCCGGTACGCGGATTTCTCAGCACTAACATTCTGAATCCACCCTACTAACGGTGCATTCACGCATATATCCTAGAAACAGCAGGGACTAAACCCCAAAGCGGATTGAAGCGGACTTGGGGCACTCTGAGTGGGAACAGGGCGCGACATCTTATTCTAGGGGCGTGATGGACTTTCTATCGGTGATGTGATTGAGTATCAGGCGAGTCATTGCCAAAAGTCTACTTCATGTCCTTTGCCTCTTGCAGCTCACCCCTCTTCTCCTTGAGAGCCCTCAAAGTATATCGGCGTCTTCCTCCTCATCACTGTCTTCTCCAGCGTGCAACCCGTCGACCGCGGAACCTTGCCGTTCACCGGTCAGTGTCCCAAGAAGATTGTCTGAATATATAAGGATGGCGACGAGTACTTTGAGGAGGCGGAAGAAGTCCAACACGTCGTTCGTTGAGGCGCGCATGGAAGGCACAGGTCCGACGATGCCGACAGCCTCTTTACTTGTTCTATGCCCCGCATCATGGTACGCGATGAAGGTGTTCCAATGGGAGCCGATGATTGTGATGCCGGGCTCTGGGTCCATGAGTTCTTCTGGCTGTTTGGAGAGTGATGTGGTGGTGAGGTTGCTAGCTTGATGGAGGATGGGTGTGGAGTATTCTGGCATGGCGGAGTCGGAGTTGCTGGCGTCGCTAGGCTTGGGAAGCGCGGTGCTGGGATCAAGATGCAGGACGGGAATTGCAGCTTCTGTGAGCATGGCTTCGCGGTCGGTACTGGGTGTGGAGTGAAGTTGCAGCGTAAGACTCTCAGGAACGTTCACATGGCTGTTTCTGCCAGTGCTTGATGGAATTCTTCTTGTTTGAATCGCAGCGCTTGCCGCTTCAATTGCCTGAACGTGCTGCTGACGTTGTTTGCTGGCGTCTTGATTGGCTGCATATTCCTTTATCTTCTCCCGTACTCCTTGTCTATTTCTTATGCTGGCTGATAACCAGAGCGCAAGTTGCAGCTGCGCTTCACTTTGATCTCCGCCAGGCTTCTTAACTTCAATTCCCGAGAAGGACGGCACCAACTTTGTGTACGCATCTGTTGTGTGGCCCAACATAGGGCGTGGTACGCCGCTTCCCTTTTCCAATTCAGCCGCGTGTGTATAGATTCGAGTGAAGGATGATAGGAGTCGAGAGTGTGGTCGTCAAGGTTGTGAGAGCAGAGGCAGAAGGTGTAGTCGGCTTTCTTGTTGATCGAGTTATCGGAAATCCTGGGAAGAAGCTCGGGGTCGATTTGTTGCGACTTGCTGTAAGAACAGGCATATCAGCGACTGCCTCAACTATCTGTCGGCTAGCCGGGCATGGTCTTATAACGCATCCACTTACACCTCCTCTAGCCTAATTTTCATGCACTTCGCTAACGCCAGTGCGAGGTTCAATGTCGGTATAATGACGTGCAAACACCAAGCATTCTCGTCCTTGCCCATCGCCTCGCAATTCTCGGCTTCTTTAAGTATCTTTTCCACATCATTCATCAGATCCTGAAGTTTTCGTGCATCAAGGCCGAAGAAGTTGGGGTCGGATCTGTCCCATTCGTACTTCTCGATAGTGACTTGGCTGTGGACGGGATGGGCCTGGACATATCTCTGCAAGACGGGCAAGAAAGTCAGCATCGGTTGTTGTATGCAAATGTCAGGAACGTCGCTCACCTTGAGCTGAATTGGGACGATCTTGGTCTTCGCATGCGCCTCCAGAAATCTCTTCAATGCGAATGCCTTTGGAGGTAAACGATGTCCAACAGGTGGATGGCAATTTATCGGCGGTCTTGCTTGCCGTAATTGATCGCGGACGGGACTCAATCCGCGCTTTGGTGATCCTCTTCTTGAGCCAGCAGCCGAAGATGGCTCAAAACGCACGCTAGGTTCTGTGACCCTTGTGACGCTAGAAGCATCGTCCTCGTACTCGGCTTGTGCTGTTGTCTTCCGCCGTTTCGGAGACCTCCTGCCAGACTCATCTTCCATGTCTTCCCCAATGCCGGCCTCGGAGTCCGAGTCGAATAGCCCCGCTGCTTTCCGCTTGAGAAGGTGGAATTCGTACGGCGACGCTGGCGGGGTGACGAGGGAATCGGCAGCGAGAGGTTGCTGAGCGAGCTGGTTAAGCCAAACATGGACGGCGGATTCGCACATGAGATATGCAGTTTCGCACGGAAATTTGGAGAGTTGATGAGTAGAACTAGCATGGGATGCGAAGTATGTTGTTTATTATGATTCCGGAGTTGAGAGTTGCGCAACGACAACGCCGAAAAGCGGTGCGGAGCGGGAGAACTCCCGTGACGTAAGCGACGGTGTGATGACCACTGCTGCGTCATGACCACTCTTTCGCGTCAAGTTCGAGATAATTTGTATCTAGCCACGGGGGTGCGGCGCTCTCCTTTGTGACCGTGATGGCGATGCGGCTCCGTGGGCACGTGATACCGGCTCCACGGCTCCTGCTAAGGCCCCCTGCCAATCCGCAATCTCCGGCACTACAGCTCACTATAAAGACCACGTTGTAACGATCTTGAAGTAGGAACCACGTGAAGTGGGCTTGGTTTTGGGGTGAAGACATGGATAGACAATGTCTGAGCGCGTTACCAATTGTTAATAGAGATATCAATGATTGTTTGAGTTGAGCACGAAGCTTCTTACAGCTCCGTGAATGTAAAGCTTGGGGACGGACATGGCGCACGGTCGATTTTCAGGAACTATGCCTGTCGCCTAAGTTAGTTAGTGGCTGGCGGAAGCTAATCGGCCCGCTGCTCCATGCGGATCGCGCTGTCCACCATACACCGACGCTCTCACCAATTTCCCCTTCACTGCTTTGAACGGGGATCACTGCGCAATTCTTTGAATCCGCGCTGGATCTCCTAACGTTTCCTCAAGTCGTCAAGAGCTGCCTGGCAAATCACCAGCTCTGTGGAAAACCCCACTACATCTCAGCATCTTGAACATAGCCAAGATGCGCCTTCTCCGGACGAAAACTATTCAGCTGGCGGAGTTCTCTGACAATGAGATCCCTCAGTATGCGATACTCTCGCATACATGGCAGGATGAAGAGGTCACATTCCATGACATGCAACGCTCTGAGATCAACCCGCAGCTGCAGAGGAGGGCAGGTTATGCGAAAATCAAGCATTGCTGCGCCCGAGCTGTAGCACAAGAGATTGATTATGTCTGGATTGACACCTGTTGCATCGACAAAACTAGTAGCGCGGAGTTGTCCGAGGCGATCAACTCCATGTATCGTTGGTACCGGAGAGCAAAACGGTGCTATGCGTACTTGGCTGATGTACCAGCTGAGGACAATATACGAAAACCCCTTGACTCCGCCTTCGCTCGAAGCCGATGGTTCAAAAGAGGATGGACATTGCAAGAACTTATAGCACCCGCCGATGTCCGCTTCTTCGCCAGTGACTGGACATACTTGGGCACCAAGGCAGAGCTGAAGCATGAAATTGCAGAAATTACAGGAATCTGCACCGAGATTCTTGACGGTGCAGACCCTGGGATTGCTAGCATAGCACAGAGGATGTCTTGGGCTTCCAATAGGCAAACCACAAAGGTGGAGGACATTGCTTATTGCCTCCTCGGCCTCTTTGCGGTTAATATGCCGATGCTCTACGGGGAAGGTGAAAAGGCATTCATACGGCTACAGGAGGAAATCCTGAAAACAGAGGTGTATTCAATATATCAATATGATCAATATCCTTAATCAATATAGATCAATATTAAAGAATATCAAAAATCCCTGGTAGACGGGTATATTTATTTTCAATAAATGTAAAGATCCTGCTATTTTTTAAAAGTGATGTTTTAATATTGATTTCTATTGACGATATTGTTTTCCTTATTCAATATTGAATACACCACTGCCTGAAAATCTCTGATGATCACTCTTTGTTCGCATGGACGGACCCAGCCAGAACACCCCGAGGACTGTTAGCGCAATCTCCTGGCTATTTCGCTCGCTCTGGCAACATTATTCCGTTTCACCCATCCAATTCCAGTGTTCCATACTCAATGACCAACAAAGGGTTATTCATACGATTATCTATGCACGGCTTTCTGTCCCAGATTCCTGGCGAAACCGTCGCTGCTTTGCAATGCCGCTACGAGAACGACTTCAGAAATCTGGTTGGAATCCGCCTTAAACGACTTACAGAGGACGGTGATCAATACGCGCGTGTGCAGTCACAGGAGCTTGTCACTGTTGATCCGAAGTCTCCTTCTACAGACGGGACTATTTACGTTAGACAGAGGATTCTCCTTCCTGACTGCGATCGTTACTATTTGGATCATGGGTTCCTTGTTCGGACCTTACCGCACCTAAAACATCGGTATACTCTCACAGATACCTATCCTTCGAGCTCTCTTGAGTTAAGCAATAGAATCTTTCAAGCAGCACTGCGGCTGCATGGACAAGACCGTCCAGCTGGAAGCTTGCTTTTCGAACATGAGCGGGGAGGCCTTTTGTAGTGACATTTGGACTGACGAAGCACTTCACAAGCTTATTACCCTGGTATAGCATCCGCTACAAACCACCGAAGAATACTCTTGAAGAGATATATAATACCAGTGATGTGAGTCGTCGTGACCGCAGTGGAACCATTGACCTACGAGAATCGTTGACAGTTGAAGGTGATTTATGGGCTTGGGTGAATATTGAGGAGCATTATCTTGGAAGGGAGCGAATTTTCCACGTGCATGTAACGGCCGGGTAGTAGTTTAGTACAATGCTTCCTTGCCCTGTCCTACTCTCGCTCCTTCATCTCTCTACCTCAAGGACTAAAACAGTGGTTAGCGACGCAATATTTCGTAATTTAGTATTTCGAGCTGTACTCAGAGACGGTATGACGGCTGAATCGATGCGAAGCTCAGTACGCCAAGTAAATGAAAAGTACATGTGCTATGTCTGACTTGCTCCTTTCTTACTCCTCTGTCCGCCATAGTCCTCACTAGGGAATTCGGGCATTCATATTCATGACTACATAGACATTATATCCTACGCTGTCAATTGTAGAATTGTTGTTTCCAACTCGTCAAGCCTCTTGCAGAGTTCGGAGTTCGTCACTTCGTATCTCCGCCATTGGGTCTCGTATACGTCTAGTTTCAGGCCACCTATATGACATAACTCCATCTCAGTGGAAGGCTTGAGTTGAAGGTTGTCAGAACTGATTAATTCCAGGACAGTCCTTGTAAGATCTGACTCCTCCACCCCCCGGTAGAGCCCACTTCTATTACTGAAGCGAGTGGGCGTGGGCGACGCGCCGAGCCATTGCAGTAGTTCTGGTTGAGCGGTCCTATCGTTCATCGTGGACATGTAATCTCGTGTGCTGGGTGTTTGCAATCATAGTAAGTTCAGTTGACGTTGGGCCCACCAACTTATACATTGAAAAAGGTGAATCCACCACCTCTTTCGAGGTACCCGTCTATCGACCCTCAGGCTATCCCCCGCTCCTACCGTCGCATCCTTACTTCCAAGCAACTCTAACCGAGCCATTATCAGCAGTCCACCTCAATCACCATCTCCATCGAATCCATCTCCGTACTCCTTACTTGAGCGTCCCTTCGGGGGTTGCACCCCCATCCTTCTTCCGGTCGGATCCCCCCGCACTCCACAATGAATACTAGGAGATGGGGAGAATAACTTCCTAGGAACAAACTCCTGGGAACGGATTCCTGGGATCAACTTCCTAGGAACAAACTTCTGGGAACAAACTCCTAGGAATAAACATAAAAGGCAACAAAAAACCGATGGCTGCACAAAATAGAGGGCGTCATGTTAAAAGAGTCATGTTAAAAGGAAGCCTGAATATCCAGCGAAACCAGCGAAACCACCGAGCGCCGTACCGCTCAATAACAACGGCAACTCAACTCAACATCACACGGATTAGCCACTCATAGCAGCCTCCTCCAGCACAGCCTCCGCATTAGGGTCTTCGCCATTAATGCCAAACTGAGCCTCAACGTCATAAAAATCAAGCTCATCATATTCCTCGCTGTAACCACTAGCTTCATCACCTTCATCACCTTCATTACCTTCATCGCCTTCATCGATGTCCACCATTGTCACCATTGATTCTCATACCTTCCGGTTGCTCCTCACGTTTAATAGACATCATCAAATGCAATGACTGCAACCAAGAAAGCGAGAAGTATGCGGGTAAACCCACAACTATATACCCTATCGTGCCTGCCCGTCTGTACCATCTTGACTCGGTGATGAATGGCAGCTGCTACTATTCTTGGCAATTGGACCCGGAGCGTCCTTACCCCATTTCTCCGTTGCACTACGAATCATGAAGTTCCTCCTTGCACTCGGATTAACTAGTCACTCCGTTCCTTTATGCTAAGTAAGCTGAGCCTGTGGGCCCGTCAACTGAACGGAGACATAATTGTACGGACGGCAAAAAACGGGCACCTCCAGTAAATTACTTGGTGTACGGGTTCTAACCCTGAAAAACCTGATAATGTGTTCTCACTTTGCACACGCAAAAGAAGGTCTCGATGCAATGCAGTACAAAGCAGCTGAAAGTAGTCAAGGGACAGCGTTCACTGTTGGTGAATCCCTAGATGAACGCGCTTTGACAGAACATAAGATAACCTAGGTTGCGAACGCGTCGCGCAGGCACAAAGCACAGGCCTTCGTGTTATTCGGGGCTACGACAGCCAAATTGCATAAGGAACGGACGCGAGGGTGGGGTGCACGAACCAAATTTTCTGGGGTTACGACAGAACCCGCGTGAATCTGTTTGCAGTAGCACCGGTATCAATCGGCCCCTCCCGCTTCCGACCTTCTAGGGCCGAATTTCCCTATTAGTGAAGAGGGTTGTGATGGACGAGTCTAAGAGTTGGACGAGAACGCGGTAGTCGGGAAGTTGAGTATTTGTGCTGACGTAGACGTATGAGATACTGGAATAGCCTCGGGGGCGATACACGTGCACAAGATAGCATACCGCTCCCTCCGAGTTACACATCATTGAAAAAACTCCAGAAGTTCCTCTCCGAGACACTCTATACCAAAACCGAGGCAGCCTTTCCTAAAGGAGCTTCGCAAGCACGTCTAACATGACGGGCAGTCGGCATGGATAGGTTGATTGGTGTTATCAGGTGCTTCCGCTGCCCGTACGATGTCTTCCAATGTTTCTCAGAAATCCGACACTCATCCCGAAACATACCCACAACCGTGTATCTCCCGCCGCCTACCAACCGTCTCAAGGAACCTACAAAGACATGTGCTAGCAGTGGCTAGTTCACTAGCGTCTTCGCTACTCCTCGGATTGCGATGAGCATTGTCCTTGCGAAGAAATATCTTTGAGGCCTCGGCTAAGAAGAGGGACGACTTCGTCGTGCTTCCCTTGGGCCATGTCATGAAACGCGAAGGATGTCGAGCCGGCGGTAACAAAGCAATGCCAGTGGTTCTGCTACTTGTAGAACCCCTAGGCTGCGACTGGTTTGCGCATGCCAACACGGTTTGCGCGCCGGCGAGTCACCACGCACTGATTGGACCCGAGCTTCGCGGAATGACACCGCCACAGCCTCCTTCCCGCAGGGTTGCCTAGCTAGCCCACACTTTCATCGTTGCTTGTTTACCGTCCAAGGCAGACTCTGTGTTGTAGCTGTGAAACGAGGCAACGGTAAGTCTCGCATTTCATTTTCTCTTCTATCCACTAAGTAAAAAAAGGTGACACGCTGTAGTCTTTGTCTTCATGCTGTTTCTTACCTCTCGTCTCCTTTACGAATTCACAATAAATCATGGCTGCTCTGAGCTCCGAATTCTATCTAAAGGATTCAAGAACCGCGATCGCTGAAGTAGAACATCCAACCGAAAGCGGAGATACCTGCTGCCAGAACAACATGGTGAAAGCTCCCCAAAGCACTTCACCACAATCAGCAAGAAGCGTGACCGAAGCAGCAGATCCGACGCACAAACTTCACAAGCCCGGCGCCAATTTCGGGCAGAGTGCTCTCCCTCCGAATGTCGAAGATCGGATCTCTCGTTTTTCTAAGCGCAGTGCACCATCGCAAAGTCCCATCAACGGCCAGATTTCCCAAGGGTCTCAATACAACTTTTCTGCACAGACAGTCCATTTGGACGCAGCGACATCGTCACCGAGAGAGTTCGGCCAGAAAGTAGCACTGTTGGATACTACGCGAAGCCGCCATGCTGCGGTGGGAGAAGCAGCAGCGCCCTCACAGATTGGACGTCGCGGCTCAAGAAACATACGAAAAGATGTCGGAACTCCATCCTACCGACGCACGGAGCCTCCCGAAGAGATTCTCAAGCCCTCATACCATACCCAACAGGCACAGACCGCACCAGATAGTAGACTGTGGACTACGATCAACCCAGGCACGAAACGCGGTCCTCCGCATGACCCTGACGCTCGAGCCGAGGCTTTCGGCCCATTAGTCCGCCTCCCAAAGCGTCCCAAACTAGCAGGATTAGGATCCAAGACTGCCCGCAAGCGCACAAATAACCACCTCTCCACCTCTTCCGCAGTCCTCAGCAGCGTGGAACACAAAAACCCTCAAACCAGTGATTCAAACTGTGACCCGCACCAGATCCCGTCGACTCCCGTTTCCTGGAGTTTCACCGTGCCCACAAACGAGCGCCCTCGCGTCGACAACTCGCCCCCGGAGTCGCAGCGCGCCGCCGCCCGCGAAGCAGGCCCATCTCCCAAGCGCGGTGGCCACGCCGGAGGGCGTGGCAGACGCCCCCGTAAGAGCCTCTCGGACCTCGCCGCGCCGGAGTTGGAGAAGCTGGAAAGGATGGGATCCCAGGCCGTCAACGGCTATCACCAGGCACAGTTGGCCACGACACCAGACAACATGCTCTCGCACAAGCAGGCGATGCGACGCGGCCGCGGCCGCGGCGCAGCAAGAGTAGAATCTATGGCCAAAATTGCCAGGCTCGCTGTAGCGGCCACGGGACCTAGTCCGTTATCACCCACGCCGATTGCAGCAGGGAACCAAGGAAAGCATATCGGACCTACACCCGTCCAGACGGATGTGACAGACGGACGTGCCTTCTACCCTACCCCAGAACCGGGGTCCGAAAGCATCTACAATCCACCCGACGCTGTACCGTCTGTCCCACGCTTCAACCCTAAGCTGTGCAATTGGTCTGAAACAAAACAGCCAGAGTACTGCAATGTCTTGGGCTTCTTAAGCCAGGATGATCCAGATTACTGCGATCATGATGGCCCCTGCCAAGGCAAACATTGCGCCTGTGCTGAAAACAGAACGACCTGTAGACCGTCTTGTAAATGCGAACAAGGGTGCCCTCGCCAGTTCCCGCGTTGTTCGTGCGTCACCTCCTGTGGCCGTAACTGCCACTGTAGACGGCTTAATCGGGATTGTCTTCCTGCTGAATGCTCCTGCGTCGACTGCCCGAATACCCATAAAAGTGAAGATGATCCTAGCCTAACTGTCCGTGAATCCAGTGTACCGGGGGCCGGTCAAGGATTATTCGCGGCTGAAGACATCAAGGCAGGTGTCATTCTCGGCGAATATACCGGACGTAGATGCCCAATTGTCGATCTCCAGGACGACGATCATGATAAGAGGGTTACACATTTCCAGATCTCGAAAGGTGATCCCGAAAGTAATGCTTGATGCAAGACACAGAGCTAAAACTGTACAGGCACCACCATTGATGGAAGCACTGGCAATTCCCTTGTCTTTTATATAAACCACCAAAACAAAAACAACACCAATGCCGCTTTTAAGTATGTGGAGGGGAGAGATAGACGGAAGATTATTGCATATACAGCCAAGGACGTCAAGAAGGATCAGGAGATATTTGCTCCCTATAGGTATTACCTTTCCAGCCCTATTCTGTTCATATATGACTAACCAATCAGCGCACTTGAGGAGGAATGGGTGTTCTCGAGCCTGTCCGACGTACAAGGCAATGGGCTACCGCCCAAGAAGGGTACTTCTATATTCCGTACGTACAAAATCGAAGAATGCGCAGTTATTCGGCTAATGTTCGTAGACGATGGTCGAGAACTCAATCCAGGGGACTACGTCTTTGTCCAAGGCGAGAACTACAAAGACCACAATCATCCGTGGATAGGAAGAGTAGTCTCGGGCGTACCGGCAACTCAGGTTTACCCGGTGGACAGGGTCCGGGTTCGATGGACTTACCATCCATTCATGCTTAACCCACGCCCAAAGGTTCGGTTCGGCCCGAAGGAGCTGGTTATGTCCAACCACTTCGACATGGTTGATAAGTCAACCCTGATGGGAAGGGCGGCGGTGGTCGAAGGATGCCGAGATTGTCGCAGTACGTCGTCACATTGGTGCTGGAATAAGGCGTGGAACGTCTTTTCGAAGCGTCTCGATGACGAAATTCTTGAAAAGTTCCCCTGGTTGTGAGGAGACGGAGAAAAGGTTAATAAGATGGTGAAACACGCGTGGTAGTGTCATCAATAGCTAAGCACGGTGTGCAGTAGTTTGCGCTTCACCTTGGTTCCAATATGTTCACCAAGCGCATCCTCACCAATCCTCAATCCAAGACATCCAATAGATCGTCCGTTGTGTGCTTCTTTTGTGGAACTAAGGTGGATAAACCCTTGATCACACCAGCCCTCTTTGTTGCTGAGGAGAATGATGGCTTTCAACTACTACCGCTCGTTCATCTATAATTATGGATTTGCAAATCCAGTGCCGATTCACATACAAAAACCTGGTCTCGCTTGCACCCGCTTGCAAACGCGAGCTCATTCGCCGTCGCCCTATCAAGAACCCAGCCGTCAGATGATGGGGATACGAGGTTCCCTCGAATCACGCAGATTATTTTTCTTAATACACACATCCGCTGTTGTGTCAGGAGTCTTACGTCGCGAAACGCGACCTTGATGGAGTGGTCAGCGCGCCATTCCTACCCGCCATTTTTATCATGAACTTTTGCCGAGTTCGCTTAGCTTCCACCCCGCGCTAAACTCTTTCCAGGTTCATTTCTGCCGGAAATGGGGCGAGCCTCTTGTTCTAGGCGAATGGGGGTGTCCTATCGGTCAAGGCAGGGTAAGCCTCTCCCGCAAGACCCTCAGTAGCAATTGTAGTAGATACTCCATGTTATACTACTATTGTAGTGCTAAGTCTTTCAAGTAGAAACCAATATAGAAACATTCAAAGTTCTACAGTAGGAGCTGTAGCTTGATATTTATATATATGTAGGACAGGCAGCAGAGGATGGATGGTGAGGAACAATTCTACCTTCCTCTAAGGTCGAGAGCAATGGCATTCCTCGCGTCGTTACACATCATGACTGTACTAATGCTTTTAACTTATACGTCCCTGACTTCAAACCCACACGCCTCGAACCATCGGACAACCTCGTCACCAGCGAGCGTCTTGCCGGCCCACACTTGCCGTGCCCAATCGCTCTCTTCCTTACATGTGCCGGGTATATCTGAACGCTGGCGTTCTGCTTCCAGCCATGCTCGTGCCAGCGGCGGACAATTGGGGGACATCGGTGGGGACGAGTACGAGGCACCCGAGAGAGATGGTCGTATACTGGCGGTCGACTGGGGAGACGAAGATGAAGACGAAGACGAAGACGAATCCGCTCGACGTCGGCCACGCTTACGGGCCCGAGGTAGGATGTCATCGGACGAGCCAGCTTCGGCATCTGCGTGTTCAGCGCTGAATTTGCGCTTCCGGCCGCTTGACGCGGAGGTGGAGATCTTCCGTTCGTCTTCTAGCTGTGCCCGCTCGTCGACCTCAGCGATATCTGTGTCGGTGGCATCGGCCACGGTGTCGATCTCTGGCTTGCGTTTCTTCGGACTCTGCGATCGTTTCCTAGTTGCCGCAGCGGAGAACTGCTCACAAAGGGCGGCGGCGACGAAGCCACGGCTATCAGCCAGGCCACCATTGGGGGTGCGGAAGGCCAGGCGTCGATTTGTCCTACACGAGAGAAAGGCGCCGAGCAAGGGGAAAAGCGACCATGCGAAGCGCGCATACAACATCTCGATGCCAACTGCCGAGGCGTGAAGCTCGCGGTTGTGGTAGAGGTGCTCGAGTTCGGCGGAGGGCTCGAGGAGGTGGACAACGAGCCGCATACCACTACCGTCGCACGCTGGCTTTGGTACGAAGGTAAATCGGGGCTTGTCGAAGACAATGTGGAGGTCGGCCCGTAGAAGCAGCGCGTTGGCAGTGTCGTCCAGCGTGTCGGCCGGGCCAAGGTTGTACCGAGACATGTCATTGCCCTTCCACCAGTCCAGCTCGGCCTGTGGCACAACATGCGCCACTTGTAGTTCCTCCCGGCATCCGCTCATGCGACATGAGCCATCGCGTACTTGCAAGGCGGCAGTGAGGTTGGAGGGTGAGTAGATGGGAGTCGAGAGAAGCACCGTTTGGCGCCATCCGCTGCCAATGGGCGGGGATGCGGTCGTGCGGGAAACGCCACTCGCGAAAGGTCGGGACGATGGCATACGGATCGTCGCTACCGCTGTCACTGCCGGGCTCGCGGTCGAGGTGGAAGTAATAGTCGCGCTTGTGCAACGTGCTGGCGGCGTCAACTCGGGCGTTGCGGGCGGCGTCGGCGTCTCGCAGCGGCGATAGCCAGCCGTCGGTGCGATTTCCCGCGATCACGGCGCAGGCATCGAGTGCAAGCTGGGCATAAAGACCTGGCCGCCGTGTTGCGTTGTCGTCGGCGTTGTCGTCGTCGTCGTCGTTACTAGAGTCCACGTCCGTGTCGGGCGCATGGAGCTTGAAGAGCACGTTGTTGCTGTCATCGTAGCCAGGATGGCGGAAGAGAATCTGCCAACGTCGGGGCGGCTGGAGGACTATGGGCGGCAACGTAGGTGCACGAACATACACCATGGGCGTGTCATTGACGAGAGATTGCCTTGCGTCATGCAGGAGACAATGCGAAACCTGGAGATGAGGATGGGTATGGTGAGGGTGCGTGAGGCGCGTGAGGAATTGCAACGGCGTTGACCAAGCAACTCGAGCCGCCAAGGCCGGAGAGTCGTTTCCGATCCAACGCTAGGCCATTACAGTCACGTGCATCGAATCAAGCTACCTCATCACGCTCCTATTCGCTCGCTTAATGTGAGCCCCTTATTCTTTGCGAAGCTGTGCTGTGCTGTAGCAATCCCTTGCAAGCCACTGCAAAAGGAGAGGCGTCGGTGGTCGACCGAAAGGGACGCGGTTGAGCAAGAGATTGATTGATTGATTGATTGATTGATTGATTGATTCCTACACCTCCTGAGGCCGTAAGGCCTATGAGGGAAACACGCTGAGAGTACGTTCTTAGAGTCATTCTGCCAACCCGGTTTCATCTTAGCCCATCTAGTGGCTACGCAGAAGAGGGCCAAGTCACCCTCCTATGAACGACAACAGACTAACCAAAGTCGAGAGGAGCAGTACGAACGAAGGAGAATCGTCATGTTCAACCTGATTAATCGTGTCACACCACCTCGCATCCCCTTCCTGCCTCTTGCGTCTCCCTACCTGTGCGTGGACTGGCACAACCGCCCAGTGGCCTTCACAAACGTAATCGTCGCCGCAACCAGCTGGTGGTCGGCCTTCCACTTTTCCTTCGGCCCACACAACAGTCTCCCTCTCCGATCTCTGTAGTCGTCCCATCCACCAAGTAGAGGTGCCACGTTCGCCGCCAGCTCTCCAGCTTGACGGGCTAGCAGCCTCCTCTGAGCGGTCCACTTCCTGCATCGGATCAGGAAGTGTTCCACCGTCTCTGGCTCACCGCACTCGTCGCACTCAATAGACGGCGCAGCACCGAATCGCCCCAGGTATGAGTTGAGCCGGCTCTTCCCCGTCCGCAGCTGGGCCAGGATTGCGGCATCCGTTGCATTCAGTCGACTGTAAAGCTCGTATACATGCGGACCCGGCGCGGCCTTGTCGATGTGTTGGGTGTGTCGGCACAGAAGCGATCGCGCAGTACTCTCTTGGTTCGCACTCTGTCTCGCCTTGCGTAAGGTCACGGTCCTCAACCGTGTCACATCTCCCGCCTCTCCGGCAGGATATCGCGTCGCTTCTTGAGCTAGCTTGTGTGCCGCTTCGTTCCCCTCGACTCCGGAATGACCGGGTACCCATCGCAGGAGCGTGCGGATTCCGTACTTTTCCCGTAGGCTGTTGATCTGCTCGAGGCAGGAAGCGACAATCTGCTGCCCGCTTCGCTGGTCTGGGTTGGCGAGTGCTCGCAGGGCCGCCTGGCAATCCGAAAAGATGTGCACCGTCCGTTCCCGGAGCACGTCGGCCGCTTCTGCCGTGAACTGGATTGCCCTTCGGATGGCCACCAATTCCGCCTGGAAGATGCTAACATCTTCCGAACTGCCTAGCCGTGCCGCGTGCTCCCATGGCTGCGTGCCGCTGAGACACACAAGTCCTATCCCCACGCCCTCGCTCCTGTTCGATCCGTCCACAAACCAATACAATGCTCCACTCGGCCTGTCATTCGCCGCCGCAATCGCCCTCGCCCGTTCCTCGACGACAACCTCCGCTCCTGGCCACCACGGCGGGCAACAGAAGGCCCTGATCGTCTCAAGGTTCGACACATCTATGTTCTTACATTCCTCACTAATCCTCCAAAGCGGTGTGCGCGTCCGAGAGACTCTTCGAATAAGCTGCTTGACGCTCCAGAACGGATGTTTTCGATCGAGCGTGTGTGAGCTTATCCAAAACCGTGCCCTTTTAGAGGCAAGTCGAGCGCTGAGCGACGTGATCGACGCCTCTAGCTCGGCCGTCCTCAGCGCCGTGGTAGAGAACGCTTTGATGATGGCTTGCGCCCCTACCCGTTGCGACTGGCTCAGCAGCCGGACGTCCTTCCCTGTGAGCTTAGTGGCCCACACGTTGGACGCATAGTCCACTGTCGGGACCACTGTTGCCGTATATACCTGACGGGCCGCACGCGGGCCCATGTCTCGTAGCCGGCGCAGGGCTAGAGCGGCGTTGTGAGCCCTCTTGGCAACTCTAGCCACGTGCTCGTGGAAGAGGAGCTTCGCATCTAGGACGACCCCTAGGAGCTTGATGCTTTCCGACGATCGGATCGTCTGACCTTCGATATTTACCGTGGTCTGCTTTGCTTTTCTTAGGCTCCTCGTAAAGTGGATGAAAGCAGTCTTCTTCGCTTCGAAGCATGCCCCGCTCTCTCTAGCCCACCGCTCCGCGCTGGGAATCACCGAGCATTGTATCGCGGCGGTGTTTGTATCGACATCTGGCCCGGTCACCCATGCAGAGTAGTCGTCCACGAAGGCAATGGCACCCCCATGCGTGTCGATCCGTCTGTCCACGAGGTCTGCGTTGTATATGACGTAGAGGATGGGTGAGAGCGGCGACCCTTGCGGTAGTCCTGCCTGAGGCAGCGCGGTCGAGGCCGTCCTATATCCGTTCACCACCATCTCGGCCCGTCGATTGGCGCAAAAGTCGCCAACCCACCGGACCAGCTCCTCGGGGATCTTGCGTTGACGAAGTCGGTCCAGGAGCACTTCTGGTACCACCCCGTTGTACGCCCCTTTCACATCGAAGCTGACCAGAGAAACCACGCGCTGCTCTCTCCATGCGAAGTGGACTCTCTCCACTAGTGTCATGAGCGCCTGTTCGGCGCTCCTCCTTCTGCGCGCCCCGAAATGGCTCGCCGGGAGAAGGTCACCGTTCTCGACGTGGTAGGATATTCGGGTGGCAATGACTGCTTCCAACGCCTTGCCAAGGCTTGACAGCAGCGAGATCGGCCTGTATGCGTCGGGCTGCGTATAGTCTCCGCGGTCCAGCTTCCTCAACGGGATGATCTTCGCCTCCTTCCAGATCGCCGGCACTTGGCCAGTCGCGACGGACGCTTGGAACAGCTCGACCAGGTGCTGGTGAAGAACCGGCCAGAGCTGCTGCCAGACCAAGGCAGGGAGGTCACACGGGCCAGCTGCCTTGTTCGGTTTTGCTCCAAAGATGGCATTCTTCACCTCCGCGGCCGTGATGGGTTCTGCTGAGAGCCGGCGGGGCAGTGGGCCGGGCGGCGTCCCTTGTTGCTCGCAATCCTGCGTCCGGGGTCGCGGTGATGCGAAGAAGGTTTCGAGAAGCAGCTGGCCCATATCGTGGCTATCAGTGATCCGCTCCTGGTTTGGCCTTTGTAGGTAAGCGATCTTTGCACCAGCCTCCGATTGTCCCGGATGGAGGTACTGTGCCGCCTTCCAGATGTTTGTGTGCTCGGCTAGAAAGGTCCTCCAGTGGGCTCTCTTCTGTGCCCGGATGGCTTTGTGATATTCGTGCACGAGCTGGCGATGCCTGTCTACCAGATCCCGGTGCGGTTGGCCACTGCGCACCGCTCGGCGCACTGCCTTGTGGGCCTGTGTGCACTCGGCTCGCATGCTCGTAAGCTCTCTCGTCCACCATGCCTTGGCCCATGGCGAAGGCCTCGCGAACGGCACATGCTTTGCCACCGCATCCTGCACTGTGCGTGTGAGTTGGCATGCATATGCTTGTACGCCTTGCCTGCCCATGTCTAACGGGTGATTCTGTAGCCTTAGCGATACCTCCGCCCGGATCTTATCCCAATCTGCGTCTTTGTAGCATCGTCGCCGCGCCGGTACCGTCGGCGGGTACGCTATGTCAAAGCAGGTCATGATGGGCTGGTGATCTGTCCCATGGCTGACTTCCTCGACCCGGCACAACAGGTGCTCGTCGGCCAGTCGACCTGATGCCAGCATGAGGTCGATCGTGCTTTCCATATGGTCCTTGGACCACGTGGTCGCCCCCGTGGTAACAGGCTCCGTAGTCCTACTTCGTGCATAAACTCCACGATGGCGTCCGCCTCTCCTTGGCGACTACCTGTGCCCACGACATCGCCGCCCCACAGCTGGTCGTGCCTGTTGAAGTCACCCGCTATCACCAGCTCGGCTTCTTCCCCGTTCTGCCGCCGCACCTCCTCGATCGCTTGCCGTAGCAGGCCAAGCCTGAGCCTGAGGGCTGATTCCGACTCATGCGGCGAGTTTCCCATTCGGGGGATGTACACCGATGCGATAAGGATTACCCTATTCCCTATTCTCGCCGATGCTGCCGTAAGGTCCGGAGACGCTATGGGGACCGGTGACGCTTGGAACCTCCGATTGATCCAGATCATGCTCCTGACGAACGGCCACTCCCCGGTATGTGTGGAAGGAAGAATCGGGACCCATTCTGCATGGTGGACCGGTGATGGCATCAGCCGTTGCTTTTCCATGACAAAGCAGTTCGGTTCGGATATCAAGATTGCTCCTACTCCTCTCATAGCTTCGTCGTTGAGAACACTCCATAGTGTTTCTTTCCGTCTTTGCACATTCAGCTGGAAGACCTTGAACTCCCTATTCATGGGGTGCGGAATAGACGTCGTAGCTGCTCGCGGTATATCGGGCATCCTCGGTCATCCGCTGCGTGTGGGCCACGGCATGAGACACATTGGGGACTCTCGGTTGCGCAACTCGCATGGCCGGCGCCGGCGCAATTCAGGCAACGTTGAGCTTTCTGGCAGCGGAAAGCTTGATGGCCATACTCTTGACAGTTGAAACAGCGCGTGACCCTCGGCCTGTACTCGTATGCGGACGTGAAGCCTGCCTCAGCAGACACCGTCATGATTCTGTCATTGAGCAATCGCTCAGCATCTTCCTTCTTCTTCAGATACACTACAATGGAACAATAGAGCTTGTGGGTCGCCGGCTTGCCCAACGTGGCGATCCTCATGATTGTTACTTTATTCTCTTGACTTAGGTCCTTCTCAAGGCCGGCCCGGATGCCCGTCTGTTCTTCGTTCATGATCTTGAGCTTGTCGACCCGATCGACTTTGATGGGATACCACTGTTCGCCCCGCAAGCGCCCTCCTCTGAAGTGAGTCTCGAGCCACTGTGGCTGGCTGCGGATGAGCTCGGCTTCCTTCTCGCTCCGCACGATGACTCTGATCCGGTGGAGGTCTCGGTTCGTCTTGATGATTGCCGTCGGGTTTACCTCCTTTGTCGCTTGATGGGCGTGCAGAGCTGTTGTGACTAGGCGCTTGATCTCAGCTGTGTCTGCGGGCATTTGGCTGCTGCACCTGGACAGGTCGATGTTCACACCCAGAAGCTGGTTCGGGTCTGCAACCCTTGGTTGGGAAGCTGAGCTGTTCGGTGCGACAGACGACTGTCCCGCGAACAGGGAAGACCACGACCTGTTGCTGACGTTGGCCCTGCTAGCTGATGTGACTGGGCTGGACTGAGGGCTGTTTTGCGTAGACAGGTTCGTGATCTGTTCCTGGAGCTTTCGAATCTCGTCATTATTCTGCCTTCGCAACTCATCAATCTCCTTTCGCATCTCATCGTTCTGCTTGCGCATCTCATCGTTCTGTTGGCGCATCTCTTCATTTTGCTTTCTCATTTCATCCTGGCCCTCCTGAAGCTGTTTAACCGCATGATTCAAGCTCAAAACTGTCTTTAGTATGAAATCCAACTTTTGCTCCATATCATGACCTCTTCCGCCTAAGATCTTGCTGTTCGTCTCCTTCGCCGCCTTCCTCTGCTGCGCTCGCGTGGAATGCGCGGGTGGGACCGTGCTCACCGACCCCGCACCCCCTCCGGCGTCGTCTACCTCCATGAGTAGCAACGATTTCACGCTGTGTGTGCCTCTTATTGATTGGTTTCCTCTGTTGGATGATGGTGTTCCTTGCCGGGAACAAGTAGAAAGATATGTTTATAAACACAGAGTTCGGGTTGCTTAGTAATCGGCTTCTCATCAGTTGCCTGTGAAGGTAGAGATGATGGTAATCCAGTGAAGCCATGACAGGAAGGTTGTTAAGGTGCAGCGCAAAAAAACGCTGTTTTTAAGCCTTTAGTCCTTACATATTGCCTGCGCAATCTATATTTTGTGATTAGTAGCTAAGGGCAGTTATTCCCCATTGTCTAGTATTGTTTGATTCTATATTAAGCGTTGGGCTGGCTGTCTAATCCTTCGTGTGCTCATTTCACGAAGGGGGGGGTTGGATGAAATTCGCGAGCAAAACGGGCCTACATTTTGCAACCGACAGTATCGGCGATAGAGAATGAGTGGCGTTCGCGACGGCGCCCGCGGCTGCAACTCTCTTTCGATCGCGACCAACTTCGCAATGCCTCGTGATTGATAGTGCGACAGCCGACAGGTCGAGGAGGTTCTTTTTGTTTCGTTGCGTTACTATGATAGAAATAAACGCGTTGATTGGTTGAAGGGCTGGAGGCTAGAGAAAGCGGGGCCGCGCCTGTCTCAGCCGCAGCTGAGAGGGTTCGATGAATATGTTGCCAACTTTCCGAGCAAAACACATATAGAGAGAACTGGTTATTCATTGAGCTGCATGTTTCTTCCTACCGTTCAAGAAGTCCAAGCGCACAATGAAACAGGCAGGATCAGGCGCAAAGACCGTCGGAAGCCAGGACCCGGAAGAGCCCTCGCCGCGGCGCGTTGCTGCAGGTACAGAGGAAGAACCCAAAAGTGATGAATTAGCTGGAAGATATTACACTGTGGCGGATTTGCGCCAGGAGGATTTAGAGCCGCCACCGACAATCAACAGCAATGACCCCAATGAAGACGAGGGCGAACAAATCGACGAGGAGGAGCATAGGGAAGAGAACGACGACACGAAAAATGACTCAAGGCAAGATACCGAGAAAACCAAAGATAGAGAGAATACCAACGAGGAGGATGACGAAGAGATGGACGAATTGCGGCGTGACAGCGACGGATTAATCTGTTACGAAGAGGACGAGGAGGAGGCATTGCGAAGAATATGGCGAGAGCGATGTCTGTCACGAAAGAAGAGTGACGGCGAAGATTTCAATCTTTACGATGAGCGCGAGGAAGAAGTATCGCCAAGAGAACGACGGCGGCGAAATCTACCACGAGAGGAAAATTACGACAATGATGAAATAATTATTGAGGAAGTGGACGAGAAGAATTTGGCGCGAAGGGAGCGGCAACGGAGACATATACCACGAAAGAAGAGTTACGACGATGTTATAACGGTTGAGGAAGTGGATAAGGAAGAGTTATCGCGAAGAGAAAGACAACGGCGACTTCTACCACAAACGAAAAGAAACCAAAGAAACCGGCCAAATCAAGAGGCAGCTAGTCGACCCACTCCTGAAACGCTTTCTTCCGAAGATCCAGTCTCCGACGGAAGCACCAGGAGAGTCCCACCACCGATCAACCAGCCGTCGACGACGCCGCTTTTCACAGAACCCGTTCAATCGCCTAAACCTTTGGCTCGAAGCGCAACTGATCTGACTCTCGCTAGAGGAGAGACATCACAGGCAGCGGAACACCTTGCTGTCTCGCTGGAACCACTAGGTCTCGAAAGTCAAGTACGATTGGGTGTCTTTCAGCAACTGATCAATCTCTTCCGACGAGGTCGGCGCAACCCCACTACAGACGTAGAGAAGGCGAATGGAAGCAGCAACCATGCCGCTGTGACCCCGAAGGGACTGGTCCTGCCTCCGAAGCTTAGTTTATGGCGCTCCAATGTGGATAAGACTCTCGTGCATGTCGCTGAAGAGGAGGGACTAGAAATAGATATGCTGAAACAACTCTTGGAGTGCGTCCTTGTCTTTCTCAAAACTCATGGGCCAGAGGTGTCCGTTCATAACCCGCCTCCCAATGGTGTCGCATCAGCCGATGCTGCGGCGGAACCATCTTCTAATACAACTCGCCCTGCCAAGGAACCCCCGACGATCACTGTTCAAAAGGTACTGGACCACGTGTACGAGAGCGGAGTGCTTGAACGACCAAAGATTGAGGGCAAAAAGTCCACTCGGAAGCACCTGACTGCCCTGGGAACTGCGCTCTCCGCTTGTAACACCTGGACTTTCTTGACCCCGGGAACGGATCATTTCAGGTCATGGGCCGCCGGGTCCCTTGCCAATCTGACTATCTCGGAGCTTCTCGGAGACGGTAAACATCGCCGTGATAGAGACTCGGACCGGGACATCTTATCATTTATCTCGTTTGGATCCAAACGTTCCAAATACGGTACCTTTACCGCGGATGACCTGGATATTGGTACCTTGACGGATATTGGCGAAATACGCATCAAGTGGACTTGTGTTGCCGAAGACCATCTCATCCTCGATATGGGGGGCTCCCGATATGATGATGCTTCTAGCGATGGTGATGGTGATGGCTATGGGAATTCCGAACCCACCTTGAGCTTATACTGGTTCGATGCAGTGGAACTGTCGTGGCTTGCAGCGTACGTTCCTGAGCGAAAACTGCCTAGCAGGTTGACTAACAACGATATAGCTACTTCTACAAGGATTGCGATGAGAATGAGGCCACTCTTACCGCACTCGAGATCCTGAGGACCTGGTCATTTCTTTTCCAGCCGAGGAACAGGTCTCGCTGCAAGGCAGCCCGCAAAGCTTATGAGTCTCTTGAGATACCCAGTTGGGTCGCCAACTATCTGGAAACCCTTCCAAAAAGCAACAACGTCAAGCTAGACGACCTAGAGACACTCGGTGACATCATCGACGCGAAACTCGACAAGCACATCCATGACATGCAGCAGCACATGAACCCCAATTTGCAGAAGTACAACGTCTCAAAACGTGGGCATTACAGCTACCGACTCTTCAAGCGCTACGGGGCCCGGATCGCCCGACTGAGACATCACATGGATAAAAAGAAGCCGAAGGGCTGGCGCCAGCTCTGGCGGGATAATAGAGATTCCTCGGCCTACTACGCGTTTTGGGCTGTTTTCATCTTTGGTGTTTCGAGCCTCGTCTTATCCGCTCTGTCACTTTTAATGAGCATCGTCCAGGCTTGGGCGAGCGTCAAGGCGTTGCGTTCGAACTGAAAACAAATACCGAAGAGCTGGGAGCTGGATTCATAATACCCGAGCAGTGGATCAGTAGAGCAAAGACTCATAGTGTGGAGATGATACTGCCTGCTACACGAGAAAATGCATCCATACCGTGGTCAGTCACATCCGGTGGAACAGTCAGGTTGATCACAGGATAGTGTACGATTTCGTCTACGTATACATAATATTATCCTTAAACCAGTGACGAAATGAGAGACCAGATGAAGTTCGCAAAACCTCGATAAACTTACTGACATCTACTCTTCAGGCAATGTGAGGTCCGATCACTTCAACCAACCCAGCGAGGAAAAATATGTTAGAGGCCTGACGTCCAATGGCCTTTGAACTTAATGTCGCGGTGGACCTGAGTTGGCTGATGTCGAGCCTCAACAACCTACCAAGGATTGATTACTCGTTGTCTAGGTCCTCTGACTTCTTCAGGGAACAAATAGACAGTCGTCCAGATTTGTCAAAGTCGAGCAGTACGACGTGGCAGAGCGCCGCGACTGGAAGAAAATCATTGAAAGCGCGCGAGAAGGAGTGATTGATCTCAATTGCGGTGCGCAATTACCGAACCACCATCGTAGTTGCCGGCGTAAAGACGTTATCAATAGCCTTGCTTTACTCGCCGTTGACGACCACAAAATATACTTCCGCATGGCTTCATGCCCATGGGGCATGCTTCATCGATGTGCTTACGTGTAACTCGGAGCACTGCGCGCTGTTATCTTAGGTACATTTCATTCTTGAGAAATCACGCTCAAGGCGTTATCCCATCGGCTGGCAGTGTGACCAAAATTGGTCCGTGCGCAGGCGGTCTTGGCACCACTACACCCAGAATTGCTTGATCGGAATTCACCCAAATTGGACTGCTTATGAGGCTGTAGAGCGCTGAGTTGGTGATGCATGACGTTATCTATCTAGTAGCTGCTGCTCGTGCAAATTGCAGGTGTTCTTCCCAGCACAGGGCCTTCTGGCAGAGTGCAATTCCACACAATGAGCAGCCTGAACGCGATTTAGGCGGCCTATTTCGACTACATCGTTGGCTCTTACGCACGCTGTTGATTGATAGCTCTTGTAAAGGCTTCCTTCTTGCTGCCACGCCTGTGTCCTGTTGTGCAACGAGCCTGCCAGCTGCCTCACAAGCCTTACAGTGGCTATTCCTCCCTTTCGTGTACCGTGTATGATCCTCATCTTCCTCTGCTGCATATACAAGATCCGCCAAGGCTACAGATTCGTCGTACTGGTTGTCGGTGAGTCGTTCAGACTCGTGGAATAGCTGGATCATGAGATCTCGGCGGAAGGTGCGTTGTTTCGTGTAGCGATCGCATGGAAGGTCGGGATCGTTTTGGTGCTGAGCGTGATAGGATAGCTTGTAGCTATTGACGATTGCTACATCTAGTAGCCAGTGCCAGAGAGGCTTCCAGGACTTAAGGTGAACTCGCTGTGTGTTGTAGTAGACCCGTAGCTGATCTTCTTGATCTACACCGTTCATGAAGTGATTGTACAGGTTGATAAACTCAGGAATCTCTAGCTCCTTCAGGGCCTGATTGCCGAATACAGCATGTGTAGTTCTTGCGTTCGTAGCTGTAGATGGAGGCCTCTTTCGCATCTTCTTGATGAACTTAGGAGTTCCTTCGGAGACTGTACTCATAAACAGTACTACGTTCTGATCCTTCCAGGCAAATTGTAGCACCTTTCCATCGGGCGAGATGCAGCCGTACAGCTTGCCCCATGGGGTTTGACCGCTGTAGTCGTTTTTGAGCTGTAGAAGTGATGGATCAAGGCCACGATTGCGTTCTCGTTGGGGTTTCCGTGCCTTCCATGACTTCTGTGACGACGACGGCTGCTGCGATTGCTGCGATTGCTGCGATTGCTGGCCTTCTTGTGGATCTTCCGCCAGCAATTCAGCCCTGGATTTAGCCGTTCGGACGGTACCAGCAGCACCGAATCCTTCCTCACGGAGTGTAGCCAGAAGATTAGACGATGTGAATAGGTTGTCAAGCCAAACAACGTGCTTGTAGCCTCTTTCAATACCAGCCTGGAGTACCAGATCCAGTACAACTGCTTGAGTAGCACTAAATCCACGGTCCTCAGTCCAATAACCGTCAAGGTCTACTGGCCCTGTTGCCCTCGCATGATACAGCCAATCCAGTAGATATCCATTGTTTGCTAAAGCCCATATCTTAGAGCCTTCAGGAATCGGTTTAGAGGGGATTTTGACCGTCTCTTTAGCACGGCCTTGGAACCGCTGTATGCACTCATCAACAGCGAGGTGCAGACGTCTCATCAATCAGTACTGATTGATAAGGCTTATACTGATACTGATTGATTGATTACTATACACCTGATACTGATTGATTAGCCTATCAATATGTGCTAAGACATGGTGTTGTAGTACTTCCTACTCGAATACGTCGCCGCCGCCGCCATTCTCACCCTGATTATCATCATTTGGTAGTACATACACCTTCCGAATAAGGTCATTCTTGTTCCAATTACCAATACACTCTGTCATCTCAATATTCTCCGCCACGAGGCGTGCACGGTCGTACGAAATAGTACGCCGAGTACCTGAAAAGACACGTTCTGCCTTGTCTGACATAGGCGCAATCGAAAGTACGTTAATAGCCATCTTATGCAGCCGTGGGTACTCGATCCTCTGCTCTTCTCTGCTCCACCATGCAAGCGGAGTAGTTGCGATCCTGCACGGAGAAGCATTAATAAACTTCTCCAGCTCATCCTCATCGTTATACGCCTCCGTCACATCGAGCGACTGCGCCAGTTTGTCATACGCTGTCATCTGGATCTCCGGAGCCTCCTCCGGAGTAGTGGTAATAGGAAGATCTTTATATTGACTCCAGATCTGCCTAGCTCTATTGATTGCACTGTCATGCCAATCAACGTGCCAGTTCTGGCGGAGGTATTTCAATCGCTTTGATGGGTGGAGAAGCAAGGCTGCGGAATATATAGGCGTCTCGTCAGTCTTAAAGTAGTACTTATCAAGCACAAACCAGCCCATATGGATAGAGTGGATAAGGCGTTGATTGTCGGCGTACGTCTCCTATAAAAACAATTAGTACCATAACGTTAGATAAGGTCGTATCATCTACCTTCGCATCTTCAAAATGCTTGAGTAGGATATCCATCTGGTAAAGTAACTGATCTAACGACGACCACTTCTTCTGCTGCGCCTGAGTAGCCTGCCAGAAGGGTTGAAGGAAGTCCGCCGTTAGTTTAAGGACATCCCAGTCATCCTGTGTGAGACTATCGTCGCCTAAGGCTTTATGATGCTCTTGTTGAAACACCATAAGTTTGTCTTTCTTCTTAAGTGCAGTCCGAAGCAGCATGTACCATGAATTCCACCTGTTGCATTGTCGATGCCGAGTGCATGGCCTGCCAGGCGCTCCCAAGCATCGCTGTGTACGGTAGAACTCCGCATATACACGGCGATATTGTGTAGTTTACCAAGGGGCCCTATAGATCGCCATCCGGATTGATCCTCCGGCACCTTTCGCTGCTTGCCCTTGCTGTTCTTCTGCTGCAATTGCGCCTGTAGAGACTCAACAACTGTGGTGTTTTCGCTGGTATCTGCCTCTTCAATAGCCGCATTGAGTGCCTCTTTGCTGGAGGCGAAGAGAAATGCCTGGAGGCATAGATTGATAATGTGACCTCCGCATCGAACACGGCGCTTAATGGGGTCGAATTCAACGCCATATTCGTTCGCCAATGCCGTTGATAAAGCACGCATGCAGGTGTCATTTGCGGTAGCGTTATCTGACGTAAAGTAGCCAATGTTGCCTGCGATATTGAAATACCGTATAGTCTCCAGCAAGTGACGTGACATTATCTCTCCGGAGTGACTGTGCTGTACGTTCGGTAGACCTAATAAGGCCTCACGGAGCTCATAGTTCTCATTAACCCATTGCCCACATATTCCGAGAAAGGCCTTGCGATGCGGCGATGACCACAGATCGATGCTGAAGTGGACTTGTGACTTTGCCGCCTGTAATTGAGCCCTGATGTTCTCACGATGTATGCCGTATGATAGCTCAATATGAGCCACTACCGTATTACCTGACTGAATAAGGATCTCTTCAGCCTTCGGGTTAACGGCGCAGAGAAGTGCTTGGTATTCCGGCCAAGAAACACAGTTGAATGGGAGCCGCCGGCGTGTGATAAGCTGGATTTGAGCCTCATAGAATGCGTCAAGTTTGATCGTATTCCGTAGTATCGCTTGTTCGTCACGGGACACCAGCTCTTGATTCTTCTCTTCTATACGTGTAAATGCTACTTCAAGAGACTGTTGAAGTGCCTTCTTGGCTGGCCTTTCTTCGTCATCAATGGTAATACCGTGGTCGCTTCGCATATGCCGTTTAGCGCTTGTAGTAGAGACCGTATGCCACGGCGGATTGTGACAGCGTCGACAATACCAGAGTCTCTGGCTATTCTGGTGTGTCTCTTCGTCTCCTTGAGGCACACGGAAGTGCTTCCAGGTCTCTGGCGCGCGTAGTTTACGCTTCTTCGGCTGAGATTGAGGTTTAGACGCGGATGATGCGGGGGAAAAGGTGGTAGTGAAAAATGACTGCTGTGACTGAGGCCGTAGGGCTGCGAAGATGCTTGATTCTGGCGCCGGCGAGCTTAACTCTTCGTATTCATCGTCCCCTACGAATAGAGGCCACCCGGCAGGCATATCAACGCGGGGTGTGTATGGTTATTTATGGTTATACAGTGTATGTTGTTGAAGTTTTTTCGAAGCCGAATATTTGCCGGGTCACGTGAATTAATTATTAGAGACACCATGGTTACTGCTATACTGATTGATTGGTTAGGAGCTTACTGATACTGATATGACATCAGTATCAATCAGTAAATAGTACTGCTTGATAACTGACTGCTTGTTGAGATGTCTGGCTCGGCGAGGTGTGTAGTGGGATTCCAGTACTCTTTAGCCTTGCATCGTATGTGATCATTTAGGCGTTCAACCTTCTCGAAAGGAGTCTCTTTCTGATCGAGTTTAGGCTTGGATATGTGGAAGAATCGATCCAACTGCTGCCATCTCTTGAGGCCAATATTCCTTCGCACAAGCGGGTGTAGAGGCCCCTTACTACCGTCTGTATTCCAGTATTCACCAATGTCATGCTCTGGGTGTAAACCCATATAGACATAGGTCGCAATATACGCAAGAATCTCCTTTGGTGTAGTATCAATCCACGGCCTAGCGTGTTGCTGTTGTGGTTGCGGACGGTGTAAAGCAGCGTACTCATTCGTGTGCCGTGCGATTGTTTCAAGAAGCTCATTCGTGAGAAATAGATTGAAGATATCGTAAGGCCTTCCTGGATTAACCTGTTTAGGAAGGTTTGAGACGTTCCAGTTACTGGCGGACTGAATATGCACCGGTTCGTATTTAGGTAGTTCCCATGGCTCAGGCAGCGCCTTCTTAGGCTTCTTACGTGGTAAGAAAGATTCTTGAGGGGCAATATCATGATCGATATCAGTGGAAGTACGAGTTCTGCCCATAGTGTTGAGAAGTTAATTTATTTAGTCCATCTACTGCATCACAACTTCAGGTGTTGGTGGTGCCAAGACCGCCTGCGCACGGACCAATTTTGGTCACAGCTTGCCAGCCGATGGGATAAACGCTATGACGAAGGCGGCCGCTCATAGGAAGTGAAAGTGCCGCGTCGGAGCAATAACAGCCTAGATGCTATCTCCGTAGCGCCAGTTTTGATGTAGACTCTCAATAGTGCCGCCGTAAAGGGACTCCGTCCACCAAGCGATTGTTGCTCCCTCGCTAAAGGCAGAGATGTATTCAATGTATCAATATAATCAATATCCTTAATCAATATAAATCAATATTAGTGAATATCAGAAATCCCTGGTAGACGGGTATATTTATTTTCAATAAATATAAAGATCCTGCTATTTTTTAAAAGTAATGTTTTAATATTGATTTCTATTGATTTCTATTGTTTTCCTTATTCAATATTGAATGCACCACTGGCTAAAGGCAAATCGGGGAAGCGCGTTTGTCAGAGCGGAAAGTATAGCCAGGTAGATAGTAGGCTGTACAGCCCAATCCGCAACGAGCTGGCCATCTGAGACTACCAGAACCACAACAGTAAGGCATGCGCATACAACAGCTCCAAGGAGTGCAGCAAACCCAGACCACGGTGTCCGCGGTAACACACCCGGCTCCTAAAGTCGAGTATAGGTGATCGATGCGTACGACTAAGCGGTGGATGTAGGGCACTTTCGCTCTACCATTCTGAATTTTAGCTGCCGTCTAGAAGCGGGGGTGAGTCCATTAGCCTCCCGATAGGGACACACCGATTATTAGAGGGTGACCTTCGCGGTGCGGGCGACAATTAGTGAGAGGCGAGCTGTATCGAGGTGCGATCTTCTAGTAAGGCTGACGCTCTTCCGATTCGAATGTTGCTTGGAGTGGGCTGGAACACGGCCCGCCACGAGAATTCCGCTGAGGTCTCAAGACTCGAGGATCTGGATCGGTAGATGGAAATGTCGAGGAAGATCTGAGGAGATGGACGAGATGAAAGAGAGCATGTTCGAATGAGCGGACAAAGATGTAGTTACGTGGGGAGGCTGAGCCTCGAATAGTTGTTCCAAGGTTGGCGAGGCTGCAAGGCCTATAATTAACTATGCATATGCAGCCGGATGTATTCCAAAATGGTAGGCTGCATGAATCACCAACGCGCAATTCAGCGACTCTTTCCTGAACAGAGGTAAAACGTTAGGTATAGTGAAAGAAAAAAACGCCACGATATATATAACCATCGAGCCTATCCACTTACGCGCACCGCTACGTTCCTTAGTTGTTGCTTACGTATCCCATCGGCTGGCAGGGCGACCAAACTGGTTCGTGCGCAGAAGGGTCTTGGCACCACCACGTCGTGAAGTCGTGATGCAGTACATAGATTTAATAGATCAATTGCTCAACACCATGGGCAGAACTCATACTTCTACTGATGTGGATCGTGATATTGACCCTCAGAAATCATCATCACAGAATAAGAAGCCCAGAAAGGTGCCGCCTAAGCCATGGGACTTGCCTCAATACGAACCGGTGCATATTCAGCCCATAAGCAACTGGCACACCGTCTCAAACCTTCCTAAAGACGTCAATCCAGCAAGGCCGTACGATATCTTCAATCTCTTCCTTACAGATGAGCTTCTTGAGACGATCGCACGGCACACGAATGAGTACGCTGCCTTATACCGAGTCCCGCCTCAAAAGCAGCACGCCAGGCCATGGAAAGACACCACACCTAAGGAGGTCCTTGCCTATATAGCAACATATGTCTACATGGGATTGCACCCGGAGCATGACATTGCTGGATACTGGAATACAGACGGTAGCAAGGGGCCTCTACACCCGCTTGTGCGGAGAAATATTGGCCTCAAGCGATGGCAGCAGCTAGACCGATTCTTCCATATATCCAAGCCCAAAATTGATCAGAAAGAGACCCCTTTCCAGAAGGTTGAACCTCTAAACGAGCACGTACGACTTAAGGCCAAAGAGTACTGGAATCCTACTACACACCTCGCTGTTGATGAGTGCATTCAACGCTTTCAAGGCCGTGCTAAAGAGACGGTCAAAATCCCTTCCAAACCAACACCTGAAGGCTTTAAGATATGGGCTTTAGCAAATAATGGATATCTACTAGATTGGCTGTATCACGCGAGGACTACAGGGCCAGTAGATTTAGATAACTACTGGACTGAGGACCGTGGATTTAGTGCTACTCAAGCAGTCGTGCTGGATCTACTACTCCAGGCGGGTATCGAAGGAGGCTATAAGCACGTCGTTTGGCTCGATAACTTGTTCACCTCGTCGCGACTTCTGGCTACACTCCGTGAGGAAGGATTCGGTGCTGCTGGTACGGTACGCACGGCCAAATCCAAGGCTGAATTACTGGCGGAAGCTCCACAAGAAGGCCAGCAGTCACAGCAATCGCAGCAGCCATCGCGGAAGCCACAACAGGAACGCAATCGTGGCCTTGATCCGTCACTCCTGCAGCTCAAAAACGACTACAGCGGTCAAATCCCATGGGGCAAGCTTTACGGCTGCCTCTCAGCAGATGGGAAGGTGCTACAATTTGCCTGGAAGGATCAGAGTGTAGTACTATTCATGAGTACAGTCTCCGAAGGAACTCCTGACTTCATTAAGAAGCTCCAAAGAGGCCTCCATCTACAGCTACAAACGCAAGAACCTCACGGGCTGTATTTGGCGATCAAGTCCTAAGGAAGCTAGAGATTCCTGAGTTTATTGACCTCTACAACCACTTCATGAACGGTGTTGATCGAGCAGATCAGCTACGCGTCTACTACAACACACAGCGGATTCATTTGAAATCTTGGAAGCCTCTCTGGCACTGGCTACTAGACGTTACAATCGTCAATTGCTACAAGCTATCTTACCACGCCCAGCACCACGATGATCCAGACATCCCGTGCGATCGCTACACCAAACAACGCACCTTCCGCCGAGACCTCGTGAGTGAGCTCTTTCAGCGATCCGAGAGACTTACCAACAGTCACTACGAGAGCTCTGTCCACCTAGCAGATCTGGTATATCCAGCGGAGGAAGACAGCGAGCACACAGCGTGCGATAGAGGGACACAAAATCACTGCAAGGCGTGCGAGGCTGCTGGAAGGAAGGTTGCACCCCGTTATCCAGGTGGATCTGGCAGAAAGCCACTTCAGGAGTTATCAGCCAATTGTATACGAAAGAGACAGCGACGTCACAGCGATAGGCCGGCCAAATCACGTTCAGGCTGCTTGCTGTGCGGTGTAGCACTCTGTCGGAAGCCTGAATGCTGGAATGAACACTTGCAACTCGCACGAGAAGCAGCAGCTAGATAGATGATGTCATACATCACCAACTCAGCAGTTTACAGCCTCAAAAACAAGTCCAAATTGATGATATCTGAGCAAGAAGTCGCCTTCTGGAAATACTGCAATCTGATTGGCTCGCTTACTGGTCGCCCATCTTGCCAGCCGATGGGATACAATCAGAATCGGAATCGCTAGATAGGTTTCCTAGCAGTTCATCTTCCTCATCCTTGAGCTTTTCTTCAATTGGACGCTTGTGTGGTCGTCCTCACGGCTTTTTAGTTGATGAATCCGCTTCCGCTGCCTTCGCTATTTCGAGCACTTCTTTAGTGCTAAACACAAACCTTCCCTTCAATGCTACTCTCTTGCCTTTAGTTCGAGCTTAACGTGTACTAAGAAGCGACAATCCCAGCAGCGCTCACACACTCAATTGCCGTTATCCACTCTTGTCGGCCTGCAACTATCTTCCAGCTTGATGCTTCGCGTATATTGACTAAAGCTCTCGATGACTGACTTACTCCGACTGCAAAATCAGATTCATCCATGTTGTAAACACGCTCTAGGGGGTACTGATGTTGTAGGAAAAGCCCTGTCACTACATCAAACCACCTCTTTACACCCTCATAACTCGTTGCTTTGAACCGCGCGCTTTCGATCTGACGAGTCCAGATGCCTGCGATCTCAGGATGGCAAGTCTTGAAGCGGCCAAGCCGTTTTTCGCCAATTGGTCAAAGAGATAGTGCCGGGGTCTTTGACAGCTGCACGCGTCCATGTCGGATTTCCTCGGCCATTTGCACAGCCAACGCAGGTGAAGCGGGGAAACCAGTACGTGTAAGATGTGTAATCCATTGTATTAGTGTCTTTTCTTCTGCGTTTGAGAAGATTGGATCTGGTTCATGCGCGATAGTGCGCAAAGTTCGTCCAGCCATACGATTCTGTAAAGTGGTAAAGGGAACCTTGAATGCGCGGGCAGCCTGTCGAATCGTTGCGTACTCCTTTTGCTTCCAGGCAGAGATAGCATTCTGAATATCAGGTTCAGTGTATACCGGTTTATTAGCTGTAGAAGCGCTCATTGTAGGTGGCAGCAAGGTTGAAAGGTTAGAAGGTCACGTTTTGGTGATCGACTTCCCCACCTGATCGACTTCCCCGCCGATTACGTTATGAAGTATTGAAACACTCGTCTCAGTCCGTGCCCGTTCAATCTGAAGTTCTCTCTTGGAGGAGAGGCAACCAAATACATGTAGATCTAAACATGATACCATCCAAATAAAATCTACGCAAATGGTTAACCTGCTATCAAATAGCACCCAAACTTTTTCTACCAGCCACAGCGTCAATATCCATCGCCTCATCAAGCCCAACCAAAGCAGCCAATCCTCTCGGTCCTTTCATACCCTCGCCATTCGCACGTTCTTCTTCCTTGAGCATCTTGAGCGCGGCAGTACACGACCTCTGTACTTCTTCCAGAAGCATGATGGGTATCATGAGAATACAGAAACCCTGTTCATACGCGAATCCAATTAGTTGATTGCACCCCATGGACCGAAAACTCAACATCCGAAACTCACCATTTCCCTCGGCTCCTCCACCGTCCAGGTCGGGGTCTGCCCGCCCGACACCAAATTCAACAGAACAGGAACCCCTTCTCTTCAAACTTCTCTGCACACTGCCTCGTCTCCTCCCTCGTTCTGATGCCATTTGAAGAACGCAACGTCCGCACCGGCCTCAATAGCGCCTCTCAGCCTCTCCATAGCAACCTCATACCCCCAGAATGAGGAAAGAGTATGTATTAGAAACACTTCAACGAACCTCCGTATCCCGTATCGGCATCTGCAATCAGCGGCACCGAAGTGTCCAGGTTTGCAACCATCTCTGCATTTGCTCGCATATCAGGAAGGCCAGCAAGACCGAGACCAGGCCAGCCAATGCGGGACAGTGATGTACCGCTATATACCGAGTAAGAACTATTAGCCTTTACTAGATTTCGCCCTGGGGAGAAGGAGATGCTGCTTCTGTCGCGATTGGCCTGAGAAATCGGGACTCTATTCAAGGCACGAACGACCCAAGGCGCGTTGAAATGGGGAAAACATAGAATGGTAGCTTACAAGCCAGTCTGTGTACCATTCCTTGTGGTTAGCCTTCCGTTATTCATTTACGTCTCGAGAAGGGGAAGCCCGGATGATGATACATAGTCAACGACAAAGGTCAACCTTTCGACTATCACTACATAAGCAGCTGAAGACTCACCATATAGGTAGCATCAAACCCAACATTCAGCGCCAACCTCGCAGTAAACCCATCCTAAACACCCGGCGCGACGATAAGCTTGTTGGGATCTTTCAGCATCTCTCGCAGGCGAGCGGCGCCGGTGTGAGGACCTGATAGCAAGCATATCCAGTCAGTGCTCCAAACTGAAGCGAGCAAAGACGACCGTCTTTCATATAGTATAATGGATCGAAAGGTGGTCCATGTTCGTCAGAAGAGATTCGGAAAGGATAGGAGATTGTCGACATCGTGAGGTGGACTTGGAAAGGTAGAAATTTACGAAAGCGTAGAGAAAGTCACGAGCAGGTCTGAAAGCAGGGCTTACCTGAAGACATTCGTTTACTGCTTGCTTTCGTTCGATCGAGTATTCACAGTCCTTTCTCGACGAAGTTCGATCTCTTAGCATAAACGAGACAGAAGATAAGAGCCTAACCGTCCTTCTTTCCAATCTTGCGTCCGGTATAATATAAAGTCTTTCTCTCCTGAAAGTAATTATAGACTCTAAGCGATAGGATTTTTCGGAACCCGAGAGAAATATGTAGCAAAATTGCAGATGTACGTGGTTGCAGGTTTAGTTAGGTAGTAACCGGTTTAGTGGGGTGATTTGTTTACTGATGAGGAAATTTACCTCATTTCCTTCTACATCTAGTAATATATTTTACGCTAGGAGAAGGTTCCTGGGCGGGGATTACTCCTGTCCCGTTCTTCCCAGGAGCTGTCTTCTACTGGGAGCGCCTTCCTGGCAGCTTTGTCCCAGGAATTTGCTCCTAGGAGCCCGATCTTCCCATGACTTGCCTCCCAGGAGCGATTTCGCCCAGGAGCTTTTTCCTAGCTCAACAGCTCTCACAGCAAATTCTTTCTCCCAGGCAAGATTTCCCAGGCATGCCCTTCTCCAAGAACTTTATCGAGGAGAAGATAGATTCCACCCTTATCGAGCCTTGTGGCTTTCTTGTTAAACGGCACCTCGTGCTGTCCAATAGGGATCCGGACGTCTAGTGCCTTCCTGCGCCTGTGAAACGCGACAGCCTCCGTCTTGGTCACGTCGAAGCTGACGCCATTGTCCGCTGCCCACTCACACGCTTTGTTGCCGGCCACAGAGAGCTTCGCCGCGATTTCGGCGAAGTCTTTTACTGTGACTACTACCCCCACATCGTCCGCGAAGGATATGCACTCTGCCCCGTACACGGTTTGCTCGATCTCTGTAAAGACTCCGTTTAAGTGAAGGACGAAGAGGATTGGTGAGACTGGCAAGCCTTGCAGGACACCCGTTTCCACTGCTTGCTCGTCACATTCCCAGCCATCGATCACCAGCCTGATCCGTCGTTCAGTAACAAAGGCACGCACCCATCGTACGATGTTGGGGTCTGCGCCTTTCTCTTAGAGGCTTCGTATCAGCTTCTCGTGGCAGATATGGTCGACTGCTCCCTTGACATCCATCAGCAGCACCGCTGCGTGTTGCTTGTTGTGAAACGACTCTTCAACCTTCTGGATTAATATCGCCACCGCGTCGATCGCGCTTCTCTTCCTTCTACTACTCATCTGCCCCCTATGGAGGACTCCGCTCGATTCCGCCCAGCTCGCAATTTCATCGGCTATAACCTTTTCCACCACTTTCCTGAGGCAGCTGAGGAGAGATATCGTGCGGTAGGACTTCACCTTCTCGCGGTCTGGCTTGTTTAGTTTCTTCAGCAACACGCCTTTGGCCTCCTTCCAAGGGTGGGCGCCCTTGCGGATGCATGCCCGTACCAGAGCCGTGACTCGTCTCGAGTCCCAGCTCCACAACAGCCGGATGGCTCGAAAGTTCAGCCGATCCAGGCCTGCTGTCTTCTTGACCGACTGCGTGAAGGTCGCTTTCTCCACCATCTTGTCCGTGATCGTATGGTAGAGTCGCCCCATTCCTTTATCTGGTAGCTCGTATAGCGCGGACGGCAGGGGCTTTGGGAAGTGATTCTCCCTCACCATAACTTCTTTCTCCCGAAGCGTTACCGCTACTTTGTTGTTCTCATCCCTTAGTGCTAGCGTCGTCGACGCCATCCGTGGGGAGGTGAACCGAAGCGCCTTGTACACCTCATCTCCCTCAACGGACTGGATGTATTTCTCCCAGCATTCTCTCTTGGCTCTTCGCACCTGCTGGTGGTAGAGACGTGCTGCCGCCCTATCTTCCTCCCAGCTGATCTCTCCTTGCCGCCACTTCCGACGTGTCCTGTTCCGAGCCTGTCGTGCGTCTTTAACTGCTGGGAATCATCTTTTCGACCTTGCCGTGATCCTCAGTTTCTGGCAGTGCTTGTCGAGGACACCCGTCAGCGTCTTTTCAATCCAGCGAGCTTCCTGTTTGATCTGTTCGACCTCTGCTTCATCGTCTACGTAGGGCCGGTTCTGTTGCTCGGCCTTCCACGAGGTTGCTGCTGCTTGTAGGGCCTCCTCCGTCATGCCTTAGATGTCCCAACCGGTCACGGACTGTATCCCGGTTTCCTGGAACTGCCCGTCGTGTGGCGCCACTTCGAAGGCGATGAGCCCATGGTCTGAGCCTGTCTGTCGGTCCGTCTCCACAGTCCACGATACCAGTTCCACTCCTGCTAGTAACGTCAGATCTATGATGGACCTGCTGTTACGTGCGCCCACCTGAGTCGCCGTCTCGTCGTTTGCGATGATTAGGTTGAACTTTCCGATGATATCCTCCAGTCGCCTGGCGTGGCTGTCTTCTCTCGCAGCATGCGCATTCCACACCCGACTATGAGCATTGAAGTCTCCTAGCAGGATGGTCCTCCCCCTGATGACTTCCTCCCAGTTGATGTCGTCGATGTTGCGCCGTCGATGGTCCCCTTCACCTCTCCACTGATCGTAGACGTTCACCATCCTCGTCCGCCTTCTGTCCCTCCTCCTTTCGTCCAGCTCCCATACGTCTACCGCCATCGTCTCCACATGGCATACCAGGTCCGTCCGCACTTCCGCCCACATATTGCTCCCTCGTCGCACCCCTATTGCCACTCTAAAGTCTCTTGTCCTGCCCACCGACGGCCACAGCATCGTGTAGCCGGGGTGGCTGACCAGCTGCGGGCTGTTGATGCAAGGCTCCTGCAGGCATATGATCGTAGCGCCCGTGTCCATGCCGTATTCTAGCGCGTTAATCATCTTCGTGTACCCTCATCCACAGTTGTGTTGGACGACCTTCATCGTTGTTCCATGTCTGTGTCCCTTCCGGCATCACGTGGCCTTGCACACTCTCGCAGCTTCTCCATCCTTTCCTTCCTCGCGGCCTTGACCATCGTGAAAGCCCTTTGCCTACACTCACACCCTCTTGCGGTTGCTAGGTGAATCCCACCGCAGTTGCAAAACTGTGTCGCCACATGTTCGCATCTTCGCCGTTGACCTGCTATGCAGCTCTCATCCTTGCACACATGATCAGTCGTGTCGTGGCTTCCGGCGCATAGGGCGCATCTCGGTCCGTCGGCGTCACAACGCTGCTCTCCATGGCCCCAGCCACAGCACGTGCTGCATTGGGTGTCCGGTCTAGTTTGGCAGAAACTCTCCACGTTGTGGCATCTGCCTCCTGCCCACATGCCCTTGCGGATGAATCGCTCTGCCGCTTCCCTGCTCTTGACGCAAATCAGGACCGAAGTTGCCCGGATGCCTTGCTCACGCTCCTTCTGCTGTATCAGCTCTTCCTTGAGAAGCCACCGAATAAAGGGTACCTCCACTTCGTTCCCGGCCTCCAGTGCTTCCTGAAACAGTCGTAGTCCGGACCTATCTCCTTGCATATATCCCGCCAGCGAGATGCCGTGCACCTTCAGCTTGATCCACGTTTCGTCCGCACGGATGCCCATGATCTCGCTGTCCCGTCCACTCACGGCCTGCAGTAGTTGCTCATGAATCTGAAGGACCATGCTGGCCGTTACGCCGGGTGCTGTCAGGCACGTGTAGTTGCCTCTTACGCTTTTGCCTGGTTTCTGGATGCGTACATGTGCCGGGAATCCCATCTCAAGTAGCTTGCTGTTCATCGCATGAGTGATATCTGCCATTGTTGCCGTCGTAGCCGTGCCGTCTCGCGTGATGATGATTCGTCTCATCTTTTCCGTCGCTCCCACCACCTTCTGGAACACATCCTTCGCTTGTTGGCCTGCTCTGCGTTTTACACTCTTGCTCTAGTGCGTCTGGAAGCTCTCGCTATCACCAGCTGCGGTAACCTCAGCGTACGCCCCTACCGTAGGGCGCGCAGGGACTGTAGGGCCTGTAGGGCCCGCTGGCCGCGTTAGCGCTGTTGCTCCTTGGTCATGTACTCGTGTCGGCTGCCGATTCTGGCTCAGGGTGGTGCGTACCTCCTGTAGCTCTTGCCTGACCCGTCGCAGCTCCTCCTGCAGCTCCTGCCTGGTTTGTGAGAGCTTCTCCTTCAACGCTTGGTTTTCCATTCTCATCGTCTCTTGGTTTTGCTCCATCCTTTGTAGGATGACCATTACTGCTGTAATGTCCACCAGCCTCTCCGTCATCCCCGCTAAGTCCATGTATCTGTTTCTCGGCGTGGGCGTGATGTCGGCCTCTCTGAACAGCCGTTTGCGACTCGGTGTCCGGCTGATATCCTCTTGGTAAGATCGGCTGCTGCGGGCGCTGCTTACGGCGCGACGGAGTTGTATGAACACACTCTTCTTCGCATGCGCACTTGTGGGAGAGGTTTGATGTGATCGGAATATGCAAAGTTAGGTGATATGCATAACTAGGTGAAATCCACGTAATGTAGAACTCACTTTCGGACACCCTTCCTCCGACTACAGTTCATCTCAAAGTACAATTACACCACCGAATGCCTCTCAGGCAGACAGTATGCTGGTCCAATGATCATGCAGTCCTCAGCGGCGACACAAAGCGCCACTGAATCCAGCAAACCGGCTTACCCCACCATACACCTCATTCTTACCCCACTTGTGGCAGTGAAAACACGAAAGGACATAGAAGAGTACAGGTTCTACATCTATTGTCGAATATTGACGATGCCTGCATCCTTAAAGTAGTGACGCCATACACCATCCCGAATGAAGACTGTCTTAGATACATTGATCCGCCGGATCCGCCTCGAAATGCTGTAGCCATACTCATGCGCGCGCCCAAATTATGATACTCTGCCGAGACGCGGAGATGAAAATTGCAATATATTCACACGCAAAAATAGCTACCTCCTCTTGTGGAGCCACCCGTTTGCATAACCATTGTGATCGTAAGAGTAAGAGTGATTGTGCTCGTAACCGTGATCGTGTTCTAACTCTGGTTCGGGGCTTAACACAAGACTCACATTAGGATCGATGAACTCGTCTATAAAGTCGGACTGGTCCGATTCCTTCGTAACGAACCGAACTTTGACGCGCCGTGCATTCCGCACATTTGCGCCCACCCGCTCGCAGTCCTGTCAACAGTCAGTCGGTAGCCGTAGGCAGCTCAATTACGGCCCGCCCGCGCTCAAAACTCACCTCCTACGCCCCGACGGCGGCTTTTGGGGCTGTCTACGACGTAGTTACGTCGTAGTTCGACCGTAGTTGCCTAATCGGGTAACCAGTGATGTTTTTCTAGCGGTGCGGCAAAGCGACAGTACTTCCGCCTACGAACACCACCATATTGGCTGAAAAGGATCTCTCCCGCCTTGTTCCATCCCATCCAATATTATCAATATGCACCGGTGCCGTCGTTTGCTCAGAGGTAGGTATGAACAAGGCCCCGCCGTAGCCAATTCTTCTGGCACTCGTTCGCTTCGATCAATGCCGCGGAGAGGCAGTTGCGTTCGTCAGAGATGAGCTTCTTTGCTTCGCTAAAGACTCGCTCACAGTCAGAAGACATCGCTGGGATCGAAAAGAGATCAAAGGCCATTTTTGTAAGCGTCGGGAAGGGGTTTTTAGTCATCTTTGACTGCTCAATCCACCATGCTAGCGGGTTGTAGTAGTCAATCGCCTCCTTCTCGTTCTTAGTAAAGCAGAGCTCTAGGTACGCAGCGAGCTCCGACTCAATCTTTCTTCGCTTCGGCTGGCTAAATGAGGTGTACTCTTCGTCAACAACTAGATGGTTACGAAAAGCGCGCTTCGGGTTGCTCAGATCTTCGTCTTCGAGC